>JAOWBW010002062.1:76667-134290 GCA_026119855.1 Campanula takesimana
GTCATTCTTTCTCTGCGATGACCACAAACACGTCCTTGAGTGACCACTTTCTTTTATCATTTTTGGCAGGCGGATTGATGACAGCTTTTTCTACATCTGTTAGACGGTATCCAATCACAATCTCTCTTCTCTGCCGAGCACGCAAGAGAACTTCATAAAAGCTCAGTTCCTCCCCCTCCCGAAGGTAAAGGTCTGCCTGCCTTATATGCAGCTCATTCCCCTGGGGAAAAAAATTTGTTGACTTTTAGATGACTTCAAAGAAAACTGGAAAAAAAAACAGCACACAAATTATCCTACTCTCCCTCTGTCCAGGAATAAATGTCATAGTTGACAAGTCAATGTTTTTATGCTTTTAGTTGTGTTTCCTTGATTGCTCCAATCTATTCATATGGGTAGAGTGACACCTCCTATAGTATTGCAATGCTTGTGCCTATTAGAATGGGTGGTATAGAAGATCACCAAATTTCATAGCTATTTTTAGTAAGGCGACATTTATTTTAGGACAAACGAAAATGGAAAGTAGGACGTTTATTCCGGGATAGGGGAGTAACATCTTTAAAAGCTCATTTTAGATGAGCTCAGGCGCCAGCAAATATGATGGGAACAAAATTTACGAAACTAATAATTCAGTCTGATCATCAAATAATAACATTTCAAAAGGAAGGAAGGAAGGAAAGAAAGATAGGGAAAGTACTCCAACAAACATAATTCGTTTTTATTCGTCCAAAAGAAACCCCTAAACAGACATTGAAACCAAGTTACAAGGAAAGCAGACAAAAACAATTTTAGGTTAATGAGGAACGTAACAAATAATATTCCAGAGACACAGCTGTCCTTCAATGGGTCCATTCAAGTGAATGCCCTCAATGTTTGAAGCTTTCTTATATACGGTTTTCAAGAAGTTTGTGTATGAAGTGTTATTTGAATACTTTTTGTATTTAGATTCTGAATACTATACATTTAATTTATTTCATCCCAAAAAAATTTGTCTAACTTTCACGTTTGTAACACAGAAAAGAAAAGGTCGTGTTTCCAAACTATGATAATCTTATTCTGTCATTTGTCTTACTTTTTTTCTCAATGTCATGGTATTGACTACACTAGGTCTTACATTTTGCTAAAAAGGATGCCTCAATTAAGAAAACGAGTTATTGCATTTAGGACAGGGCATAAAATCTTTCAAGTTGAGAAAGTATTTTTAAATAATGGAGACTTGAAACTGTTTCCGTAAGCAGTTTTGTGTATAATATCATCTTATCCTGCCTCTGCCACAAATTTCAGGAGCGAAAAGATAATAAACAGCATTGACAATATTTTTCTTTTTAGAAATGGAATTGCCAATATTACCTCTTCTGCAAATAACTCTTCCAACACATCATTTATTTGTCGGTCCTCAGCTACCATTGCCATGCCATGCTGACAAGCTCATTAGACAGAACATAATCACTGATCTTTGACATAGATAATAAATTTTTAGTCCTTGGATCAAGAATTTCACTGATTATGACCGACTTATCTGAAGCCTGCTGCATTCCCCTATCCAAGACCCTTGAGAGAAGCTACTTCTGTGACCTTTGGAAGCCATCGCTTCTCTGTACGGGAGACGCTTAGCCTGTAATTCAAAAGAAAATATTGCAGGATTTTTATTATTTTTTACTAAATTTCAACACAAAGGACCAAGATATGCAAGTCAATAATGCAATAAAGCAAAACCTTTGTGGCCATTTCTTGATCAACTTTTTGTTATCTCTAGCCAAACTTGCTAATACTCCCCCCGTCCCATTTTAAGAGTCAAAAATTCCCAAATGGGTGTCCCAACTTAAGAGTCAAAATCCATAATACTTCTTTATTTAGTGGACCCCACATGTCATACACACAACAATTATCCACTAACTATTCCCTACCCCACTTTTCTCTCTCCTACCTACTTTCTATACTCACAACACTCTACTCCACTATCTATACTTTATCCTAAAAAGATTCTTTCCTTAATTCTTGTGCCATCTTATTTTTTGACTCTTTAAATTGGGACGGAGGGAGTACATAAATTGTGCAAAAGTACCAGTGTGAAACAACAAAGGTGGTTGCCTTCCTCGATAAATTATTTTGTTTTGAAGAAAAAACTGTTTGACTACCATCTCAAAAAAGCTAGCACAGTTTGAATGCAAAAAGTAAACATATAAATGCAGCGTGGTCTCTAGTCAAATGGTCGTTTGCTGCAATGTGTACTGATTGTCAATACAAATTCAATCTAACTAATGTTTGAAATCAAAGGGACTATATTTGTAGGTTACTAACGTAGCTTACGGAAGACAACCTCTGTGGCCATGCCTTGATCCAGTTTATATTCTGGAAATACTACTCGACATAATAACTTTCAAGCACATAATCTGCAACAAATAACAGTGGTGATAGCAAAACTGAAAATCTATAGTTTTTCAAGAAAATCGACAAGGTAATCAATTCTGTAGTTGAATCCCAGAAAGTAATATAACGCTTATGTTTTGAATTTGGCTTTTATGAGGTAAAACTTCCTAAATACATAAATTGTGCCTTGTCTAACAAATGCCATCCCAACTCTTCAACATAACAAGTAGGCATCACATATTTCCCATACTTCAGATTCAGGATGGATATAAATGATACGCAACTAACAAGCATATCAACCAACAAAACAAGTACATATTAAATATGATTGTATAGTTATATGAATGTTTTGTTGTGTAACATTGCGTTGAACTCGAGCGGATCACCCTCCCCCTACCCCTACCCCTACCCCTTTGCCATTTTGGGTGTCCCATTTACTTGTTCACACACCAAGAGAAGGAAACTTCATAATATATACTTTATTCAATGGGACCACTTGTCAAGAAACAAATTTCCCAGTAACAATTCCTACCCCACTCACAAATCACATCACACTTTTCATACTCACAACACCCACTCAACTATCAATATTAATCACTTTTCCTTAAAATCCATGATTTGGTCGAAGTGTGAACAAACAAAAAAGACGGAGGGAGTAAGTTGGACTGCATGTACACAGGCTCAGTGTGTCACCTGACCCATATAATCATTGATATAGCTTATGACATGAGTTCAGTAAGAAAGGTTAAACAATCAAAGAACATTATGAATAAAGCGTCAGATAAATCAGCAAAACACATGAAAAATTACACTAACTCTCCAATTGTACCTGAATGTCTCGAATCAGTAACAGTGTGGCAAGAGATCTGGAATCAGCTTGCATGGCTGAATCTTCCACTGATTCATCAGCCAGAATTAAAATCTGTATAAAGCAAGAGTCAGATCACGTCACTAAAATGTAGGGTCTATCTGCTCGACAATGATAATCTAATATGGAGGATAATCAATCTTTCTTAAGAAGTTTTGAGAAAAGCATAATTCAGGATTGGGTCTAGATGTCAAAAAGGATCATTGACTTTGCAATTCCATTTAAACTAAGATTGATGGTGCCTATTACTTTCCTGTGACTATGCAACTTCTATCTCAAATTTAGGAAGATCATTCAAATTTATATCCTATATTTAGAAATGCGACTTTTAGTGCAAACTTTTCTAAACTTGGATTCTAGCACACTTCTTCAGAAACCATTCTCATTTATTTAAAAACTTATGGCAGCTATGCTTAGAGATAAATGATACTTACTGAATCAAAAGATTCCAACGGAAGGCTTTCAAGGTTGCGCCTGATAACAGCATTTCCTTCCCGATTAACCAGAGTTATATTCATCAATCTCTCAACATCAAGGCCACCATCTTCAAGCTTCTTTTGCCTATCTACTTCAAGAACCTCATTGAACATCCACAACTCTGAACCATGTGCTAACGAGGCATCCAGTACCTACGCAATATCATAGCAGTATATAACGAAGTTGAAGTTAGAAAAAGAAAAAAAAAACTTAATCTTTTTGTTCCGTCACAAAGATGGGAGGTACTGGTGAAGGTTGTCAAATTGGATAACTTGGAGAATGAAATGCTTGATAAAAGTGCCACTAAGTCGGTATCATTCTGACAGTCCGTCCCCTCAATAACTGAACACAGAGAACTGAATGGGCAGGCTATTGAGAGCATATATCGAATTCCTTGTACAATTACCATAATCATATCTTCCATGTCTCGTCGCCAACCACAAAGAAGTATCTTTTCCATAGACTTGGGAAGAATGAATTCCTTAGGTAGATTTGCTCTCCGCACCTGCAGCATTCAGGTGCAGAAAAGAAGAAATTAGGGGCTTTGATTGATTGAACTCACCACAATCATATCATCAATGTCCCGCCTCCATCCACAAAGTAGAATCTTCTGGGACTTTCTTGCTGGTCGATTAATGTGTATGAATGGAGCTTCTTGGACCTGATGACCAATTGATTGTATTTACGTAAGTTTTATTATGGTATTTCCACTCTTCTGAATTCCATGGTAGGAATCACCCCCAATGTGCATAAAGCAGAATAACATGTCTTATATGAGTGGCCAGCCTAGTGGTGGAGTCATTGTCGCCAATTTTTCTATCATTTAATCTTCCTATGGCATTCGGAACCGATTATTTCAACATAAATGATGGCAAAAGGAAAAACCTATAAAAGGAAAAAAAAAAAAAAAAAGGGCATCCATCCATTCTGCTTGAAGATTCCCTTTTTCCTTTTCTGGTAAAAAAACCCTTCATCCAGAAAAAGTATTTAAATAATCATTTAAGTGATAAAGTAGTTAGGCTCATTAAAAATTGTGATTTAGAGACTTTGTGAGCAGAATGAGGAATACTGTTCATAACTGCATCAGAACTGAAGAAATACTGGTTATGTGCTAAACCAGATCAAGGTACACCTATTAGAAACAATAGTCAGGAATAGAGATGGTAATTACACAAAGGGATTCTAGAAAGTCATAAGCAACGGACTCTCCAAAACAAATCGATGTCTGGAATTTGGCACTCCGCAGTTTAATCTACCACAGGATGAAGGTTGCATCAACAACAACAACAACAACATTACCCCAGTGCCACAAAGGCTCCCACCTATGGTGGGGTAAGGGGGGGTCGGATGTACGCAGCCTTGCCCCTGTATTAAAGCACAGAGAGGCTGTTTCCAGATGACCCATGATGAAAATTGCGTCGAAAATTGCATGGACTGACTGCTGCTTCTGGATGAAGGTTGCATCCAGATCAAATTAACACAATCATCTCTACTATCAGATTGAGGTGAGTGATCACTATTGAATCTTGAGCACATTATCAGTAGGTCATTTGCATAGAAAAAGAGCTTGAATCTGAAGGAAATTCAAAAGCAAATCCTGCAGTCTACCTAATTCTGAAGACTTAATCCACCAATCTAACTTTTAAAATTGCAATTGTTGGCTTATTTAAATCATTCAACAGGTTCACTTTGTGCAACCAAATACTACGCTTGACATCGCAAAGTTAAAAAGGCAATGAAGGATTAATTTTATTTTGCTCATAGAAACTAAATGGATCAATGTTATAAGGAAGCATTCTAATGAAACTATAGCAGAAGTAAGGAAAGCACCATGGGCAATGCTGTTGGAGCGTAGGTATCATCATCCTCCGCAATAACAAGAACTTCATCTCCTTCTTGGCAGAACATATGATTCATCAGGATTCAGAATAATTTTTCCACCGCGGGATGCTGATTTGACACCACAAGGAATAGCATCTGGGAAGCTGATCAATACATCCTCAAACTGCATGCCCTCTAACTGTGGCCATCTTTTTATAGAACTCACAACTTTCAAACCCAAGGATATCTTCCCAAATCTGCAATTCAAAGTGAGCAAGGACAAATAAAGTTATCAAAATTATTTCAGATATACAGTACCTTGTACCAACTTCCCAAGTGAAGAAAGTTAAGTAAACATTATGTAGTACCAATAACAAAGGGGAGATCTTATAGGTGTATCTCAGGGTACTGATAATAGTGGTTGTAGTAAAAGATCTCAGAGTTAGATAGAAATTTAACCTGTGCGAGGCCCGGTTGTCGAGCACATTGAATCATAAGGCGACCAATTACATCATGAGCCACGACAGTTTCAACAAGATCACCCCCCACAAGTTTAACTAGGATCTCATTATCGAGATCACTCAGTTCAACAACGATATGTCCCTGTAGTCCTTCTTTAACTCCAGTTAAGCTTAAAACAGTTCGGAGTGCACGAGCATCACTCTACTCAGGTCAGAATCCTCCATGAGTTAGTGAACAGTATAGAAAAGTTCAATTTCATTTTCAACCATTGCACTTTCACTCGACCTCCACTTTATCCATCATACTTACAAAATTTGCACCAAAACCACTGTACTTTGGAAAAACCCCTCACCCGAAAAATTTGTGTCTAATCCGTAACTGCGATTTTTGAGTCAGGATGAAAGGTTATCCAAAGTAAATGGTGTGCAAACAAAAAGTATGATGGTTAAAGTGGAAGTCGGGTAAAAGTGAAAGTACAATGGTTGAAAATGAAATTAAACCTTAAAGAATCCATGCACAAGACGTGCTGAAAATCTTGTTAATATTACCTGGTCGGCATTTCCATCTTCAGCCAGGACGATTATTGCACGTGCCTTGGAGACAGAAACCTGAGGAAATCTATCTATTTAGAAACAGAAACAGCCAGTAAATAAGGGTGGAAACATCAAAGATGTTCTTGACAAGACTTGCAGGGAAAAGGGAAACAGGATAATTTAAATGAAAGCAAATAGTTGCAGCTATGCTCACAAGCAAAAGTGTAAGATGAAAGCGCATCTCATCCTATACGTGGTGATGAACAGGGTTTAAAATTCTGTCAATAAATGGATAGAGTTGGTCTAGGGTCTTTTCCACATGAATAGTACTTATCAATCCTTGTCATCATTTTGAAGTGACAAAAAAGCCAAGTAAATAACATTTTTAGACAGCGTGAGCACTTATAGCTGGAAAAGGTTTGAAAGGAAGCTGCACTTTGTTTCTGAATTTGGTCGGATATATTTCGTTTAAGGATACTTCCTTTTTGTGGATAAATAACATACTTCATTAACCTTGTTTTTTACCAAAACACTTAGTGAATACGCACATCAGTTTTTAAGTGTAAAACAGCGTTACCTTTGCCTTCTTAAATTATACTACCTCCGTCTCAGAGTAAGAGTCCTACATAGGATATGCACGCTTTTAAGGAAACAATAAAAGAGGAGTAAATAATACAAGTGGGTTGAGGGTATAATTGTCTAAAACAATATTCATTATGCAAGTGGGTAAAAAGTAGGTTAGAATGTTGGGGTTTTTTTTTTTTGTAATAACACACGCATTATGAGGACAAAAGTGTTCAAAACGCTATTCATCAATTTCCATTATGGAATGGGTGTCTTGCTCTGGGACGTACCAAAAAGGAACGTAGGACTCTTACTCTGGGACGGAGGGAGTAGTATTATTTAAGAAAATCCGGAAAGCAACTGGAGCTTTTTTCACATTTGGACCGACCTACACTGAGGTAAGCTTTCAGAAAATGTAACAGAAAACCTTGATCCCTTCATGTTTTCGGCAAAATGTTTCAAAGAATAAAACTATTTTCCAAACGAAGATCGCTAAACTGGAAATAAATCAACTTAAGAGAGAATTCATAGTGAAATATCTTAAAAGAAGACAACTATATGCTAGCTGCATACCTTTTAAGGTCTGCTAAAATCAGAGGGCTCCCACCTCTGCATATGACAGATGTCCCTCTAAAATCAAACTCCATTTTTGCAATGTCTAGTTCCATCTCTTCTTTGTCTCGCTCAGCCATCACTACCACAATCCCTCCACCCAAGCTCTCATTGGCTATTGAAAGCTGATTCAATAGTGATCCCTAAGTACATATTGTGATGTCAATTGACAAGACATGCATTGGAAAAATACAGCTGGAGCGGTCAAGTTTCTTAGTAGAAGAATTTTTTCTAGGTTATATAAGCAAAACACACTTGTCAACGTTTCCATTTC
The DNA here is from genome assembly GCA_026119855.1 of Campanula takesimana. Classification (NCBI taxonomy): domain Eukaryota; kingdom Viridiplantae; phylum Streptophyta; class Magnoliopsida; order Asterales; family Campanulaceae; genus Campanula; species Campanula takesimana. The sequence goes on from JAOWBW010002062.1 coordinate 84,646, forward strand.
ATGGAACACAACATTAGCTTTTTCTCTCTTCAAACTCTCCCTCCTAGTTTTGGGTATCTTTCCTTGCATCCCCATCTGATTGCCAATAAATTTAACAACAAGAACAAGGGAGCAAAAGATAAATAAAAACCGAATGAAGCTGAAGACTACAGATGAATTTAAATATAGCTAATTGCAATTATAAAGATTACAAAAACTAACAACCTAAACATAAAACTTTCACATGCGTGATACCCTCTTACAAAATATTTTCTTTAATCGTCGCAAAATGCACCGTAACAATACAGATTTAGAAATATAATGCGCTAAAGATAAAACTTTCAAGTATAGTACATATTAAGGAATCTAATGCCCTATGGATAAAACTTCCATAAGCTTAGTACATGTATACGAAGCAACTATATACATAGACTACTTTGAACAGAAGTGAATATATATGATATATGCAAGATTATCAAATGGTGATCGTGAATGAAAAAGGAAGAAGAGTGGCTTTCATTGTTTCAGATTAAAAATCTCAATTGCGTGATCCAAATTACATTTGATCAAAATTAAAGACAACAGGGAAAAGCCTATATTCAATTGTGGGTCATAAAGGATAATTAAACACAACATCAGCGTGGGAAACGTAACTTTATATTTCTCATTAAAATTTGTTTCTACCACTTACCAAGCTAATGATTCTTCTAATAACGATGAAAATTAGTAATTGGTATCATCAGATTAGGGAAAATATATTTATTGTGTTAAGAGAAATGCAAGGGAAATTGGAACTTTAGGAATAAAGTAAATTGTGTCTCAGGAATCTTAGGGATTATATGTATAAGAGTTATTTTGGGGATTCTCCCTCCGTCCCATAACAAATGTTACCAAAATAGAAAACACGGGAATCAAGGAATAGTAGTATAATATTTGATATTGGAGTAGAGTTGTGAGTATAAAAAGTGGGGTAGAAATTGTTAGTGGTATATGAATTGTGAGTATGGCAAGTGGGTCCCATTGAATTTATTGAATATAAAAGTATTATAATATGTCCATTTTTGGTAGTAACATTTGTTATGGGACGGCCAAAAGGGAAAGAAGTAACATTTGTTATGGGACGGAGGGAGTATCTTATAGTATGTTGAAGTACGGGCTAATTGCAGATTGGTAACCTGAGTTTGTCGAATGTTTGCAATCCCCAACCTAAAAGTTCAATTTTGCAAATTGGTTACCTAGGTTTGTCAATTTTTGCAATGTGGTGAATAAATTAACTTTCCGTAAAAATTTTAAGATCTAAACACATGTGCAACACACATGCCTGTTAAAAGGGCAATCCTGCCAATTTTCGGACCTCAACACATTTTCCATGTGTGATTGAGTTGCACACCTCTGAAAATTGACATAATTGCCCTTCTAAAAAGTCGTGCGTTGCACAAGTGTTTAGGTCTGTTAAAAAAATTAACGAAAAGTTAGTTTATTCACCACATTGCAAAAAATTGACAAACTTAGGTAGCCAATTTGCAAATTGAACTTTTAGGTTGGGGATTGCAAACTTTAGACAAACTCAGGTTACCAATATGCAAATTACCCGTTTTAGTACTTACCAATTATCACTCCAACCAAGAACTAGAGTGTGGTTGTGTTTAACCACCTCACTTCTTCCCTTCCTCAGGGAGTCAAACTTCTCAGAAATTGCATCAGAGACGAGCCCAAGCATCATCGCAAATATAAGCATCCCACCAAAACTAATTGAAACTGAAACTAGCCTTGGACCAAATCCCTCAGTGTTGGTATGGTTGCCTGAACTAGCAACATATGTCCATGATAACCATAGGCAGTCAGCTAAGCCATCATCTGTTACGCCAAATAAGGCCAGCCCACCAAGGCATATAAGTAGAATAGTTGCAACCAGTAAAGCCAATGGCTTAGAATATGGGTGGACTGATAAAATGACGTCAACCCTGTACGCTAGCTGCTTGTTCAAGGATACTTCTTCTTTGATACCGTCCGATGATCTTCTTAATTTTGACACGTAGTCAACATACTTGAGAAAAAGAAAAGGGATTGAAAGAAGTGTAAGCGATACAACTAAAGCCATAGTTTTCAACCTTCTGCTAGGAAGACTTCCATTCTCCTGAGAATTTGAATCAGTGAAATCCATAGCTTCCAACGAATTACAAACACGTAATCTGCCATTGAGTTTGAAAATCTGAATCTGCAAAAAAAAAAAATAAAAAAAATACAAAGCTATCATGTGTGCACAGAGGGTCACAGGCCAAGTCTGGTAGACATTTCAATTAAGATCTTGTGCTCCATTATTTTCAGTTTGTTGTTTCTGATAATCATGAAACAATCAGAAGCTATTGACGCCTAGTAACATGATATTTGAAAATCACTTTGAACATGAATATACAGAAGCTTAAGAGATTCATTTCTCAGCCATCTAATCCATCATTCAAAATTCTACCAACTCAACTAATTATTTGCTGTGCATCGTTAATTCCTTACACGGTTACTCCTATGAATTGGAGAAATAAAAGGTTATACGTTCCCTTTCAAGTTTGAGGAAAGGTTTTGTTCCTCCCTTTTTATCCAGCAGATACATTATTCAAACTACATCCCTCCCAAACAGATTATGTCAACTACCCGGTCACTTGATAGGCTGCATCCCTAGTTATTAGGACAACAAAGGTCAATCTCCCTATTAACTAAAGAATGTACAAAGGGAGGTGCCCATATTATTACCTGAAGATCGACGACCTGATTGTGTAATGAAAATTCTTATGAAGCAAAGAGATCACTGTTATCAGAATCTGCACAAAGACCAAAATCCAAATCACATTATGCAAACTAACTATGAAACACAGACGGAAAAGATTAAGCACGGTAACACCAACCATTAAAAGTTTTAATGTTCAAAAAGTTAAATCAATCAAACAAAGGGAAAAAAAGGTACAAACAGAAGATACTCTAAATAATTGTACATTATATGAACTGGCAATACCTAATCCATCAAGCTGTTATATACTACCTTTTTCGAACTCAAAATTGTGTACCAATTTTCTGTTTAGGCAGCATAACTAGTGAAATGTATACTCCCTTACCTACATCCTGTGATCATTGTCCATTTTTGAGTTTGAGTAATAGTTTGAAAATTCCGAGTTTTAAGCCATTCTAACAAATATCCGCGACTATACTAACTATCCTCATTACATTGCTTATTACTTCCTTTGTTCCCAAAAGAACAAAAGTTCAATATTCTGGATGTTGAGTAAAAAAAAAAAAAAAAAAGAAGAGCCAACTTACATTTTGGGAAAATAAATGATGAATTGTGTCCATAAACCCAGCTTTGCTTTGCATTAAGCTATGTATAAAAAGCAAGCTATTATTCTCTAACGGGTGGAGTAATATATGTAAAAAATTATAGGAGTGTTTATAAGGTAATTTTAGTGAATTTTCTTAAGAACTGACAATCAATTGGGACGCATGAGTAACTAGTAAAGATACTATAAGCAAATATCGACAAATTGTAATTAATGATGAGCAAAGTACTCACGGCGACGGAAAATGCCATCTGCCAACGGACTTTTAACCGGTGATGGGACAATATGGTAAACTTGCCGGCAGCGGTGGTTTTATCCCCGGAAACCTCGCATTTGTCGGAAATGGTTGGCTTAGTCGGGGAGCGTCATCGTGGAGCCTAGTAGACCGATCATTACGACGAGCGAAGTCAATACGGCGTCGATTCCAGCACTACTTCGGTTAGCCGAGGCGGAAGGGGAGGAGAAGGAGTCCGGCGACTTGAGGAAGTCTTTGGGTAAGTGGAGAAGCGTCGAGCAGGGGGTTTGGAGACGGGATGGTGTTGGTAGTTATGATGAGAGTGAATAAACGACGGCGACGGCGACGGGAAGAACCAGTCTCGGCTAGCGGTGGTGGTGGACGGTGATGATTCCGAGTGGTCGTAGGACATGGTTGGAAATAATTGAGAGTTAGCTAATTCCTCTTTTTCATCATCTTCCTCATTCCAGAGGTTTTAAGTCAACGTTTTTTATTTGAAGGGTTTTCTTTTGTTAAATTTTGTCATGAAGCCGGCAGGCCAAATTCCAAAAAGTAAAATTGTAGCCGGCTGGCTCAGCCTTGGTAATCAATCCTCACTAATAGTGTTAGTGTTTGATTATTAATTTAATTATGGGTACTCCCTCCGACTACAAATATAAACAGCACTAAAGGGATTTCACACAGATTAAAAAAATAATTAAAGTAGTTAAATCATCTTGATTTTACAAAAAAAAAGCAAAAATGACTAAATAACCCTTAACAAGGAGAAGCTGTGCCATGTTAGTAGTGCAATTTTCATGATATGCGTCCCTGCATATTCCACCAGATAGTAGTTGGAGGAGTATTTACTGATCTGTGTAACAATCAACAAGTTATAATTATGGAGTAGAATTTATCTTGAAAAGTGAATAAATTATTAGGGATATTTTTGGAACAAAATTATTAAATGATCTTGAAATCCCATAGAATTCTTATATTTGTGGCAAAAAAAAAAAACAAACCATGTTTGTTGTATATATTTGTGGCCGGTGGGAGTACTGAGTTTGCCCATGTGGTGTCCCAATAAACATTTCACACTTGTACTTGTTATTAATCCATTTTATCAACAAATTTCTCAAAAAGTCATGACAAATGGATTGGTTCAAGTTTATACTAAATTTAGAAAAATAGATAGTTGGACTTAAAATGATAACAAATGAAGAAAAAATGAATCTTGCCCGTAAGAGATTCTCAGCTGACATTCTGAGAGTAACGTCATTGAGATTATATGAAGTTTTGTGGGTGCAAATGAACATTGTTAGGATTCCATATATTTATGTTAGTCGCATGTTCGGTGAAAAAATTATAATGTGTTACGACTTTTGAGATGTTGCGCATCGATGCTATGTGTCACAAAGAATATGACCCCAATGAGACATGGGATGATTGTTGGCATATGCAATATGTAGCGAGTTCGTAGTGGATAATAATTAGATATGGTGACAATAAATGTGCAATAACTACTTTGCATCATGCACTAAAGTAGTATGCTTGTTCGTGCTCGAACCCTGGGCTGGGCTATGGAAGAGAAATCAAATATACGTCTGAGTTAAAGTGCCTGAATCTCGCAAAGTAGGAAATTGCCTAAATAGACTTTCTTAATTCAATCCGTGTTGAACTGGCATTAGAGCTCGATTCTATTAGTGTAGGGCTCACCATATTCCAAGAAGATTATGTGACTGACATGTATGTTTTTTAGCCTAAGTTAGCTATTGCCTTATCTAAACATAGTCACGATAGGGTCAATTTTATTGGGACATTTTCTTAAAAGCCCTTCATTCTAACTTTTATTTCTAAAGAAGACACAATATTTTTTTAATTGCTCAAAAACCCAAGGGACAAAAATAGCCAAGAATACCCCTAACTACCCCTTATAAGGGTGCTCCCCCTTACCATATCCCGCTCTGAGATTCATGTCTCAGACTCTTAGAAACACTGAGAATCATGTCTCAAACTCTTAGAAACACTGAGAATCATGTCTCAAACATATAAAAACACTGAAAGTCATATCATAAACGTATAAAAACACTAAGAGACATGTCGCATGCCTATAAAAACATTGAAAGCCATGTCACATACCTATAAAAACACTTAGAACCATATCACATACCTATAAGAACACTTAGAACCATGTCACACACCAATAAACCCTAAACCTAAACCCTAACATACTTATAAGAACACTTAGAACCATGTCACACACCAATAAAAACACTTAGAACCATATCGCATACCTATAAAAACACTTAGAACCATGTCACATGCCAATTAAAACACTTAGAACCACGTCACATACCTATAAAAACACTGAGAGACATGTCACATACCCATAAAAATACTTAGAAACATATCACATACCTCTAAAAACACTGAGAGTCATGTCACAAACCTTTAAAAGCACTGAGAGTCATGCCGCAGACCTATAAAAACTCTGAGATACATGTCACAAACCTATAAAAACATTGAGAGTCATGTCTCTGACTTATAAAAATACTGAAAGACAAGTCACATACTTATAAAAACACTGAGAGACATGTCTCAGACGTATAAAAGCACTGATAGCCATGTCACAAACCTATAAAAACACTGAGAGCCATGTCACAGACCCATAAAAACACTGAGATCCATATCTCAGACTTATAAAAACACTGAGAGCCATGTCAAAACCTATAAAAACACTAAGAGCCATGTCGCTGACCTATAACAATACTGAGCGACATGTCACATACCTATAAAAACACAGAGAGACATGTCGCAGACCTATAAAAACACTGAGAGCCATGTCCCAGGCCTATAAAAACACTGAGAGCCATGTCACAAACCTACAAAAACACTGAGAGCCATGTCACTACCTATAAAAACACTAAGAGTCATATCACAAACCTATAAAAACACTGAAAGAGGTGTCGCAGACCTATAAAAATACTGAGAGACAAGTTACATTCTTATAAAAACACTGAGAGACATGTCCCAAACTTATAAAAGCACTGATAGCCATGTCACAAACCTATAAAAACACTGTCATAGACCCATAAAAACAATGATACCCATATCTCAGACTTATAAAAACACTGAGAGCCATGTCAAAAACCTATAAAGACACTAAGAGCCATGTCGTAGACCAATAAAAACACTGAGAGCCATGTCAGAAACCTATAAAAACACTGAGAGCCATGTCACAGACCTATAAAAATACTGAAAGTCATGTCACAGACTATAAAAACACAGAGAGACATTTCACAGACCTATAAAAACACTGAGAGTCATGTCTCAGACCTATAAAACACTGAGAGACGTGTCACATACTTATACAAACACTGAGAGTCATCTCACAAACCTATAAAAACACTGAGAGACATGTTTTGATCCTAAAAAAACACTTAGAACCATATCACAAACCTATAAAAAATAATGAGAGCCATGTCACATACCTATAAAAACTCTGAGAGTCATGTCTCAGACCTACAAAACACTTAGAAACATGTCATATACCTATATAAAACACCGAGAGCCATATTACAGACCTATAAAAACACTGAGACACAAGTCACAAACCTATAAAAATACTGAGAGTCATGTCTCAGACCTATAAAAACAACTGAGAGACATGTCACATACCTATAAAAACACTGAGCCATGTCACATACCTTTAAAAAACACTAAGAACCATATCACATACCTATAAAACACTGAGAGACTGTCGCAGACCACCTATAAAATACTGAAAACCATGTCACATACCTATAAAAACTGAGAGTCATGTCACATACTCATAAAAACACTGAGACTTAACTCTCAAAAGAAAAATGCTATTGTTAATTGTCTCTCAAGAAAAAAAAATGAAGAAATTGAAGATTTTTTTTCAACTAACAGTGAACTAACTTTGATGCAAATGAGTAATGATAAACCATGTGAAAAGTGTGACTCAAGTTGCATGTATAGGATATAAGAAAACACTTCTATTATTAAAATTCACACCAAAAACTCAATCTTTTATCATCAAGTAAAAGTAATGCATTAGAAATATTGGTAAAGCGAAAAAAGACTATTGAAGTCTTGCCCCCTAACCCACAACACATTGTTCACAATCAACTAAGGAATATTAGGAATAAGGTTATTTATTTTGAGTTCACACATTTGAATTGTAAGGGCTCGTCCGTGCACAGATTTAAACACTGAGAGTTCTAAAAATAGTACATTTTATAAAACAAAGATTTTTCTAAACTTAAACATTTTTTCAGAAAATATTTAGTGCATCATCTCAAATACGAATTTAAATTTAATATATTATTAATGATGACAATTTTACTGTTTTATAATAACACAGTCTATTTTATACATTTTCCATCTCAAACTAATTTTTACATTTAATTATTCATTTAAAAAAAAAAGATATGACACTTTTTTACTAGCCATAATGTATTAATGCACATTTATATAAATTATAGAAATTAGTACTAGAACTTATTTGGACAATAAAAAATGACATAAAAGATCATTCTGATCTGAGGGAGTATTATAGAATGCACGTTTTAAATTACTGCAATTATATACTCCCCGTTCCAGCTCACTTGACACTTATTTCCATTTTGGGCTGTCCCAGCTCACTTGATACTTCCCAAATAGCATACTTTTATAATTTTATATTTACTCTACCCCACCACTCATTCTCTCTCTTCATTTTTCACCACTCAATTTATTCAACCAACACTACTATTTACCCCACTCATTCGCTCTCTTCATTTTCTACTACACATTTTCCTTATTTATTCATTCTCCTTAATTATTGTGTCCACCTCATGGATGTCAAGTGAGGTGGGACGAGGAGTACTCCGTATCTTCCTTTACCAGTGACGACAAGTCTCTTTCTCCTTTCTCTTTTCCTTCAATTCCTTCAACAAACAACTCTGCAACCCACCCCAAATTGATGCCATAATAGTCAGCCTTTTTTTTTTTTTTTTTTTTTTCATACTCCTCCCTTTTCCCTGAGTAGACTGCTAAAATGAAGACCAAGGCTATACCCTATATTCTTTGGTGAATTTCTTGTTCTTCTGTGATGGTTATCAGTTGAAATCTCTAACATTCAAATACACATTCAATGACCCTCTTCCTTCTTCTCTCTCTCCACCGGCACTGGTACATACCAATTTCATATCAGACTCCATATTCATCCCAAAATAAAAGGGCTAATGTGGTCCAAATTCTATATTTGTTGCGTTGTATTAGTTCCGTTCTGAGAGACGCTACAATTTGTAGCGGTGCAAACGAGCGACCCCGTTTCAGGAAGCAGCGGGTTGAATCGTTATATTGATACGCTTATTGTGAACAAACACCCCGTTTGATATCACGTTCCAAGCTCATTCACCGTATCTCTCGCGTCGCAGACTCGTCTAAGTACTGCTTCTCAATTGCACGGATGGCCGACTACTCGTAGGGCTGAAGTACCGGAGATTGCAGTCGGATTTCATGGATGTTGATGACGCCGGCGAGGGTGGGGGCTAGGGCACAGACGAGAGAGACGAGAGAAAGGGATTTTTTTTAGAGAGAGAACGGAAAAAACGCAAATGAGCGAGGGGGGTTTACACGTTTTTGGGTTGGGTGGGTGGGGTAATTTGGGAATACACTATTTCATTAAAAAAACCAAGGACCTAATGGAAATAAATGTTCCATCTAGTGGACCCGAACAGAATAAATGAAAATATCTGTCCTATTTAAAAAAATTGTTTTGTTTAGAGGACTTTTCAGAAATTTTTCCAATTTTATTCCCGCTTAAAATACAACTCAAGTCAATCCATTGGGTCTATTAAAAATAATAGTTGGAATATATCGAGTTTCACAAAAGTAGTTTGACATGAAACTAGCTCTTATGATGGTTAGTTTCATGTTAATTTTTTTCAACTACTTGTAGACACCCCGCCTTGGACCGCTCACCCCGATTGCACATTTGATCTTGTGTTTCTCCCCATTTTAAGTGTTTGTCGTTAGTTTCTGTCACTTCCGTTAAGTTCCTGACTAACTTCGTTAAGTTCAGGGACTAAACTGAATAACAGGGCTGACTTTCTAGTCCATTCTGTCAAAATTGCCTTCTCTGAGTCGCGCACCTCCGACAGGAGGAGCCAGACGCGCGCGCCTCCCGCCCCCAAAGCAGGAAGCGCGCGCCTCTGGGCGTCAGTTACAGATTTCTGGCCAGGATTCTCTCCCTTGCTCAATTTACAGGATTTTGCCCGGGAAGGATTTCTTGGTGATTGAGTTTTGGCACCAAAACACATCTCTCTTTCACCTATAAAAACCTCCCTTTACCTCCATTTTCAAGGGACGAAAACTTGAGACAAAACTTTGACCAAAAACCTTGATCTTGACCTTAGACCTTTGGCTCTCAATCTCAATAACCACATTTTCTACTTTCAAAGCATTTTCCAAAGGATTTCTCCAAGTAATTCAACAAGAAGTGTTTGAAGTCTCTTGAAGTCTAGGTAAAACTATTTCTTTCCCCTTCTCAACTTCATCTCTTTTCTCTTTCTTTTTGTTTTATCAAAGTGCAATCACCCAAATCATTTTGGACATGACTCTAATGATCACCTCATCTCATTGAGGTCGGTTAAAGAGTTATCTCCTACATTCCAAACTCTATTTCAAACCCCCTTTTTTTATGATTTAAAGAAGAAGAAGAAGAAGGTTTATCATTCATGTAGATTTTGATCAAGAAAGACCAACTTTAGTTGGGCGAGATGGGTGTTTCGGTACTTCCCATCTCGTAATCTAACCCCCGAACCTCAAAACAAAGAATCTCTTTTTTCGTAATCAAAATTAGGCTATTATCAATAGTTTTTCTTATGTTCCTCAAACATAGGTGGCGACTCTAAAAACAAGTTAGACATCCTAGGACAACTCCGCGCGCTCTAGCCTAAAGCCGTGGTCCTCTCCCGGGGTATCTACAGTGGCGACTCTGCTGGGGACATTTGAGGGTTAAACTTGCGTTCTGATCAAAATCTACATCTTTTCTCGGCATTCTGACTCCTGATGGGGGAGGCGCGCGCTTCTGGCCTCTTCAGCCTAAGGCGCGCACATCCCGCATCAAGGACCAGAATCGCCCGCTTCTTCATGTTCTTCATCTTCTTCTTCTGCTATTCTCCACTAATCATTTCTGCAGGGGTTACAATATGCCCATAGGACCAGGGCAATCCCCTGAGTCCAAAATCTGACAATCTGACAGGTGTGCCCAGAAGCGCGCGCCTCCTAATAGCATTGCGCCACGCGCGCGCATCCCGTATCAACACTCAGAGGCGTACGCTTCTGGTTGGTTCCCAGAACAGAAACAGGTTTCAGTGACTAAGCAGAACAGTGGGGTGTGGGCACAGTTGCCTGCATCAAAACAGAATTGAACCCTCGGACTATTTATTTTTATGTTTTATTTACCGGTCACACGGGTGATTCGGGAGTTGTAATTTATGTGCTTATGTGTTTTTTTTTTTATCTTTCTTTTCAAAAAAAAAAAATATAAAAAAATATTTTGTCACTTGTTTAGACCTCACACTACATGCACATATTCCTATGAACTGCTCACTATCGAGTCGCACGAAGTCCAACCCCAAACCCGTCGAGGCCCATCCTAGAATGTTTCAAGCTCCACTCGACCTTGGCTCTTTCGAAGCGGTAAACCTCAGCCCGTGGCGTAGTTCATGACTACATGCCGGGGGTGACCTTTGAGCCTCATTTTCAAGCCGAGCACAAGCCACACAATTCTAGTTAAGGTCTAACACTCCGTGACTCAAGTCGGTTTCCATGTACCGAGATTTCCCTAAACTAATGTCTTCAAATCATACATGCCAACTTGTTGAAACGGACGCAATAAAAATCCGTCCCCAAAAGTGGTTATTTTTGGACGAAAATAAAAATCTGTCCCCCGCATGTATGCTTTACTACATTAATTTAGTTTAATCCCGATACATGTAGGATTCACAAACGCGATGGAATCCGATGAGTATATGGGACCGCGAGATGGTCTATATACTAGTGTGACGATTCCATTATTTTCTTAGAAACCCCAAAAGGGATCCATTCCCTCCGTCGTGTGCCCAACTGTGTGTTCTAAGCCTCTTCATGGACCGCAAGTGTTACTCAAGACTGACAAGGGCCTCTTCTGCAATATAGGTTCAATTGGTACTTACAGAGTCTACCGAGATTCGGCAAATCGGTTAGTCCATGAAGAGATTACTCCAACAGCTCCAACAGCAACCATGACCGGCAGCAGCAACACCATGTCTCTCGAACAGCTTTCAACCATGGTCCAACTCCTCCAAGAGCAAGTCTCCACCCTTAATAAGGAGGCACAAAGCAAAGACGATATTTGGAAATCCCACCTCGATAGCCAAAGGGAGGCCCACGAGGCCGAGATGGAGATAATGAAAGAAAAGCTCACTAATCTTGCCAAGGGGAAGAGCAAGAATAACGATGACGAATCCGAATGGACCGAAGGTTTGTTAAAAAAGTCCTTATGTCAACACCCGCACCAAGAAAGTGGGAGAGCCGAGTTCCGAGAACAATGAGCCCAAAATGGTGGATTCTATCTGACACGCCCCCAGGTCCCGGGATCCCCTAATAGAACCTCGAACCTGGATGGAGTGCCTAACGAGGAACAAGAAACTTAACAAGAAACTTAATGACATTTGCTTAACAAACTGACATGATATATATACTCTAGAGTAAGGAGCTATACTAGCTCACAACACGAGTTCTAGACAAGAAAATTAAAACCAAACTTAATACATACACAGCGGAAACATGCCTAGCACATAAGCTGGCATTAAGAGTACTATAAAAGATGTCTAGTGACAACAAGAACTGAACAAGACTGTCTACCCCAAAATAAGGAGTTACAAAACCCATAATACATCGTCCTCACCAAGTGTAAAAGGACACAAGCCCCAAAACAATCACGACCTGCGAAGTAAGCTCCCAACTAGGTCGAGCCTCACTGCGCACTATCCTTCCTTTCCTGGGGGGGGGGGAAACAAATAAAGGGTGAGATAAATCTCAGTAAGCTATTAGATGCAACTACATGACATGTTATCATGCAATTCAAGTAGATACTCAAGTAATCATATATCAAGTATCATCAAGTAACAAGTATATGAGAGGATAATCCACTCATCAAGTAGCACATAAAGCTAATCAAGCAAGTTATAAGGATATTGCTTCCTTCCTTATTCCTCCCAAGAATACCATTGTTGTCGCAGCTTGTATTACTTTGACAATCACGATCAATAACAGGAACTGATTATTCAGTATATATCAGAAGACCCGGTAACCAGTGTCATTCTCAATATCAGTACTCATGATTATTCACGAGGTGTTCGGGACAGGAGTTTAGCATTCACTTAAGTCAGGCTTATTCTCCAACTAAGGAAGCTATGCCTTACTATGGCCGGTAGTAAGGGGTCGGGCGGAAATACATAGGGACCCGATTGTCACTTAAACCCCAGCTCTCGCGACAAGCGTGAACCTATACATTTTCGAACAAGCAAGGAGAACCAGCTGGACTCACACAAGAAAGTACAAGTAGATATTTACTTGAACTACGGGAGAAGAACTAATCCAAAGTAGTGGACTAGCTTAACAAGGAACATGCTTCAAGTAATCAAGAAGTCACCTTGTATCAAGCAAATGTATGCAATGTTTGCACATATACAACAAGAACGTGTCTCATACACATTAGTGCTTGTTCATAGCACTTTCAAGTTCACTACAATACATATGTATTGGTGTCAAGCCAAGTACAAGATTTTATTATCTTATATTCAAATTATAATCCAATTCTTTGGATGTTCAAGTCACGTGTCTTATACTTCAAGTTATAATTCCAATCTTTGGACATTCAAGCATGTATAAGAGTTATACATTTACTCTTACAAAATCCCAATCCTATTCTTAGGATGTTCAAGTCTAAGACTTTATGCTAATGCCTCTAAGGTACAAAATCATTGGATTCACAACAAGTATAACACATTAGTGCTTGTTCATAGCACTTTCAAGACATAAAGAAGAGATACTACTCTTATACTTATGTTCTCATTTTGATCCAATGAGTATACATGTTTAAGACCAAGTCTGATGCCCCTAAGGCGTCACAACTCTTGCTAGGACATCTTATACTAAGGTTATATACCTTAACTAGGGTTACTTCCAACTTTATACAAACTTTAAACAAAATCTTTGTTTTTCAGATAACTGTGCGGTCGCCCAAAATGGACTGTGCGGCCGCACACAAGCAAGTCACTTTCTTTGAAAAACCCTTCAGAAAGATGTGCGGTCGCCCACTGAGTTTTGTGCGGTCGCACAATGTACTAAAATGCGAAATTCTTATTTCTTTCCCAGATTGAAATATTTTCCGTCCCAAACGTAGGAGTAACATTTACTAACTATTTCAACATACCCAGAAAAGGCATAACATTATTCAATCTAATATTTCTAAGTCTCTTTATCATTTTACACAGGGAATTTTACTCCCTTTGTCCCAAATTTACAAGTACCACAAAAATCACCCCAAACACAAAATTAACAATCACAAGTATTGAGAATAACATTTATGCATGTTATTACAAGCAAGGGGGAGCTAATAACTTACCTAGTCAAAATTCAAGTTGACCCAAACTTATTTCTGTTCGGCCTGGAACGCTCTATTCAACGCCACGAATATTAATCCGGGATCGGAATCAAGAACGGAGGGATAATTAAATTCGAGGAGTCGAGAATAGGGTGAAACCCTAACCTAGCTTTCAGAACAGAGGGAGTGTACGTAATGAATTTGGGTGAAAATGATTCCCCAGGCAACTAAGAAGTTGATATACATTCAAGTTTCAAAGAATGACTAGTAAGCCCCTCAAGTTTCACTTTTAACAAAAAGACCCCTAAAGTCAAATTTTAACAAATGACCCAAAAGTCAAAACTAGACATTTAACCACCTTAACTATTTAAAGCAGTTAAAAATTTAACCCAAGTAAAACTAACACATAATATACAAGTTCAAGTATTTAACAAGTATGTCAAATATTTAACAAGAAATTCGATGGGTGTTACATCCTCCCCACCTTAAAGAAAATTCGCCCACGAATTTTACTTACCAAAGTTTTCAAATAGGCTCGGGTATTTATCTCGCATCTCTTTCTCGGTTTCCCAAGTAGCCTCTTCAATTTCATGATTCCTCCAAAGGACCTTTACAATAGGAATCCTTTTGGTACGCAAAACTTGTTCTTTCCAGTCAAGAATTTCAACAGGTTGTTCCTCATAAGACAAATCAGGCTGAAATGGAATAGCCTCATACTCAAGAACATGTGATTCATCTTCCATATACTTGCGAAGCATAGATACATGGAATACATCATGAATACCAGATAAAGAAGGAGGTAAAGCCACTCTATAAGCCAACTTCCCAACTCTTTCAAGAATCTCAAATGGACCGATATAACGAGGAGATAACTTTCCTTTCTTCCCAAATCTCTTTATACCTCTACGAGGAGAGACCTTCAAGAATACAAAGTCACCTACCTGAAATTCAAGATCCCTTCTACGATGATCTGCATAACTCTTTTGTCTACTTTGAGCTGTGCGCAATCTATCTCGAATGAGTTTCACACTTTCAACTGACTGTTGAACCATTTCAGGACCCAAGAGTCTAGCTTCTCCCACTTCATCCCAGCATATAGGAGATCGACATTTTCTGCCATAAAGAGCCTCATATGGAGCCATTTCAATGCTAGACTGAAAACTGTTATTATAAGCAAACTCAGCCAAAGGAAGATGAGTATCCCAACTGCCTTTAAAATCAATAACACAAGCACGTAACATATCCTCGAGAATCTGCATAAGTCTCTCAGATTGCCCATCAGATTGAGGATGAAAAGCAGTACTGAAATTCAATTTAGTACCCATGGCACCCTGCAGAGCCTGCCAGAATCGAGAAGTAAAACGAGGATCTCTGTCAGATACAATACTCACAGGAACTCCATGGAGTCGGACTATCTCCTGAACATATAAAGATGCCAACTGAGACAATGAATATCCCATGGAAACAGACAAGAAGTGAGATGATTTAGTCAACCTGTCCACTATAACCCAAACAGCATCATGGCCTCGTCTGGTACGTGGCAAACCAGTCACAAAATCCATCGTAATATGCTCCCATTTCCACTCTGGAATTTCTAATGGTTGCAACAAACCTGCTGGACGTTGATGTTCCACTTTTACTTGTTGACAAGTCAAACATTTGGAAACATACTCAGCAATTTCTCTTTTCATATTATTCCACCAGAAATTTTTCTTCAAGTCTTGGTACATTTTAGTGCTTCCAGGATGAATAGTATACTTGGCTTTGTGAGCCTCTTCAAGAACTTTCTTCTTTATCTCAGAATCAACTGGAATACAAACTCGACCTCGGAAGGTAAGAATTCCATCACTATTAAAAGAAAAATCTGGTTGCTTTCCTTCATTCATTCTACTAATGATTTTCTGCAATTCAGAATCAGTTACCTGAGCTTCTTTGATCTTTTGGAGTAAATCTGAAGTAGCCTTTATATTAGCAAAGATAACTCCATGATTTGATTCACAAGGATTCCAGTCACTCAAATCTTCAAACATCTTCCATTCACGAATCATCAAGCAAGAAATATAAGTCTTTCTGCTCAGTGCATCTGCCACAACATTTGCTTTTCCTGGATGATAAAGGATAGTACAATCATGATCCTTCAATTTCTCCATCCATCTACGTTGCCTCATGTTAAGCTCTTTTGAGAAAACAAGTACTTCAAACTTTTATGATCGGTAAAGACTTCAAATTTGGTTCCATACAAGTAATGCCTCCATTTATGCAAAGCAAAAATAATCGCAGCCAATTCTAGATCATGAGTAGGATAATTCTTTTCATAAGGAGATAGTTTTCGAGAAGCATAAGCTATTACCTTGCCATCTTGCATTAGAACACAACCTAATCCTTCTTTAGAAGCATCAGTATAAACCATGAAATGCTCAGAACCATTAGGCAAAGCCAAGACTGGAGCTGTAGTCAAACGCCTTTTCAACTCCTGAAAACTTGCTTCACATTTGTCATTCCACTCAAAAGAAATAGCTTTTCGAGTCATATTAGTCAATGGAGTAGCAATCTTGGAGAATCCCTCAATGAACCTCCGATAATAACTAGCCAAGCCCAAGAAACTACGGATTTCAGTCACTGTAGTTGGCCTCTTCCAGTTTACAACTGCTTCAACTTTGGAAGGATCTACTGCAATACCAGTAGCAGACACAACATGCCCCAAGAATGAAACCTCTCCTAACCAGAAAGCACATTTGCTGAATTTTGCAAATAATTGTTTCTCACGAAGAACTTGTAATACCACCCTGAGATGTTGTTCATGCTCAGCCCGTGACTTAGAATACACAAGAATGTCATCAATGAATACCACCACAAAACAATCAAGATACGGCTTGAAGATACGGTTCATCAAATCCATAAATACAGCTGGAGCATTTGTCAAACCGAATGGCATAACAATAAACTCATAATGCCCATACCTAGTACGGAAAGCTGTCTTTGGTATATCCTCAGATCTGATTTTCAACTGATGATAACCACTTCTCAAGTCAAGCTTCGAATACACTACTGAACCCTGAAGCTGATCAAACAAGTCATCAATATGAGGTAACGGATATTTGTTCTTGATAGTTACCTGATTAAGATCTCTGTAATCAATACACAATCGCAGAGTCCCATCTTTCTTTCTGACAAATAACACTGGTGCACCCCACGGTGATACACTAGGCCTGATAAAACCCCTTTCAAGCAATTCCTCAAGCTGTGTTTTTAACTCTCTCAACTCAGCTGGAGCCATTCTATAAGGTGCTTTAGAGATTGGTGCTGTACCTGGTAATAACTCAATACAGAACTCAAGCTCTCGATCAGGTGGCATGCTATACTCAGAAGAGAACACATCTGAAAATTCAGATACAACAGGAATATCCTCCATCTTGGGAACAGATAAACTCTGATCAAGCACACATGCGAGATACCCGGCACAACCACGAGATAAAAGTTTTCTAGCTTTTAAAGCAGAAATAACATGTATAGCACATAAAGGCCTATCACCTTCAAAGGTAAAATCAGGCAAACCAGGAATAGAAAAAGTTACTACTTTTCTATAACAATCAACAGATGCATGATGCACATATAGCCAATCCATGCCAAGAATCACGTCAAATTCCCTTATAGGTAACACGACTAGGTCAGCAAGAAGGTCATGATCACCCACAAGGACCTCACATTTCTTGTAAACCTCAGAAGTAAACATGCAATCTCCCATAGGGGAAGATACTTCTAGCACATAAGGCATAGAATCAGGAAGAACATGGAAATGCGACACAAAATGAGATGCCACATAAGAATGAGATGAGCCTGGATCTATCAAGACTCGCGCTCTCGTACTAGAAAGTAATATAATACCTCCTATGACTGCAGAAGACTCAGCTACACCCTGCTGATCTAGAGCAAACACTCGACCCTGAACTTTTGGTCGACCCCCACTATCTCTCTTGGAACCTGAGGCTGGTTGACTTGTACCCCTAACTTGATTTACTTTACTTTTAGAACAATTTCTAGCAAAGTGCCCCGCTTCACCACACACTATATACTTTCCTTGCTTTAGCCAACACTTGTCTTCAGAATGGCCTTCTTTCGAACAAAAGCCACATACTCTCCTGAGACCTTGGACTGTTGTCCTCGAACCAGTTGATACACTACCTTTACTTTCAGTTGGCTGTCAGAATCGACGATCTTGGCGGCCAGATTTACCACCTTTAGAACCAGATCCCTGAGTTTTCTCTGATACACGACCAGTCATGGTTGTTCCCAACTTCACCTTGTGTTCTTCGATATCATTTTCAATAGTATAAGCCTTCTCCACTGCTTGCTGATAGCTAGTGAGCTGTAAAGAAAGAAGTTGCTTCCTATACTCAGTCCTCAACCCTTTAACAAACCTCTGTGCCTTCTTGGCTTCGTTTGGAACTAAGTGATCACAATACCTTGCCAATTCTGTGAACTTGGTTGAGTATTGCCCCACGGTCAGACTTCCTTGCTCCAGATTAAGAAATTCCATTTCCTTTCTATCTTGGACCACTGTTGGAATAAACTGTGACTTAAAAGCTTTAAGAAAATTCTCCCATGTCTGAGGTACACCTTCCAGTTCCCAGCTTTTACTCAACACTTGCCACCAATGTTCAGCGGCTTTCTCAAGTTTAAAGGTTGCAAAGGTTACCTTATCCCCACCTGCACATCTCAAAGCTGTAAAAATCTTCTCAATACTTTCAATCCACTCTTCTGCCTTCTTCGAATCAAATTCCCCATCAAAACTACGAGGTTTCAGCTTTAAGAACCTTGTAAGGCGATTTGGATAATCCCAGTCAACATTATCAACCATTTCTTCTTGAGGAGTTATAGACCTCAGCTGATTACTACCACTTGTACCTTCAGAACTCATTGTACCTGTAGGTAAACACTCAGCGTTATTAATAACACCCCAAGACTCACCCATACCTAGGCCATAGACCCTATCCAGACTTAGAGCAAACCAAGGTAGCTAAACATGGTAGCTAAACCAGGGTAGCTCTGATACCAACCTGACACGCCCCCAGGTCCCGGGATCCCCTAATAGAACCTCGAACCTGGATGGAGTGCCTAACGAGGAACAAGAAACTTAACAAGAAACTTAATGACATTTGTTTAACAAACTGACATGATATATATACTCTAGAGTAAGGAGCTATACTAGCTCACAACACGAGTTCTAGACAAGAAAATTAAAACCAAACTTAATACATACACATCGGAAACATGCCTAGCACATAAGCTGGCATTAAGAGTACTATACAAGATGTCTAGTGACAACAAGAACTGAACAAGACTGTCTACCTCAAAATTAGGAGTTACAAAACCCATAATACATCATCCTCACCAAGTGTAAAAGGACACAAGCCCCAAAACAATCACGACCTGCGAAGTAAGCTCCCAACTAAGTCGAGCCTCACTGCGCACTATCCTTCCTTTCCTGGGGGGGGAAACAAATAAAGGGTGAGATAAATCTCAGTAAGCTATTAGATGCAACTACATGACATGTTATCATGCAATTCAAGTAGATACTCAAGTAATCATATATCAAGTATCATCAAGTAACAAGTATATGAGAGGAAAATCCACTCATCAAGTAGCACATAAAGCTAATCAAGCAAGTTATAAGGATATTGCTTCCTTCCTTATTCCTCCCAAGAATACCATTGTTGTCGCAGCTTGTATTACTTTGACAATCACGATCAATAACAGGAACTGATTATTCAGTATATATCAGAAGACCCGGTAACCAGTGTCATTCTCAATATCAGTACTCATGATTATTCACGAGGTGTTCGGGACAGGAGTTTAGCATTCACTTAAGTCAGGCTTATTGCTCCAACTAAGGAAGCTATGCCCTTACTATGGCCGGTAGTAAGGGGTCGGGCGGAAATACATAGGGACCCGATTGTCACTTAAACCCCAGCTCTCGCGACAAGCGTGAACCTATACATTTTCGAACAAGCAAGGAGAACCAGCTGGACTCACACAAGAAAGTACAAGTAGATATTTACTTGAACTACGGGAGAAGAACTAATCCAAAGTAGTGGACTAGCTTAACAAGGAACATGCTTCAAGTAATCAAGAAGTCACCTTGTATCAAGCAAATGTATGCAATGTTTGCACATACACAACAAGAACGTGTCTCATACACATTAGTGCTTTTTCATAGCACTTTCAAGTTCACTACAATACATATGTATTGGTGTCAAGCCAAGTACAAGATTTTATTATCTTATATTCAAATTATAATCCAATTCTTTGGATGTTCAAGTCACGTACAAGATTTTAATGTCTTATACTTCAAGTTATAATTCCAATCTTTGGACATTCAAGCATGTATAAGAGTTATACATTTACTCTTACAAAATCCCAATCCTATTCTTAGGATGTTCAAGTCTAAGACTTTATGCTAATGCCTCTAAGGTACACAATCATTGGATTCACAACAAGTATAACACATTAGTGCTTGTTCATAGCACTTTCAAGACATAAAGAAGAGATACTACTCTTATACTTATGTTCTCATTTTGATCCAATGAGTATACATGTTTAAGACCAAGTCTGATGCCCCTAAGGCGTCACAACACTTGCTAGGACATCTTATACTAAGGTTATATACCTTAACTAGGGTTACTTCCAACTTTATACAAACTTTAAACAAAATCTTTGTTTTTCAGATAACTGTGCGGTCGCCCAAAATGGACTGTGCGGCCGCACACAAGCAAGTCACTTTCTTTGAAAAACCCTTCAGAAAGATGTGCGGTCTCCCACTGAGTTTTGTGCGGTCGCACAATGTACTAAAATGCGAAATTCTTATTTCTTTCCCAGATTGAAATATTTTCCGTCCCAAACGTAGGAGTAACATTTACTAACTATTTCAACATACCCAGAAAAGGCATAACATTATTCAATCTAATATTTCTAAGTCTCTTTATCATTTTACACAGGGGAATTTTACTCCCTTTGTCCCAAATTTACAAGTACCACAAAAATCACCCCAAACACAAAATTAACAATCACAAGTATTGAGAATAACATTTATGCATGTTATTACAAGCAAGGAGGAGCTAATAACTTACCTAGTCAAAATTCAAGTTGACCCAAACTTATTTCTGTTCGGCCTGGAACGCTCTATTCAACGCCACGAATATTAATCCGGGATCGGAATCAAGAACGGAGGGATAATTAAACTCGAGGAGTCGAGAATAGGGTGAAACCCTAACCTAGCTTTCAGAACAGAGGGAGTGTACGTAATGAATTTGGGTGAAAATGATTCCCCAGGCAACTAAGAAGTTGATATACATTCAAGTTTCAAAGAATGACCAGTAAGCCCCTCAAGTTTCACTTTTAACAAAAAGACCCCTAAAGTCAAATTTTAACAAATGACCCAAAAGTCAAAACTAGACATTTAACCACCTTAACTATTTAAAGCAGTTAAAAATTTAACCCAAGTAAAACTAACACATAATATGCAAGTTCAAGTATTTAACAAGTATGTCAAATATTTAACAAGAAATTCGATGGGTGTTACACTGTCATGGCCTACATCGACCAAAAATTCAATGGGCTCAACATGGGGAAAGGCTCCGACACAAGCCTTTATCAATCATCCATCCTTATGAGTACTATGGCCGCTCTTCCTGATAAGTTCAAGATTCCCGACATAAGCAAATTCAAGGGCAACTCTTGTCCTATGGCTCACATTGAGACTTATATTTGGGCAATGGTTCCGAAGAAGGTCTCCCCCAAGGTGATGGCTCAATGCTTTCCTCTCACTCTCGAGGGGGCGGCAAAAGATTGGTATGCTACTCTCCCGCTCACTGTCCGTCTTGATTGGGACTCCGCCATGCTTGCCTTCAAGAACCAATACCAAGGCAACACCACTCACCGGCCCACAAGGAAAGAGCTAGAGAACACTACTCAACGAGACCACGAGTCCTTCATCGACTTCACAAGGAGATGGAATGATAAACTCTCTGAGATTGTGGAAAGGCCAAATACCAAGGAGCAAATGGACATCTTTCTCAAATGTCTCAAAATTGATCTCCGCACCCACCTAAGTGGGGCTTGCTATGCGGATTTCTCCCAAATGTATGAGGCGGGGGTCCGAATGGACGAGTTGCTCAAAGAAGTGAAGAAAAGTGCTCCTAGCTACCGCTACAAGGCCGCTTCCAACTCCACAAAAGAGGCCTCGGTCAACGCCGTCACTATCGATAAGGGGAATTACAAAAAGGTTCCTCCACCCCAAGGAAAGAAGTCTCGAAATGACCGTGTCTACACGCCTCTCCAAGGAATGACTCAAACCGAAGTGTTCGAAGTCCTCAAAGCAAAGGGTTAAGTCACACCCGTACAAGGGTACCAACCCAAGACGGTCCACCCCAATCATGCTCACCACAAATATTGTGGCTACCACCAATATAGTGGCCACACCACCGAGGAATGCTTCGTTCTCCGCAATGTCATTCAAGATCTCATAGACAAGAAAGAATTTGTAGTGACTAATGGCGAACATGTCAATGTAATAGAGATAGGAGAACTCGAGGGGACCACCCATTCAATCCCAATTGTGAATGGGGGCCCCAATGTTATGAATAAACTTGACAATTCTTGTTATGTTGTAACTTACGATGAGGTAATGAGGGAAGTACTAGAGAATAGGAAAAAGAAGCAAGATGGGAACGTCAACATGCTAACTCGATCCGGTTGAGTCATAGCAAGCAACCCTTCCACTTCCGCACCAAGCTCCTCTTCTCAAAGGCCGCAAGCTCGCGACACTCCCGAAGATCCTCTACTTGTCCAACTCAAGAAAACTCAAGCCAACATCTCTATTTGGGACCTCATTGCATCCTTAAAGAAACACCGAGACCTTGTCATCCGCAATCTCGATGATACATCAGTTTCTCCTGATACTACTCCCGAGGACCTCACGGCAATGATCGGTCACATTCATTTTAGCAACGTCATCACCTTTGCCGATATGGACCTTCAACTATTTGGTTCCAACCACAACGAGGCTATTTACCTCAAGGTACGAGCAAGGGGGAGGCCCATCTCAAGAGTCTTAGTGGACGGTGGTTCCGCACTCAACCTCATGCCTAGCCGAATCATGGGCATACTGGGGCTTAAGGATTCCGATTTGAAGCCTTCTACTCAAGTAATCTGAGGTTATGACAGCACCGCCCGTACAGTCATGGGCATGATCGAAATAGACATTGAGTTTGGGAGCATGGTCATGTCCGTTCCATTCCAAGTGCTTGACATCCCGGCCTCGTTCAACTTACTTTTGGGTCGACCATGGATTCACAGTTCTAATGCCGTCCCGTCAACTCTCCATTAATGTGTCAAGATCCGAAATGGTGATGAAATAGTGACCGTCATGGCTGAAAACGTCACTATCCACAGAAAAGGTGAGCCCGTCCACCAAGTTCAGCATGGGTTACCAGACTCCACTCTCTCCGGTGTCTCAATCGACGCCATTGACAAAGAAGGGGGAAACGGATCATGGACCCCCAGCAACCACAAAGTCCTCCGCATGATGAGAAATATGGACTACTTCCCTGGTTTAGGCCTAGGGAAATATCAACAAGGAATCCTACATCCTGTGCAAGTTCCATTTGTCAAGAACACATTCGGTTTGGGATACGAGCCTTCCAGAGAAGACTTGAAACAAGAGCACGCGATCAAGAATGAAAAGGCCCCGGCTCGTAAAGAAGGTCGTCGTTATGAGGTCCCTAATCTAAGGCCTTACCGCAAGACGTTGAATGGCTATTTTGTCCGCCAAGGGGAAGACGTTCCATACATGATCTTTCCCGAGCCGTGGGTTAACAATAAGGGTGTCAAAAAGCCCGGTCTCGAAATCTTCTCCGATTGTGAGATCCAGAAATCCGAAAGGGAACCAACTCCCATGTCGCCCCGTGAATGGTGGGGAAGGAAGGTAACTATAGAGTTCGAGACAGAAATCATCGTGGGGGAAGAACCGACAGATTTAGCCTCATGTTCGAAGAGCTTGCCATAATGAATGAATGCCAAGTCAACGCCATCCATGACACCATCATCATGAACGAGACTATCAGTGAGATCCAGCCAAGCTCCGAGCCGGTCAACAATTGGTGTTTTACAAGGGGACCCGTGGTATCCGAGGAATTCTTAGTCCAAGAAATGGGTTGCATACCCCGTACAGCAACAAAGGAAGAGCGGATCACACTTACTTTCGAGTCCGAGAGTGTCTCTAATACCCTCACCCAAGAGGATATGGAGGCCATAGCCGAGCGTGTGTTTCCTTTCTTTGCTAATGAAAAATTTGATATTTCTGAGTACCCTGAGATTGCAAACATCATAAATGATAAATTAACTAATAATTGTTGGGTATGCCCACACATATCTCAGTTTTTATGTAATAGGACTTATTAGATTTGATTGATCCATCACCTAAGTTTTATTTCATGGACTTTAGACCCACATGTAAAAAGTATTTATACTTCATTTTTTTAGGTTGTCCATTGTTATAGAATAGGCTTAGAAATAGGGCAAGAAGATCAAGTTTCAAGAAAAATCACTCAGTGAGTTTGAGCCACGCTTATGCGCCTCCTGCGCCACGCGCCATGCGCCTCTTCACTCGCGCCTTGCGCCATTTAGAGCGCGCGCATAAGGATTTCTTCATAAGCTTACGCGCCTCTGCGCCCCTTGTTTTAAGCACACGCTTACTGTGCGCCTATTGGCTCAATGCGCCTCTTGGCTCAAACGCGCCTCAAAGTATTTTTTCAACACTCAGTGATTTATTGAAGACTCGAAGACTTGAAGAGAATTCAAATTACGCCAATGATCCAACGGTGGTTAAAAGATGCATATGCGCCTAATCTGTTGACACGCGTCCATAACGGTCACTTTTATGTTGAGTGTCAAAATGGCCATAATATATGCATGCTCCAATCAACAAGCGACAGCTCATCTTATCCACAAGGATTTCCAACGGCTAGTTTTTTGAAGTTCACTATAAATACCCCATAACTTCAACATTTTGAAGTTGCTGAGTTTTGCTAAGAATTTCAAGATTTTCTCTCTCAAAGCATTTGTTGAAGATTTGAAGATTGCCTTCGTTTTTCCAGATTTCTCAAGAACATCTTCATACCTTCATCCTTAGCCCAGATCTTCAAAGCCTTAACACTTTAGTTTCTTGTGCTCTCCATCTCAAAGATCTAAAGAGCCTTGATACTAAGAACACACACGCACCTCTTTAAGATTAATCATTTAGATTCATCTTTTAGAGATACACCGGTTATTGTTTTGGATTTGTTCTTTCATAGTAATAGATCTTGAGTTAGTGTATAAGCTCAAACATTGTAATTTGTAACACTCACTCATTATATAAGATCTCGATTAGAAATCCAAGACTAACCATCTTGGTAGAGGACGTAGATCTTTCATTGATCGAACCTCTCCAAATAGCTTGTGTTATTATCTTGTCATTTCTTTCAAGTTATTATTTTCACTCACTATTTGCTTGTTTACTCATTGTAGATTGATTGAACTGAATTGTGTTGTGTTGTTATATCATTTGCCTTAGTTCCTTATTTCACTCACTTTGAGCCAAAATACTTAGTGTGTGTGTTGCGCTCCCTTTATCACTTTGCGCCTATTTTCATTACTAAATTCCGCTGTGCATTTCACTCACTCACTTAGGCGCATTTCATAACGCTTACTTGATAAAGTGCGCATTCGCAATTGAGTTTTTCAAGGGTACGAAAAGAATTTTAAAACAGCTATTCACCCCCCCCCCCTCTAGCTATTTTTCATACCCTTGTTGCCCTTTGGGACCAACAAGTGGTATCAGAGCAAACACCTTTATAAAACATTTTTCGTTTTTCAAGCTTAACAGCTTGGGTGCCGATTCTAAATGGCAAACTCAAAACCTATGGCAACTGCAAACTACACTCACGTTCCGGTCTTTGATGAAGATCATTTTGACGTATGGAAATTCAGCATATTGACTCATCTCAACTCAATCGATGAAAGGCTCCATGACACCGTCGTTTATGGACCTTATATTCCGATGAAGGCGAATCCAAATCCACGCACCAACGCTGCTCAACCTACTGTCCTAAAACCAAGGGAAGAATGGACCGAGGAAGAAATTAGAAGAGTCGCAAATGATGGCAAAGCAAGAAACATTCTTCTAAGCACTCTAAGCACGGCGATGAAACAACAAGTCATGCATTGTGCTACTGCAAATGAGCTATGGGATGCTATTGAAGAGCATATTGAAGGAGACACCGTTTGCAAGGAGAACAAGAAATACGAAGTTCAAAAGAGATTCAACAATTTCTCTCAACTCCCCGGTGAAAACTTAAGGCAAACTTATGAACGCTACTGTGAAATTATCAATCTATGTATTTCACTTGGCATGAAGTTTACCAACAAAGATTTGAATGTAAATTTTCTACAAGCTTTTGGATCAAGATACCTTCATAAATCTAGCGCTCTTGAAGACGCTGGAACTTTAGATGTTTGGACTTTAAGGAACCTATATGCAAATCTCAAAGTTTACGAACTCAAACTCCAACGAATCAGTGAAACTGAAGGAAAGTCAAAATCTATGGCTATGATGGCGCACAGAGAAGCCGCGCCTACTCCTGCGCCTACACCTGCGCCTGTACAAGATGAGAAAAGCTCCGATCCCAAAATTTCTACTTCTGAGCTATTAGACATGGATGATGAAGACTTCGCTTTATTTGTGAAGAAATTTCAAAAGTTCAGAAAATTCTCAAGACCCGGCTCAACCAACAAATTTCAAGGATCTACCAGCAAAGCTCCTCAAAAGTTTTCAAGGAGCAGTGATTCAAAAAGAAAAGAAGATCTTGTTTGTTTTAATTGCAGGAAACCCGGACATTTTGCATCAAGCTGCCCGATCCCCAAATTTGAATATATGCAGAAGAAGAGCAGCCATACTCCTAAATTCACTCCCAAGTTCACTCGACACAAGGGAATGGTTGCTGAAGAAGAAGCACCAGCAAATGAGCACAATACTTGGATTGAAACAGACTCCGATGAGAGCGATGAAGATTCCGATGATGGACTTGTTTGTTTAATGGCAAATGATGATGAAGTTGATGCTTATGATTCTGATGATGACTTCTCCAAGGATGTTCCCGATATGAATGCCTTGAATAAACCTATCAAGAAATCTGCAGGTTTTCAAGAAGCGAAAAAGAAGAAAGGACCAACCATCAGCGAGCTCGTTGAACAAGGATTTCTCACTCCGGCTCAAAACGATGGTGGATTGTTATTCTCACGATGTGATCTTGGAGCAAGGAACAAATTGAGAAAAGGAGCATACATTAGACCACAGGTTGAACCAACTGCTCCAATCTCCAAAATCAATGATGAAGTGATTGCTGAACAAGAAAAATTGTTCAAAAAGGCTGAAAAGGTAATTACTAGATTTGATAGTATGAAGGAAGCTTTAGCACTATCATGTGATGAAATTTCCCAGCTTAAGACCGAGAAATCTCTACTTAAATCTGAACTCACCCTCCTTAAGGAGCAGATAAAGAGCATGACTCCTCTTACCGTTAAAAACACTTTTCTAACAGAACAGAACTCACTTCTTAAAGTTCAAAACGATGAATTGGTTGCTCAAATTACTGATCTTAAAAAGATTACAAATGAGTGGTCCAATTCTCGTGTCACTATGGAGAATATATTTGAGTCCCAAAAAGTCAGTGGTGATAAAAGTGGCTTGGGATTCTCATCAACTAGTGACAACTTTAAATGTGATGTCTGTGCTGAAAGAGATAGTGAATTTACCAACCAACAAACTCTTGAAATTCCCAAGGAAAAACATTCTAATTCAATGGGTAAAGGACATGAAAAAGTCAAGAGACAAACATTCCATTATGTCTACCCAACGAAGCAATTTGGGAAAGCTAATGGGAAAGATATAGCTACAGATGAACCATCTCCTAGCAAAATCATTCTTGAAAATAGGCGCGCTCCTTCTCCGAGTGCTCATTATGCGCCTAAGAGCCACGCGCCTCATCGCCGTGCGCCTCCTAGCCCTATGCGCCCTTCGAGAAAAAGCGCTCCAAAATTTCAAAAGAAAGATTTTGTTAAGTCTAGTTCATCTGACCCAAAGAAGAATGCCATCCCCAAGAAAAGTAAAGAGTTTGTGAAAACTCACGTGATTGGTGGCTTTCATCATTGTTCCATTTGTGATTGTTCAGGACACAAGGCCGTGGAATGCCTTTTGCGATTCACTCCCAATGCCAAAGGACGTAAAAATCCTAAGGTCAAGCAAGAGTGGGTTGTCAAAAGTTGCTAACCCTAGGACCCAAAAGGAACAAAGGGGACCTGCTTAAATGTCTATATTTCAGGTTCTTTGTTTCATGGCTGGATCTTCAAAAGCTAGAAATTATGAATGGATTCTCGATAGTGGGTGTTCAAGACACATGACTGGAGATGAATCCTTATTAGAAGATGTCCATGAAGAAAGAGGTCCCTCCGTAACATTTGGCGATAATAACAAAGGTCAAGTTGTAGCATATGGAAAGCTCAAGAAAGACAAAGTGTGCATTGAAAGAGTCTCACTCGTCGAAGGGCTCAAGCACAACTTATTATCCATATCTCAATTCTGCGACAAAGGATTAGAATGCCATTTCACTTCAACGCAATGTCTTATCAAGAATGGCAAAACTGGAGCTATCTTACTCACGGGATATCGTAAGACAAATATTTATATTATTGATTTCCATAGTATGAACTCTAGTACTAATCTTTGTTTTGTAGCAAAAAGTGTGAACGAAAATAGTTGGCTGTGGCACAAGCGCTTAAGTCACTTGAACTTCAAGTATCTATCTAAACTCAGCAGGAATAATCTTGTCAAAGGACTTCCCAAAGTTGCTGATCATCATAACAAAAAGTGCGCCGCATGTCAACTTGGCAAACAACCGAAGCAGTCATTTTCAAGCAAGTCAAATCCTTCAACTACAAGATGTTTGCAACTGCTTCACATTGATCTATTTGGACCAGTTTCCACCGCAAGCATTCGAAGAAACAAGTATACTCTAGTTGTGGTGGATGATTATTCAAGATATACATGGGTAGAGATGATGATTACAAAAGATGATTGTTATGATATTCTCACTACCTTATTTCGACTGCTCCAAACCCAAAAAGAAGATGACATCGTTAGTGTTCGATCCGACAATGGAACAGAATTCAAAAATAACGGTGTTGCTCGATATTGTGAAGATCATGGGATAGATCACAACTTTTCAACCGCCGGAGTTCCTCAACAAAATGGCGTCGTTGAACGAAAGAATAGAACGTTGATTGAAGCGGGAAAGACGATGATAGCTGAAGCTAAATTGCCTAAGTACTTTTGGGAAGAAGCTATCAACACTGCATGTTTTACTCAAAATCGTTCCCTCATCAACAAACTTCACAACAAGACTCCGTATGAACTTTGGCGTGGTAGAACTCCCAACATTGCATTCTTCAAGATCTTTGGTTGCAAATGCTATATCCTCTACAACGGAAACGAACATAGAGGTAAATTCGATGCCAAAGCCGACGAAGGTATTTTTGTTGGGTATGCCAAACACTCTAAAGCTTTTCGTGTTTTCAATAGAACTACATTAGTGATAG
Source organism: Campanula takesimana (assembly GCA_026119855.1). Classification (NCBI taxonomy): domain Eukaryota; kingdom Viridiplantae; phylum Streptophyta; class Magnoliopsida; order Asterales; family Campanulaceae; genus Campanula; species Campanula takesimana. The sequence goes on from JAOWBW010002062.1 coordinate 114,518, forward strand.
TTGAATCTGTACATGTTACTTTTGATGAACATTCTCTCCTTGAGCCACATTTGGCTCCAAATGTTGCTGATGATTCTATTGAGTTAAATGATACAGGTGCTCCTATTTATGTTGCTCCCACTCAAGATCAGAATCTATCAACACAAGGAAATCCATCTACATCAAATGCACCTAATTCAATGTCTAATGCGCCTGGTGAATCCTCTATTGCGCCTCACTCAAATGATGCGCCTCATGATTCCTCTTACGCGCCTATTTCTACTGCTGCATCTGGTGTAAACCCAAATTTCAATTCTGAGCCAGTTCAACCCCAAATTTCAATGACTTTGAATCTGGTGAAGAGGTACCAATTGAAGATCTTCAAGTCTCTACGACTCAACCTAACTTACCTCCTGAAATTCGTGAAGTTAGAGGTCACCCAATTGCTAATATCATCGGTGATCTACAAGTTGGTGTTCGTACAAGGAGAGCTACAAACTTTGATGCTTACACTGCTTTTATCTCTCAAATTGAACCGAAGAAGGCTGATGAAGCGCTCCAAGATCCTAATTGGGTTATTGCAATGCAAGAAGAACTCAATCAATTTGAACGATGTAAGGTTTGGACTCTTGTTCCAAGACCAAATGATCAAGGAGTGATTGGTACGAAATGGGTGTTCAGGAACAAGATGGATGAGAATGGAACCATCACGAGAAACAAAGCAAGATTGGTTGCACAAGGCTATAGGCAAGAAGAAGGAATTGATTACGATGAAACTTTTGCGCCCGTAGCAAGACTTGAAGCTATCAGATTATTTCTAGCTTACGCCGCTCACAAGAACTTCAAGTTATATCAAATGGATGTGAAGAGCGCGTTTCTAAATGGTGAACTCCAAGAACAAGTCTATGTTGCTCAACCACCTGGGTTTGAAGATTCACAATTTCCAAATCATGTGTACAAACTCCAGAAAGCTTTGTATGGACTCAAACAAGCACCAAGAGCATGGTATGATACACTATCCAAGTTTCTCATCGAAAAAGGCTTCACTCGCGGTAAAATCGATACAACTCTTTTCATTGCCAAACATAATGGTCATAAATTACTTGTTCAAATTTATGTTGATGATATTATATTTGGTTCTACTAATGAATTGTTGTGCAAGCGTTTTGAGAAACTAATGAAGAGCAAGTTTGAAATGAGCATGATGGGAGAACTCACATTCTTCCTCGGGCTTCAAATCAAGCAATTGAGTGAAGGCATTTTTATCAACCAATCCAAATACACAAAGGACTTAATCAAGAAGTTTGGACTTGAGAACGCTAAATCATACGATACTCCAATGGCCACCGGCAACAAACTCGACAAAGATCTAAAAGGTAAACGTGTTGATCAAACGCTCTATCGAGGTATGATTGGCTCACTCCTTTATCTTACTGCTAGCAGGCCCGATATTATGTTTAGTGTTTGTGTTTGTGCTCGTTATCAATCCGACCCTAGAGAAGCACACTTAATTGCTGTGAAACGTATTATAAGATATCTCTCTGGCACTGTTAACCTTGGACTTTGGTACACCAAAGATTCGAACTTTAAACTTGTAGGTTACTCAGATGCGGATTATGCAGCGTGCACAATTGATAGGAAAAGCACAAGTGGCACTTGTCATTTCCTCGGATATAGACTTGTGTCATGGGCGAGTAAGAAACAAGCTTCAGTATCTGTCTCAACAACCGAAGCCGAATATATCGCTGCGGGAAGTTGTTGTTGTCAAATACTCTGGATGAAGCAGCAATTGGTGGACTATGATATCATCGAAGAAAAATTGTCCCATCTACTGCGACAATACATCAACAATTGCGGTTTCTGAAAATCCTGTCATGCACTCAAAGACCAAGCACATCGACATCAAATATCACTTCCTCAAAGACCACGTGGAAAAAGGCAATATTCATTTGGAACACGTGGGAACCGACTATCAAATCGCCGACATTCTAACTAAAGCACTTGACGCGAAACGGTTCATGTTTTTGAGAGGTGAAATGGGTATGCTTGAACTCAACTAAATTCAATATAGTTTTGTCAATACTAATGATTTTATGTTGTGTTGAGTTATGAGTATATTAGGTACAAATGATTAAATCAATTTTTCAAAAGTTTCAAGGAAATTATGCGCCATCTATGCGCCTTACTAACTGCGCGCCCATCTCTCGTTTTCTGCGCGCACAATATCTGCGCGCCTATCAATTCATGCGCGCGCTCAACCATCTTTGCGCGCCTTGATGTGTAATGCGCCTTGATGAATAATGCGCCTAGATGAGTATGCGCCTTGCTGAAGTAATGCGCCTCTTCATGCGCGCATTAACTATTGCGGCTCAATCATTTCTCAAAATTCAATTTCAATGATTGAACGTAATAAATACACAAGTACCAGGTATGTTCATTCTGTTCATTTATTATAGGAATCTATGTCTTTTGACATTCCTTTAATTGTTCAAGGGTACTTGTGCAATTAAAATTTTTCCCTCGTTTTACGCTTTTCGAAAAATTTTATTTTCTGGGATATATTTCTTGCACCCCAAACTTACACCAAAAAAAATGTTTTTGGTGTTTGTGCAAAAATTAGTCAAAATTGCTCATACACTTAAAGGGAAAGTGGAGCAGTTTTTCAAAAACCTAAATGTCACATCATGACACTTTGTGTCATTCAGCATTTAATGCACCTATCATGATGAGCCGCCATTTCAAATCCTTCATAAATGCCATCCCTTCAACTTCTCATCTTTTTAAATTTTTGACTGTGTTTTTGCTTTATCAGTGCAAATTTTAAACCTAAACCTATAAAAACACATCATCACCTTCCTCTCTTCTCACCTACTCTATTTCTCTCTCTCTCCCCGTCTCACTCCCTCTCTCTCCCAGACTCGCCTCTTTCTCTTCATCTTCTCCATTCTTCTTCTTCATTTTCTTCACATATATATAAGTTTATGGGTCCTAAGAAAGCATCAACATCTACACAAGACGATATGGTATGAATTCTCAACCTTTAAACCCTTATATTTCTGAATTTTTTCTCTTTTTTCGTCATTTTTCAGTGATTGTTTCGTTTTTACTAAACCCGGATTCATTTTCTTTGATTTCTCTTGATTCGATGATCCGTTTTCTATATCGTTTGTTGGGTTGTGTTCTATTCTTGATTTCGAATCTTTTAAAACCAACATTTTAACGATCAATGCTCTGTTTGTTACAAATCTGAGTTTTTGTTTTCAAATTTTTCAAAATTTTCGGGCATTCTTTTGATCATTGTGCTTTCATTATTGATTTGTTCTTATTTTTGTTTGCATATTTAGATTCCTTGTCGTCATGCGGTCATTTTGATATATTATTTGTCTAGTTTGGTGAAGTTTCATGATTTTCGTGTTCTTGGTGTTCTTCGAGCATTCAAGGGTCGTTCTTCGTGTTCTTCGTCATTTATGCATGTTTTGGTCTCTAAAAATTTTCTAACTTGTTTTCGAAAATTTGAACTTTTTGATTTTCATTTCTTTCATTTGAATGCTTGTTGTTTGTTTTTCTTACTAAGTAAAAATTTTCACGTCATGCGCCTATGTACTTCTTTATGCGCCTATTTTTTATGCGCCTGAATGATTTATGCGCCTCTACTTGTATATGCGCTTAAATCATTCTGCGCCTAAAAACCTTATGCGCCTAACTTCGTACTTAGTCAAATTTCGTTGTTTTTAATTTTTCCTTAGTATTCACATAGAACCATATTATGCGCCTTGTAACTCTATGCGCCTTCAATATTTTATGCGCCTAATTCAATCATGCGCCTTGATTCTCTATAATTTTGTGCGCCTGTTTCAATTATGCGCCTATATATTTCATGCGCCAATGTTACTTTGATCATTTTATGTTTCTATGCGCCTATATCACTTCTAACACCAATCATTTTTTTCAGGACCTTGCAAATTTCAAACTTGAAGAAACTCTTGATCTATTAGAGTTATCTGGTGAAGTGATGGGAAGAGAAATCATTGAGACTCTGCGCGTTGCTGGTCTGCTCCCTTTATTCACCATGGACCAAGATTTCTTCTCTGCGCTCCTCGTGGATGAGTTCTTCTCCACTGCTGTTCTAGTGGAAATTGACGTAAATGGGCGCACTCACTACCGGATTGAGGCGCGCGTTCAAAATGTTGACGTCCATATTTCATCATCTGTGATTCGACACTTGCTCGGTTTTCCATCTACCGGTGAAGATCGCATTATTGGGCGCCCGATGACTTACTCAATTGTTGATCAGAACAAGATGGCTGCCTCACTTCTAAATATTCCCACGCTTCAAAACAATATCAAAAACACCGAAATTCGAGATGGTGGAGAACTCTTGACTCACATCGCTCACTTGGTGGGAACTTCAATAGTGTTCAAAACTGGGAACGTAAACCGATTCACGGTTGAACAATGGGAATACACAGCTGCTATCATGGCCAAGGAGAAGCTTCACTGGCCTCATATTCTGTTCAAGACTCTGCGTGAGCAAATTGATAAATTTGTGAAGAACAAAAGTGATGGAAAGACCCGATTCCGCTCACACTGCCTTATTCTCACAAAACTTTTTCTAACTTACCCTGAGTTAGTTAAGTTTTTGAATGAGAATCCGGAGTACAAGATCAACGATGTTCCAATGTTTGGTAAAGCTAGTTTGGACCTCAAGAAGCGCAGGAAGAAGCCCACAAAGCGCGCAAAAGGAATCCAAATCAAGACTGTTGAAGGCTTAGTAGATGAAGACACAGAGTCCGATGATGCGCCAGTCCTTAAAAGCGCACCATTATTAAAGAGCGCAGTAAAAGCAAGCGCTAGACAAAGCGCAGATCCAGTGCCAGGCGCAGATAAAGCAAAGGCAAACGGGTAGTTGATGACCCTACTACTGCGCCTGTCAAACGCACTAGATTTGAAACTGATGATGAGCGAGATCTGAGGCTAGCGCAGGAAGCCAGCAGGCTTGAGGCTCAACGAAAAAGAGATGAAGACTTTCTAGCCAAACAAGCTGCTGAGTCAGAAAAGTTAGAGCGCATGAAAGCGCCGGATCAAGCGCAGATATTGAGAAAGGGCCTTCTGTTTCCGCGCCTTCCCAGCGCGCTCCTTCTCAACGCGCCCCCACTCCTCGTGCGCCCTCATTCAAATTTCAACCTTCCAATATGTCAAGGGTACAACTCCTCTCTGATTTCTTCGGCGATGACATTTCAGACATTGAGGAACCCTTCAGGGGGAGCAAGAGACCATCCCTCAGCGCACTCCTTCTCCAGTTGCGCCTCCACCTGGACCAGATCCGATCTCAACAGAAACTTTTGATGTTGAAACAGTTGTTGTTGAAACTGTTGAAATTGAAACTGAAGATGAATTTGAGTCTCCTACTCATTCACCTCCTCCTGCGCCTCCATCTCCTTCTGCGCCCTTCAGATTCTGCGCCCCTTCAAGATGATGCGCCACTCTCTACCCCTGCGCCTCCTCCGTCTGCTCCTGATTTGAGCGAGAGGTACTTTCCATTCTTCATTCTTTACAGCAGGGGCAAGCCAATTTAGAGCAAGGACAGGCGCATATAAAGTCTCAATTTGAGCTTCTTACATCCTTACTCCACTGATCAATCTGAAGAGATTGCTGCCATTAAGGGGGAGATGAACTCTCTCAAGGCCAAACTTTCTGCTCCTTCTCCTCCTCCGGCGCAGACTCAGGTTCAAGCTCATACTGACCAGGCGCAAACCACCGCTTCTGCGCCTACGTCATACCTCAATCTGCTGCGTCCTCAATCAAATATGAATGTGCTTGTATCTAAGTTGGATGTCCTGAAAGAGTTGGTCGTCACTCATTTCACTGCTGCTGCTCACTCAAGCTCTGACAGACGCGCTGAACATATTTCTTCAGATATTATCACGGCTCAAAATGCCATTGAAGCTCACATTCAAATCTTGGAAGAAAACATTTCACAGCAGCAGCAGATCACTCAGCGTTCATTGATGAATACAAAACATCAATGTGAATCACTTGAGTTATATTTAGAGACGGTATTACTGCTACTCACTCTCAGTGTCACGGACACTCAAGGGTTAGCGAACCGTAGTCATCAGCTCGCAAAGCAAATTCAGCGTCTGTTTCAGAGATCGTTGAAGGATTGAAGGAAGATGATGCGCCTTCCCAACCCTTAGCTTCTATTATTTTTGTTTGTAAATTTTTAGAACCTTTTGTAATAGAACAATCTCTTTTGTGATAGTGATTTTGTGCTTACTGTTTTAGCACCTTTTGTTTTTGTTCTATTCAAAACTTGTAACTTGTAACTCTTACACCCAAGTTTTAATGAGAACAATGCATCACTTATTATCAAACCTTGTTCACTCAAACTCCTTGTTTGTAGAACAATGAATATTGTTTAAATCCATATGCATCATATGAATTGTTTCATACTTTCATGCATTAAGTTTAAACTTGGTTTAAACACATTTCAAAACTAAAAATCATATATCATCTTGAATGTGTTAAACTGTTGTTTCTATCTTTCCATATGTAACTCTTTATTCTTATTGGAATAGATTAGGAATCTATATTTTGGACCAGTGTGTACATTAACTTGAGACATGAATTACCAATTTCATTCATTTGGACATGTTTTTATCAAGTATAATGTTTGTCCTTGATATAGTAGGTAATGGCATCAATCAAATAGGGGGAGATTGTTGGGTATGCCCACACATATCTCAGTTTTTATGTAATAGGACTTATTAGATTTGATTGATCCATCACCTAAGTTTTATTTCATGGACTTTAGACCCACATGTAAAAAGTATTTATACTTCATTTTTTTTAGGTTGTCCATTGTTATAGAATAGGCTTAGAAATAGGGCAAGAAGATCAAGTTTCAAGAAAAATCACTCAGTGAGTTTGAGCCACGCTTATGCGCCTCCTGCGCCACGCGCCATGCGCCTCTTCACTCGCGCCTTGCGCCATTTAGAGCGCGCGCATAAGGATTTCTTCATAAGCTTACGCGCCTCTGCGCCCCTTGTTTTAAGCACACGCTTACTGTGCGCCTATTGGCTCAATGCGCCTCTTGGCTCAAACGCGCCTCAAAGTATTTTTTCAACACTCAGTGATTTATTGAAGACTCGAAGACTTGAAGAGAATTCAAATTACGCCAATGATCCAACGGTGGTTAAAAGATGCATATGCGCCTAATCTGTTGACACGCGTCCATAACGGTCACTTTTATGTTGAGTGTCAAAATGGCCATAATATATGCATGCTCCAATCAACAAGCGACAGCTCATCTTATCCACAAGGATTTCCAACGGCTAGTTTTTTGAAGTTCACTATAAATACCCCATAACTTCAACATTTTGAAGTTGCTGAGTTTTGCTAAGAATTTCAAGATTTTCTCTCTCAAAGCATTTGTTGAAGATTTGAAGATTGCCTTCGTTTTTCCAGATTTCTCAAGAACATCTTCATACCTTCATCCTTAGCCCAGATCTTCAAAGCCTTAACACTTTAGTTTCTTGTGCTCTCCATCTCAAAGATCTAAAGAGCCTTGATACTAAGAACACACACGCACCTCTTTAAGATTAATCATTTAGATTCATCTTTTAGAGATACACCGGTTATTGTTTTGGATTTGTTCTTTCATAGTAATAGATCTTGAGTTAGTGTATAAGCTCAAACATTGTAATTTGTAACACTCACTCATTATATAAGATCTCGATTAGAAATCCAAGACTAACCATCTTGGTAGAGGACGTAGATCTTTCATTGATCGAACCTCTCCAAATAGCTTGTGTTATTATCTTGTCATTTCTTTCAAGTTATTATTTCACTCACTATTTGCTTGTTTACTCATTGTAGATTGATTGAACTGAATTGTGTTGTGTTGTTATATCATTTGCCTTAGTTCCTTATTTCACTCACTTTGAGCCAAAATACTTAGTGTGTGTGTTGCGCTCCCTTTATCACTTTGCGCCTATTTTCATTACTAAATTCCGCTGTGCATTTCACTCACTCACTTAGGCGCATTTCATAACGCTTACTTGATAAAGTGCGCATTCGCAATTGAGTTTTTCAAGGGTACGAAAAGAATTTTAAAACAGCTATTCACCCCCCCCCTCTAGCTATTTTTCATACCCTTGTTGCCCTTTGGGACCAACAATAATGAACTTAACGAACAAGTTAATAACGATTCAAATTATGATGAAATAGACCACGAAAACACAACATACTTAAATGAACTTGCTCAACAAGTCCGTAGTCGTGGTGAAAATGGTCCAGAGGCTGACGAAGAATTGCATGTTGTTAATCTGGGTACCAAAGAAGAGCCAAGAGAAACTAAGATCGGAAGCTTCTTCAAGGGAGACGACAGAGACAGATTGACTGCACTACTACGGGAGTTTGTGGATGTGTTCGCATGGTCATACAAAGACATGCCGGGTTTGGACAGAAAGGTAGCGGAGCACAGAATTCCGATCAGAGAAGATGCTAAGCCGGTAAAACAGAAGCTCAGAAAGATCAAGCCAGAATGGTCTCTGCAAGTCAAGGAAGAGATCGAGAAGCTCCTCAGTGTGGGTTTCATCAAGGTCATCGAGTATCCGACATAGTTAGCCAACATCGTGACAGTCAGAAAGGCAAACGGCAAGGTTCGAGTTTGCGTGGACTTCCGGGATTTGAACAAAGCTTCCCCAAAAGACGATTTTCCACTCCCTAATATTGACATGCTAGTCGACTCCACTGCTGCCTATGAGGTTCGCTCATTCGTGGATGGGTTCGCTGGGTACAATCAGATTCTCATGACCGAGGAAGATCAACATAAGACAGCCTTCACAACACCGTGGGGTACCTTTTGCTACACAGTCATGCCATTTGGGTTAAGAAACGCTGGGGCCTCCTACCAAAGAGCCGTGACAGACTTGTTCCACGATATGATTCACAAAGAAATCGAGGTCTATGTGGACGACATGATCATTCACTCCAAAGGGACCGATGCTCAACATTTAATCGATCTCCGCAAGTTCTTCGAAAGGCTTCGTCAACACAAGATGAGGCTCAACCCTGCAAAGTGCATGTTCGGGGTTATACGAGGCAAAGTCCTTGGTTATATGGTCACTGAAAAAGGAATTGAAGTAGACCCCTCTAAAATCAAGGCAATCATTGACATGCCTCCTCCAAAGACGCAGAAAGAGATCAAAGGTTTCATGGGCAGACTACAATACATCAGTCGGTTTGTGCACTAACTCACTTCCATGTGCGAGCCAATCTTCAAGCTACTCAAGAAGAATGTGGCTTTAGAATGGACCGACGCGTGCCAAGAAGCCTTCGACCAAGTGAAGCATTACTTGACGTTCCCTCCTGTTCTAGTTCCGACGCACAAGGAGAAGCCTCTTTTGCTCTATCTCACTGTCAATGATGAAGCCCTAGGGGCTATGTTAGCACAAGAGCAACGAGAGTCCACAAAGGAGAATGCCATTTATTTTGTCAGTCGCCGATTCCAAGGAGGCGAAAAGAACTACTCTGTCTTAGAGAAGTCATGTGGAGCATTGGTTTGGGTTACTCAAAAGCTCAAACACTATATGGAAGCTTTTCCGATCAAGCTAGTAGCAAAGGTGGACCCGCTCCGCTACATCTTCGAGAAGCCTTTCATGTCAACAAGAATAGCCAAATGGTACTTCATGCTCGCCGGCTATGATATCACTTACGTCACACTAAAATCCGTCAGGGGAAAAGTGTTCAGTGACCAGCTTGCCGAATTCCCGTGTGACAAAGTGAAGGGGGAAGACGTACAGTTCCCCGACGAGCATTTAATTTGTACTGCAACCGAGGAAAATAAGTGGTAACTTTTTTCGATGGCGCCGCCAATAAACACGGTTTTGGTATAGGAGTATTGCTTGTCGATCCAAAAGACATCTACACTCCCATTGCCATCCGTCTGGAATTCGAAGCTACCAATAACATTGCCGAGTATGAAGCATGCATAGCAGGGCTAGAAGCAGCTCTCGAAAGAAACGTCACGGAACTAGAAGTATTCGGCGACTCTTTGCTCCTTATCAATCAGCAATCGGTTAAATGGCGAATCCAAGACCCGACCCTCCAACAGTATGGTCAGCACCTTGAAGAATTGGTTGAAAAATTCCAAGAGATCACTTTCAACTACCTGCCAAGGGATAAAAATCGCTTCGCCGATGCACTGGCCACTATAGCTTCATTAGTCGAAATGCCTAAAGGGAAAATGGTGAAGCCTTTCAAAATTGCCCGAAGGAACAGTCCGGCGTACTGCATGAGTATCGAGATCGACGAAGTTCAAACAAACTCCCCGTGGTATTCGGATATCATGAATTTCCTCAAAGATGGCATTTATCCCGAGAATAGCAATAAGAAGTCTCAAGGGGCTCTGCAAAGGCTAGCCTCTCGGTACGTACTGATTGGAGACCGAGTCTACAAAAGGCACCACGACGGGATCAATCTCTTATGCGCCAATGAGGCCGAAGCTCAAGAGATAATGTGTGAAGTGCACGAAGGAGAGTGTGGACCCCACATGAATGGGTTTATGCTAGTCAAGAAGATACTCCGCATTGGTTACTATTGGAGCACTATGGAACGAGACTGTATCGAGAAAGTCAAAAGGTGTGCCAAGTGCCAATTCCATGCTAATCTGCAACACGCTCCACCCTCGCAACTTTACAACATGGTCACACCTTGGCCTTTCTCTTGTTGGGGGATAGACATCATCGGTAAAGTCCATCCTGCCGGGAGCAATGGGCAGTCATTCGTCCTGGTGCGTCGATTACTTCACAAAGTGGGTCGAATCACAAGCCTATCGGACCCTCAACGCCAAGAAAGTGGCCGAATTTGTAAAGATTAATATCATGTGCCGATACGGCGTGCCTCATGAAATCATTTCCGACAACGGCTCTCACTTTGAGAAGGAAATGGATGCACTTTTGGTAGAATACAAGATCACCAAGCACAAGTCATCTCCTTACCGTCCCCAAGCAAACGGCGCGGTTGAAGCAGCAAATAAGACCATCGAGACCATCGTCAAAAAAATGACCTCAACAGGAAGGGATTGGCCCGAGAAGCAACTATTGGCATTGTGGGGCTACCGCACATCAATACGGTCAGCAACAGGAGAAACTCCTTATGCGCTAGTCTATGGTTCTGAAGCCGTACTCCCAATCGAACTTGAAGTCCCATCTCTACAGGTCCTCCTCGAGAATCAAGTCAACGAGGTCGACTGGATGTAAAGTCGATATCAAAAGGAAAACTGACATGGATGGAAAGGTACATACTTATAAAGCTAGACTTGTAGCGAAAGGATATAGGCAGATTCATGGTATTGACTATGATAAAACCTTTTCGCCCGTAGCAATGATCAACTCTATAAGGATTTTAATTACCATAGCCGCATATTTTGACTATGAGATATGGCAAATGGATGTCAAAACAGCGTTCCTTAACGGGAACTTACTTGAGGATGTGTATATGACACAAAAGGTTTTGTAAGTCCAGAAAATTCTAATAAAGTATGCAAGTTGCAAAGATCCATATATGGATTGAAGCAAGCCTCTAGGAGTTGGAATCTTCGATTTAATGAATCGGTCAAAGAGTTTGGCTTTATCAAGAATGAAGATGAACCTTGTGTATACAAGAAAATTAGTGGGAGCGTAGTATTATTTTTAGTGCTATATGTTGATGACATATTGCTCATTGGAAACGACATTCCTGCACTTCAGTCTGTAAAGACTTGGTTAGGAAAGTGTTTCTCAATGAAAGATATGGGAGAAGCCGCTTACATCATTGGCATGCATAAAGATCTATCATGATAGATCTAAGAAATTGATTGGTTTGAGTCGAAGTACATATATTGATAAGTTTCTTAAAATATTCCATATGGAAGACTCTAAGAGAGGTAACCTGCCAGTGTTACATAGTAAAACTCTTAGCAAGACTCAATGTCCTCAGATAACTGATGAGCGAGAACGCATGAATGGAATCCCATATGCTTCTACAATTGGATCCATTATGTATGCCATGATATGTACTAGACCTGATGTCTCTTATTCTTTGAGCATGACGAGTAGATACCAATCGGATCCTGGTTAGAGTCACTGGATAGCTGTCAAATTGAGTCTTAAGTACTTAAGAAGGACTAAAAACTCGTTTTTGATATATGGAGATTTGGAAGATGATCTTGTTGTAAGGGGTTACACAGATGTAAGCTTCCAAACTGACAAGGATGCTTATAGATCGCAATCTGGTTTTGTGTTTATGCTAAATGGTGGTGTTGTAAGCTGGAAGATTTCTAAGCAGAGTACCGTTGATGATTCTACAACTGAAGCTGAGTATATAGCTGCATCCGATGCTGCTAAAGAGGTTGTTTGGATTAAGAAGTTCATTGGTGAACTAGAGGTGGTTCCTAGCATTGCTAATCCAATAGACCTTTATTGTGATAATAATGTTGCTATTGCTCAAGCAAAAGAACCTAGATCGAATCAGAAATCCAAACACATACTTAAGCGTTTTCATATCATTCGAGAAATCATTGATAGAGGAGACGTGAATATATGCAGAGTACCAACTGAGGATAACATTGCTGACCCATTGACAAAGGGTCTTCCGCAAGAAAAGCATGATGGTCATGTTAGGTCTATGGGTGTTCGATACATTAATTAGGGCTAGTGCAAGTGGGAGATTATTGGTGTGTTTCCCCTAGGCACATTATTTGAATGATTAATGTTATCATTTGCTTATGCTTTAATAAAGATATTTAATGTTTGATTATTATATCTTTTGCATGTTTATTATAATAATCTCTGTCCCTAGTAATAATGAATTACTAGTATAAGTTTAATGGATAATCATATGATGATTATGTGTATGCGATACAATTAGACTTATGGGTATTTGTGGGAGAACAAATACTGGACTGACCCCTATGAGATTTATGTCATGTTCAAATGTCATAATTAAATCTCATATAGTTATATCACTTGAATCTTTAGACCTGAGCTTATTACAGTCTTCCACTTGATGAACATTATGTTTGACATATTCAAACGTTACCTTTAACCGGGTAGCTATAAAGGATATGATTGGCATGATCAAAATTATGTAGGGAAAGGTAATAAGCAAGATGGGATTTGTTCCTCTTTAAGAAAGATGTCAAGCTTGGGCCCCTCGATGAATAGTATTGATGAAATGCACGGCCGCGCTCAAATGAATTGATTGGATCAATGTCATTTGTGTTATCAATATATTCGGGATCGAGAAAGCATTGAACAAGGTAAGTTGACCATTGACCATAGCTTACGTTCAATAGACTGTTGGGTTTCGTGCAATCATGCGCAGCGGAAGAATAACATGAAGAAACCCAATAGCCTAGATCCGTTATGATAAAAAATTCATAATATGAAGAAGAAAGAAACTAACCCTTATAGATCGAGATATGAAAACTTGGATTCAGACGCGAAGAGAAACGCCCTCTACCGGTGATCCACACAACGAACAGATTTCAAGAACGCCTTCTCGAACTTGACTACTAGGCCTTCAGTTTTAAAAACAATGGTGAAGAACGATTCTTCAAAGCTCCTAAAGATTATTGTGATTTGATAATTGGGAATAATCAAATACAATGATCCTAGTATATTATATGTATTCTCTCTCTCCAAGAAAGAGTTTGTGATTTCTCAAATCAATGGAAACAAATCCTGGTTGTCCACATTATATACAAGGGGTTTCCAAAACCCTTTAGGACTTAGGTATTCTTGTCCAACAAGAATAGACCAAAATTAAACTGACAGCCGGGGGGGGGGGCAGCCGTACGGTTGCTTTCCAACGGTATGGTGGCAAGCTAGCCGTACGGCTCCCCTTCTCAGTTTCCTCGTTTTTCGTTCCTTTTAATTATCCGTTCTGCGTGTGTGACCCAATAGGATTATACTAAGTTGGCAACGAGTCCGAACCATTCAAACCTCACAAGTCATAAGCGGACTCTAGTAAGCCATTATGACTAACCAATTAGTATAAATTTGAAATTCAAAGTTTCCTAAATAGAACATAACACAATCTCTATGTTACAATGATGTCTATTGAATGTAAGCCATGGTCAATGGTCAACTTACCTATGTTCAATGCTTTCTCCATCCCGAATGTATTGATAATACAAATGTTATTGATCCAATCAATTCACTTGAGCATGGCCATGCATTTCATCAATAGCATTCATCGAGTGACCAAGCTTGACATCTCTCTTGACGAGGAACAAATCCCATCTTGGCTTATTACTCTTCCCTACATGATTTCGATTACACCAATCATATTCTTTATAGCTACCCGGTTAAGGGTAACGTTTGAATATGTCAAACGTAATGTTCATTATGTGGAAGACTGCAATAACCTCAGGTTTAGAGATTCCAGTGATATAACTATCTGAGACTTAATTATGACATTGTGACCATGACATAAATCTCATAGGGTCAGTCCAGTATTTGTTCTCCAACAAATACCCATAAGTCTAATTGTATCGCATACACATAATCATCATATGATTATCTATTAAACTTATACTAATAATTTAATCTTAACTATCAAGGACGGGGATTATTATAATAAATATGCAAAAGATATAATAATCAAACATTAAATATCTTTATTAAATCATAAGCAAATGATAACATTAATCGTTCAAATAACGTGCCTAGGGCATACACACCAACAATCTCCCACTTGCACTAGGCCTAATTAATGTATCGGATACCCATAGACCTAACATGACCATGATGGTTTGCTTGTGGAAGACCCTTTGTCAATGGGTCAGCAATGTTATCCTCAGTTGGTACTCTGCATATATTCACGTCTCCTCTATCAAGGATTTCTCGAATGATATGAAAATGCTTAAGTATGTGTTTGGATTTTTGATGTGATCTAGGTTCCTTTGCTTGAGCAATAGCACCATTATTATCACAATAAGGGTCTATTGGGTTCGCAATGCTAGGAACCACTCTAGTTCACTAATGAACTTCTTAATCCAAACAGCCTCTTTAGCAGCATCGTATGCAGCTATATACTCAGCTTCAGTTGTAGAATCAGCTACGGTACTCTGCTGAGAACTCTTCCAGCTAACAACACCACCATTAAGCATAAACACAAATCCAGATTGCGATCTTGAATCATCCTTGTCAGTTTGGAAGCTTACATCTGTGTAACCCTTTACAACAAGATCATCTTCCATACCTCCATATACCAAGAACAATCTTTAGTCCATCGCCAGTACTTAAGAATCGTCTTGACTGCAATCCAGTGACTCTCACCAGGATCTGATTGGTATCTGCTCGTCATGCTTAAAGCATACGAGACATCGGGTCTAGTACATATCATGGCATACATGATGGATCCAATTGTAGAAGCATATGG
This sequence comes from Campanula takesimana, assembly GCA_026119855.1. NCBI lineage: Eukaryota > Viridiplantae > Streptophyta > Magnoliopsida > Asterales > Campanulaceae > Campanula > Campanula takesimana. The sequence goes on from JAOWBW010002062.1 coordinate 129,926, forward strand.
GTTTCCAATCATTCTTCACGCTCATCAGTTGTCTTAGGACATTGATTCTTGCTTAGAGTTATGCCATGACTTACTGGAAAATTTCCTCTCTTAGAGTTTTCCATGTGGAGTCTCTTAAGAACTTTGTCAATATATGTACTTTGACTCAAACCAATCAAAATCTTAGATCTATCATGATAGATCTTTATGCCAAGGATGTAGGCGGCTTCTCCCTTATCTTTCATTGAGAAACACTTTCCTAACCAAGTCTTTACAGACTGAAGTGCATGAATGTCGTTTCCAATGAGCAATATGTCATCAACATATAGCACAAGAAATAATACTACGCACCCACTAATCTTCTTATATACACAAGGTTCATCTTCGTTCTTGTTGAAGCCAAACTCTTTGACCGATTCATCAAATCAAAGATTCCAACTCCTAGAGGCTTGCTTCAATCCATAGATGGATCTCTGCAACTTGCATACTTTGTTAGAATTTTCTGGATTTATAAAACCTTCAGGTTGTGTCATATACACATCCTCAAGTAAGTTCCCGTTAAGGAACGCTGTTTTGACATCTATTTTCCATATCTCATAGTCAAAATAGGCAGCTACAGAAAGTAAAATTCTTATAGACTTGATCATTGCTACGGGCGAAAAGGTTTCATCATAGTCAATACCATGAATCTGCCTATAGCCTTTCGCTACAAGTCTAGCTTTATAAGTATTCACCTTTCCATTCATGTCAGTTTTGTTTTTGAAAACCCACTTGCATCCTATGGGTTTTACACCTTCGGGTGCATCACTCAAGTTCCAAACTTGATTATCATACATGGACTTAATTTCAGATTCCATGGCTCCAAGCCATTTATCTGAATCAGGAGAGGACATTGCTTCTTGATAGGAAGTAGGTTCGTCATCAACTATGACTTCTACTTCATTGCTATCCATCATGATAAATCCATATCTGGAACTTGAGTATTCTGATAGGTTCCACAACTTCTTGTGAAACTTGTTCAGATCCAACCATCGGTTCCATGTTATTTTTGGGTTCTCGAACCTCTTCGAGATTAATTTTACTCCCACTAGTTCTTTTGGAGAGAAACACTTTCTCTAGAAAAGCACCATCTCGAGCAACAAACACCTTGTTATCTGCGCGGTTGTAAAAGTAATATCCCTTAGTTTCCTTAGGATATCCAACGAAAATACATTTATCAGACTTGTGTGCGAGTTTATCAGAGACAAGTCTCTTGACATATGCCTCACAACCCCAAATCTTCATAAAGGAAATATTAGGCTTCTTTCCAGTCCACATCTCATATGGTGTCTTTTGAACAGATTTTGTTGGAACATTATTTAGTGTAAGCACAGCAGTTTCTAGTGCATGTCCCCAAAAGGATAAAAGAATATTAACTTGACTCATCTTGGAGCGGACCATATCCAATAAAGTCCTATTTTTCCGCTCAGACACACCATTCCATTGTGGTGTTCCAGGCGGAATTAATTGTGAAACAATTCAACAATCTTTAAGATGATTGTCAAATTCTTGGCTCAAATATTCTCCACCACGATCTGATCGAAGTGCTTTAATAGTTTTACCAAGTTGATTTTGTACTTCATTTTGAAATATTCTAAATATCTCAAAAGATTCATTTCTATGTTTCATTAAGTAGACATAGCCATATCTACTAAAATCATCAGTGAATGTTATGAAGTATTGATATCCTCCCCTAGCATTACTGCTTAATGGTCCACACAAATCAGTATGTATGAGTCCCAATAAGTCACTAGCCCTTTCACTACTCTTAGTAAAAGTGTCTTTGTCATTTTACAAGTAAACAAGACTCACAAGTTTCATACGATTCAAAATCACGTGAATCTAAAAGTCCATCCCCATAGAGTTTTGAGATACGCTTCTTATAATATGACCAAGACGGCAATGCCACAAATAAGTGTGATTTACATCATTAGGTTTGGATTTCTTATTTACATTATAGATATTCTCATTATTTCTATTCTCAACATCAAGGGCATAAATGCCATTAAATGAACATGCAGTACAATAAAGTATCTTATTTAAATAAATAGAAAACTTCTATTTTTAATAAGAAACTATAACCTTCATTATCCAAACAAGAAATTGAAATAATAGTTCTACTCAAATCCAAAACGTAATAACAATTGTTCAAAACAAGAATTAATCCGCTAGGTAAAATGACATCATGGGTTCCTACGGCTAATGAAGCAACTCTTGCTCCATTCCCACGCGTAGGTCCACCTCGCCATCTTTGAGTAGACTCCTATTCCTTAGTGCCTGTACATTTAAACAAATGTGAGATCCACATCTAGTATCTAATACCCAGGAACTAGAAGTAGAAAGGAGTATATCTATAACATAGATACCTGAAGTAGAAGCAGTCCCACTGCCCTTCTTCTTCTTCTTTTCTTCAATGTAAGCCTTGCAATTACATTTCCAATGACCAATCTCATTGCAGTGGAAACAGATTGCATCCTTTTGGGAGTTTGGTTTAGCCACCACAACATTGGCAACAGTTTCGTTGCTTATCTTGGGTTTGACAACTTTTGCGTTACCCTTTACTTTGGCTTTATAGCCCTTTCCTTCCTTTGACACCATAAGCACATGAGAAGCTTCTTTAATGATTTTCTTTTCCGCTGTCTTTAGCATTCCATGCAACTCAGACAGGGTCTTATCCATGCCATGCATATTATAGTTCATGACAAACTGATTAGGAAATGAATTAAGAATACAATCAGTAGCCAACTCAATAGAGATGGGATGGCCAAGCCTCTCTAGATGCTCAAAGTGGGCTGCTCAAAGTGCGCCTTCATTTTCAAAACATGAGAACCCACTGCCTGTCCTTCACTCATCTTGTATGAGATCAGGGCAGCTATAGTGTCGAACCTTTCTTGCCTTGCTTGCTCGTGAAACATATCTTTCAATTCAATGCCTAAGTCATAGGCTTCCAAGTGTTCAAGAGTCTTCTGAAGCTCAGAACAACTGGCAGCAAGCATGAGACACCGACCTCACGAGAATCACTTTTATGCTTCTTGTAGGCATCTCTCTCTGCCCTAGGGGCAGTGGCAGCAGGTTCCTCTTTAGGAACGGGTTCATCAAGAATGTACAGCTTATCTTCATGCTTTAGAACAATTCTAAGGCATCGGATCCAATCCATGAAGTTAGCACCATTCTCTTTAAGTTTTTCCTTCTCAAGGATAGACCGCAATGATAGGTTGGGAGTGATTTGTGCCATTATCTACAATTATGCAAACATGTAACCACATATAAGTACCAACTTAATTAAAGATATTATAAATTTAGTATTTCACAAATACTCCCACTAAATTATACAACCTTCATATACATCTAATGTATAATACAATTTAAATGGGCTAAGATCCATATTTCATTTAATTTTACGTCCGCGAGGGTAGGATACATAAAAGTAAACTATTTAGGTAGATAACTCCTTATCAATCATATCACATATGACTCTTAGATCTTTTATGAGATTCTTCAAGACTCTTATTGTAAGCATGTTTTTTAATCCATCTGTGCCTTAGGCCCAAAACTCTTTTGATAGCCTAATAAAGTCAAACCACTTTAAACGCATAGGAACCACTCTTTCACTCATCCTGTTCCTACAAAGATAAAATCAATGCACCTCACGAGAGTTAGAGAGCGCATGAAAATACCTGTGTAATCCCAAGTGTTTTAATCATGGGTCGGCACGTGACTTAAATTTTCAAGAAGGTTCACACATAAAAGTTAATCTGTTGGTTTCCCAAGTAACATGCGCAGCGGAATTAAGCATTTAAAATTTATGAAAAAAATCCCATAGATTCATTCATATGATTAAGTCAAATACATCTACAATGAATACTAGAATACTAACCCTTGATACGTTTGATCAACAACCTTGATTTTGGTGGAGCTTTTCGAACTTGATCACGAACAAGATCACGAACAATATCACGACAAGATCACGAACTTGGAGGTGATAAGCTTCACCATCTATCTGGTGTCCAAACCACGAAACGAATATCAAGACGCCTCTTGATCTTGGTTGCTAGACCAATTGTGAAACACGCTTTCACAATAATATGAACTACATGGAATATATGTGATTTCTTGTTCTTCACTTTTATGCTCTTAGAACAAGAATTAATCCTCTCAAACTCTTTAGAGGCTCTCACAATGTTATGTACTGATTAGGGCTGTTAGAGGGGGTTTTATACTGTAAACCTATTCCAAATAGGTAACTAATGGACTAAACCCGCAAGAAAACGGAACAGGAAAATACCAAGTTGAACAGGTCAAGGTCCGCCCGGGTATATACAAGTTGGTCCAGATGGACCTAGGCAT
>JAOWBW010002063.1:0-128902 GCA_026119855.1 Campanula takesimana
TGTGTTGTTGAAGATTAAAACAAAAAGAAAGTGAAGACGAACTTCTGGAACGACTTGGAGAAGAGATGAAGGTTGAGAGAGAAGTTTTTGCCTTTTTTTTCTTTACAAATATATTTTAATTTAGATGATGTATTCAACGTGTACACGAAATGTCATCCATAAGTAATATACTTCTATCAAAATGATTTTCATATTTTTTTTCGTCATTTTACGAAAGACTTTTGAGCAATAATTTAAGTTGACTCAATTGTACTAACGAAAATTTAAAATTTGTTATTGATACACCATCAACAATACTTTCAATAACAAGTTTAGATTTTTATTAAATAATTAAATTAATCTAAAATTATTGCTCCAAGTCCCTTCATCATAACTTCAAAAAGTGTGAAGATCATTTTAAAATGGATGGAGTATTAAAAAAAAAAGGTAAGAAAGTTGTATAGATTCTCATAAATTCGTTAGAATACAATTAAAACAAGGAAATTAAGGGCATTTTAGATTTTAGATTCATGGAACCTAAAATGCCATTAAATTCCTTTTTGGTTGGATAATATTACTAATAAATATATTGCTTTAAACTTTTTCACACATATTAAAAAATGTAACGAATGCCTGTTGAAATGTCTCCATTACTTTAAATAATCAATTTTTCATAAAAGTATAATTGAGACACAAAAAAATATAATATATATATATATATATATATATAGATATATATATATATATATATATATATCTTGATAATAATAAAGTAACAAACATAAAAAAAAATTACTTTAAAAAAATGTTTTTTTTAGGCAAAAAAAAAAAAGTTTGAAAGAGTAATAACCAATTCCATAACATTAATCTTCTTACGTACTCCCTCCGTTTCATACGTACTCCATTTCATAATACATGTCGTTTTAGACTTCTTCACACATATTAAAAATGAAATTAATACATATTAAAAAGACATATGTGCCTTAAAAGTATCCAATTACCTAGGCATTTAAATGCGTATACAGAAAGAGAAAATTTTGGGAGAAACTAGTTCTCCATAAGTTATAAAAAATCATGTTTTTATAGGTGTTAAAGGTTTAAGGTTTAGGGTTTAGGCCCTTTAGGTTTAAGGCTAAGGGTTTAAGGGTTAAAAATGGACTTTTTATAATTTATGGAGTAACTAGTTTCACCCAAAACCAACTCTACAAGAAATAGCTCATAATTAATGAATAAGGGTATACGGAGTAATAGGTAAACAAGAGTAATTCTTTCTTGTTAATAGTAAAACGTCAAATATTTTGGAACAGAAAATTACTCTTAAAACGTCATGTATTATGAAACGGAGAGAGTAATGTAGTGTTCGCAGTCCACATCATTTGGTTATTTGCAATTGCCGCCCCCCCATATTATAGAATTTAATATGTTTGGTTATCGACCGTAACGTCATCCTATCAATTTAATTCATACTCTATTGGCCCAATGACACTTTTGGCAATTTATACTTTGATTTTCACTACTGCTGCAAGGTTCTAAAAAGTGCTAGGCGGTCGTTAGGCGTCGCAGCTGCGCCTAACGCCTAGGTGGAGTCTAGACAAAACTCAGGCGGGGCCGAGGATTTAGAAATAGTTATAATATCCTAGGCGGGACTTAGGTGTTTCATGAACGCCTAGAGCCTAGGCGGCCTAGACGGAAAGAACACTGTACTGCTGTAAATTTTAGAAGATGTGATGTCGCCTTAGAAATAGTTATAATATCCTAGACGGGACTTAGGTGTTTCATAATTACTCATTTTTCCACAAAGCTAAAATAAAATGATTAAAAATGCCGAATTATGCGCCTAATATCTCTAGTTTAGAAGATGTGATGTCGACTTTGATTAAAATAATTACTAAAGGTCTAGAAAAACTCATCATGAGTAGTTAAAATGTACAGTAAATTTTATTAAAATACTAAATGGGTATAAAGTATAATTGGCCTACTCTATTGTCACTGGCATAGGCAAAACAAATGAACTGCAAACACTAAGCTCTTAATGCGTAGTGATGAGCGTATTTTTAGCTTATTTGGTGAGTGAATTTAGATTTTTTAATGAATTTTCGCTTATAAAAACTGACATTCTGTAGTGGAGTGTCAATTTTTTCATTCACGACAATTTCATTATTTGACAAATAAATAAATGATTATTTATTATTACTATATATTAATAATCTATATTATTATTATTTACTATAATTAAGTAGATTTACTAACATAATTAAATGAACATGTTGAAAAAGCCGTTTTTTTAGTACTGTAGTTGTATATCTTTGTAAATTAAACACTCATAAATAAATGTCAAATTGTATTTTAACCAACTTAAGTTTTAATTATACTATCTCTGTTCTACTCGAAAGACATTTTTTCAGTTTATGCGTTTCATTTTAGATAGGACAATTTAAAATAGAAATGTTTTATGAGCAATGCTAGGGGAACAAAATAAGGTTACAAAATCTTGTTCACAAAATGAGGTGACAATATTTTATTGGATGCATTGATAATGGACCCGCCACACTCTAATTTAAAACACCAATAAAATTATTACCCATAGGATTTTGTGACTTTTTTTGCCCCTAGTATTATTTAAGTTTTATTAAATAAGAGTCACATTCACACCGAAAACAACTATTCACTAACACTTTTCTTTAATTTTCGTGTTTAAGTCAAAAAATTTATTTCAATTGAGACTGAGATACTCCCTCCGTTCCAGCACAAAGTTCTGAGTTTAACTTTACGCGGAGATTAAGAAAAAGTAAATGTTGTGAGTATGAAAAAGTAAGTAAGAGAAAGTAGGAGAGATAAAATGGGTAGGGAGTTTTTGTTGTGAGATTGACAAGTGGGTCTCATGGTCCATTTTAAGTAATAAAACAACTAAGAACATTGTGCTGGGACAAACAAAAAAAAAGAGTAAAAACTTTGTAGTGGGACGGAGGGAGTAGTATTTAGTTGGGTGTAAATTTGGTAGGAAAACGTAAATTAATGCTGGAAACCTGTCAAACTAACACTCTTACGAGATGAAATCTGACGGCTATTGCCATTTACAACTACTTGGAGACAGTCACTGATTTGGCATGACTTTCGCTTCACATGGTAGGCATGCAAGCACTGATTTGAACAAGTGTCCACATCCACATATTCTAACGATTAATCCTGTCGCCTCAAAATATATGTCGTTTTAGAGTATTTAACGCATAATAAGAAATATCATTAATTCATGTGAAAAGTTCTCAAATACCCCTAAAGTAATTCAACTACATAGATAGTTAAATAGTTTTTTTTTTTTTGAAAGAAGGTAGTTAAATAGTTAGGTAAGAGATATTTCATTATCATTACTAAGGTATAATTGGTATAGAATAATAAATAAAACTTTGAAAATAGTGAAACAACATGTATTTTGAGACAAAATTTTACTCCCAAAACGATATCTATTTTGAGACGGAGGGATTAGTAATAAAGTATGCTGGAAGAAATTATTGAGAAGAGATTATGGAGTATGTTATTGTGTCATAATCCCTCCGTCCCAAAATGATCTTCTCATTTAGCACTTTTCATTGTCGCAAAAAATTCTTCACATTTCTACAACCTAGGCTTAGAAGTACTCTAACAAAACATTATTAGTGAATCAAGTGTTCATACCCTTAAAAAGTTTGAATAGTCAAAAATATGAAGATCATTTTGGGACGGAGGGATTATTTTTTTTTGTAGTCTCTCTCTTTATCTCAAAATACATGTCATTTTAAGAGTTATACTCCCTCTATCTCAGAAAGATAGTCTCATACTCTCATTTTGACTTTTTATGGTCACATTAAATGAACTTTGACCAAGCATTAGTGTCAATCTAATGATCACAACGAAAATTTAAAAATCGTTAATGATAAATCACTTAATGATTTGTAGTTAAACCGTGTATAGAGAAATAATGTGGAGGAAAATAAAATCAGTTTATTTCCTTGATTCACTATGCCGAATACAAACAATATATATACATAGACTCTTTCTTAGAGACTAAGTCTAATCCCTACAATTTAGCTAAGTGAAATATATCCTACCTATTTACATTCTTATCAAATAGGTAACAAACTAATTAAGGATACACATAATATGGAAAGGAGATATGCCGAGAGATTCTCTAGGATCTCGGCTATCTCAACACCTCCCTCAAGTTGGAGCGTGTAGATTAAAGACGCCCAACTTGCCTAGAAGATGGAGAAACTGTTGACTGCCCAATGCCTTAGTAAGAATATCATCTAGCTGTGAAGTTGTATGAACGTAACCAGTTGTGATGACACCTGACTGTACAACATCGCGAACAAGATGACAGTCAACCTCAATATGTTTAGTTCGTTCATGATGGACAGGATTTCGAGCCATATGCAATGCAGATTGTCTATCACATAGAAGAGTCATCAGAGCTGAATGTGAAATCCCAAAAGAAACAAGTAAACTACGAAGCCATTTCAGTTCACATGTGGCACTTGCCATAGAACGATATTCTGCCTCGGCTGATGATCGCGAAATGGTAGTCTGCTTCTTGGTTTTCCAAGATATCGGAGAATGATCCAAGAAAACCAAGTAAGCGGTAAGTGATCGTCGGGTAAGAGGACAACTCGCCCAATCAGAGTCGCAATAAGCCCGGAGGTGTAAAACACAATCGGATCGTAATAGAATGCTTGACCGGGACTATTTTTAAGATACCGAACAGCACGTAGAGCGGCGTCCAATGAGCCTTCTTAGGACGAGTCATGAACTGTGCAAGAGTATGCACACTGTAGGATAGCTCCGGGCGAGTCATAGTAAGATATAAGTCGACCGACAAGTCGCCTATAAGCCTCAGGATCTCGTAAATCATCATCTTCAGTCAAAGCCAAACGGTGATTTTGTTTAATAGGAGTCAAAGCTGGACGTGCTCCCATAAGACCAGCCTCAGAGAGTATATCAAGCGCATATTTGCGCTGAGAGAGGAAGATACCATCCGGATGTGTGGCCACTTCAAGGCCCAAGAAATACTTAAGACGCCCGAGATCTTTCTTGTGAAAACAACGACTAAGATAGGCCTTGAAGCGACTAATGGCAATCGAATCATCCCCACCAATAACCAAGTCATCAAAATAGACAAAAACGTGTATCTCAGCAGCGGAAGTCTTTAAAGAGAACAAAGAATAGTCGGAACATGATTGAACAAATCCATACCCTTCCAATGCCATAGAAAGTTTAGCAAACCAACAACGAGGAGCTTGCCGAAGACCATATAATGATTTGTTAAGTTTACAAACCTTCCCAGAAGATGAATCCGGATGTCCCAAGGGCACCTTCATATACACATCTTCACTAAGATCACCGTGTAAAAAGGCATTGTGAATATCCATTTGATGAAGTTCCCATCCTTTAACCGCAACAATTCTAAGAAAAACTCGCACCGTAACCATTTTGATGGTGGGTGCAAATGTTTCCTTGAAGTCAACACCTTCAAATTGTCTATTCCCCAAGATCACTAACCGAGCTTTACAACGCTCAATTGTCCCATCAGCATTGTACTTTATTTTATAGACCCATTTATTACCAATCACCTTCTTATCAGGAGGAGCATCCACCAAATCCCATGTTCCATTCTGATCAAGAGCATTAAGCTCTTTAGACATAGCCTCGCGCCATTGAGAAAGCTTAACCGCCTCACTAAAATGTTTTGGCTCAACACTTGAGTCAATAGCAGCAAAAAAACAACGATGTGCAGACGAGAATTTAGTGCAATTGACAAAATGTGATAATGGATAACGAGTACCTGAAGATTTGGATTGAGGAGATGGACGGGACGGGGGTGTAGCTTGAGTGGTATGCGCCTGTGATTGTCCTAACTCAAATTCAGAAACTGGATATCTGGTAGAAGGAACCTTAACTCTCTGACCACGTCCCAAATTTTCTGGCTCAATCAATTCGGCAGGCTGTTCAACCTGTTCAGCCATCTGCGCTGGAACCTGTTCTGTCAACTGGTCAGTCACCTGGTCAGTCAGTTGGTCGGAAACTGTATCAGAAAGTTCATCATCGGCAGGTATCTTCTCTGACACCTGTTCGGTCACCTGTTCTGTCAACTGGTCAGTCACCTAGTCAGTCAGTTGGTCAGAAACTGTAGCAGGGACTTCTTCACAATCCTCCATATCATTGGAAGGACAAAGAAAATATCAGAATCTATGTATGCTCCATCTTGGTCAACCCGACCGTGAGCAAAAGGGAACTCTTTTTCCACAAAATAACATCCCGAGAAACGAACAACTTATTTTCATCGAGATCATACACATACCATCCTCCCTCGCCAAGAGGATACCCCAAGAACACACATCGCCTACTTCGACTTGCAAACTTATCATTATCACGCTGAGAATAATGTACATAACATAAAGACCCAAACACCCGAATGTGTGAGTAAGAAGGAGGCTTCCCAAAAATAATTTCATAAGGAATTTTTCCGTTTAACAATTTTGTGGGGGTTCGATTAATCAAATGCCCAGCCGTCAATACACACTCCCACCAAAACTTGACCGGTAATTTTGCTTGAAATATTAAAGCATGAGACACATTTAAAATATGTCTATGCCTTCTTTCTACCCTTCCATTTTGTTGGGACGTACGAACACAAGTAGTGTGATGTTCAATCCCAAGTTCAAGAAAATATTTTTCCAAACAAGTAAATTCCGTCCCATTATCACTCCGAATTTTCTTAACTCGTTTATTAAATTGCCGTTCTACCATGGCAAGAAAGTTTTTCAAAATCTGGGAAACATCACCCTTGGACTTGAACAAATAAACCCACACCGCACGGGAACAATCATCCACAATGGTTAAAAAATAAACAGCACCACACAAAGCAGGTTTCCGATAATCCCCCCAAATATCACAATGAATTAAATCGAAAATCTCATTAGAATTACTTTCACTAAGTGAAAATTTGTCCCTACTTTGTTTAGCCTTGCAACAAATCTCACAAAACGTCTTTATGAATACTACTACGATTAATTAAAGGTAACAAACCCACTATCTTTCTTGACGGATGCCCGAGTCGCTGATGCCACAACTGAGAACTGCCAGATTCTCAAACGTTGCACACTTGCGTTGTCGGAGACTTCCTCAAGTAGTACAACCCCCCGTCCAGTTCACCCGCTCCAATTAAAATCTTCGAGACCCGGTCCTGTACAACACATTGTTTGTCAGAAAAATGCACCAAATAATGAGAGTCTCGAAGTAATTGAGAGACATATAAGAGATTGCAGTTAAAAGTTTGGGCATATAGAACATTTTTTAAAAAGATTCGTGGCAATCTCAACGTTGCCTTCTTTCGTGGCTTTCATGTATCTCCCATTAGGCAGACCAATGTGATCCGCCTTAATATCATGAACATTACTGAGCAAAGAGATGTCCCCTTTTATGTGTCGGTTGGCTCCACTGTCGATAAGCCAACGTTTATCGTTCGTCTTACCAGTTGCCTTACCAGTTGTGCTGACAGTTGTCGGCACCTGTGTCTGCATAAAATTCTTGAAGTTGTTCCATTGATCTGCTGTGAATCCCAGCGCTCTAGCTTGATCTGGAACCCCTTCGATACTGACCTCTGCATTGTTGGATCTTGTGCTCGGCTTTCCTTGATCTTTTCTTCCCGAAAAAGATTGGCTTCCTCCTCTTCCTTTTGCTGGTTTTCCACGCTGGTCTTCCCACCATTCTGGGTATCCTATCAGCCTGAAGCACGAATCCACACCGTGTCCTTTCTTCCTGCAGTGAGAGCAAGTGACATTGCTCATATCCTTCTTTTCTATCAATCCACCTGACGAGCCATCTGTGCTCACAACTGGTCTATCAACTGCCCTATCAACTGTACGAACAACGAAACTTGCTGGGGTTGGAAATTCACCATGTCCGCCTCCCAGCACCTGTTCCTCCCTTATAGCATTAGAATAAGCCTTATTCACAGAAGGCAGTGGCTCCGTATTCACAATAGAGGTTTTCACGTTCTCAAACTTTGGAGTTTCTAACCCCATGACGAATTGATGAACCCGTTCTTCCTCACGCCTTTTTACTAACACCGCCCCAATATTACACTTGCAGCCCGTACAGGAACAAGTTGGCAGTGTCTCAAAATCATTGAGAGCATCCCACAGTTTCTTTATCCGCCCGTAATAAGAAGCCACGCTTTCATTCTTCCCTTGTCTGCAGTTTGCTATATCCGCCTTCAACTGTTGAGTCTTCGGTCCATTCCCCAATGAGAATCGTTCTTTTAAATCATCCCACAAAACATTCGCTTCGTCCACATAGGTAATAGTGGAGCGAAGAGTTGGTTTTATCGTATTAAAAATCCATGAAACAGTCATGGTATTCACCGTCCACCATTGGTCTGCTTCATCAACATCATCAGGACATGGGATTCTGCCATCAATTAATCCGGTTTTCGTCTTCGCTCGAAGCGATCCTTTGAAAACTCATGCCCATTCTTCATAATTCTCACCCTTCAACTGAACATGGGTGATAATCATTCCTGGATTGTCACTTGAAGAAAGAAAATAAGGAGATCTCTTTTCTTCCTTGATCTCATTACCTTTGCCAGAGTTTTCAACTCCGGGTTTCTGAGCTTCATCGTCGCCGGCCATAGTCTTATAACCGGGCTCTGGTGCCAAGTTAAACCGTGTATAGAGAAATAATGTGGAGGAATATAAAATCAGTTTATTTCCTTGATTCACTATGCCGAATATAAACAATATATATACATAGACCCTTTCTTGGAGACTAAGTCTAATCCCTACAATTTAGCTAAGTGAAATATATCCTACCTATTTACACTCTTATCAAATATGTAACAAACTAATTAAGGATACACATAATATGGAAAGGAGATATGCCGAGAGATTCTCTAGGATCTCGGCTATCTCAACATTTGTCGATTACAATTTTTACAATTTCACTAGAATGAGTAGATCAACATCAATGTTCGGTCAAAGTTCATTTATATTGACCATAAAAAATCAATATGAGACTATTTTTCTGGGACAAAGGGAGTATGCATTAACTACACTTGAATTCAACTATTTTTGCAAGCACTGACCCTGGCTGTTCATTCTCAAAAGTATATAAAAATGTTTGGGCTTTAGCATTACGAGTCTACTTTTGTTGTCAGGCTAATTTCAAAGGACATAAGCCCAGATCGGTTTCATAGTTCGTTTTGCAGCATATTGGATTATATGTTTATTTTTAAAAAATAATTTCCATCATTCCAATAGCTTGAGTGCTTGGCTAAATACGCAAATAAAAATTAAATATAAAAGACCTTTAAATTTGATTAAATAATTTATTAAAATATTTAAGTAATTTAACAAGTAAAATAAAAATTAAAATTAATAAGTCAAATTGTTAAGTGATTATATATTACCACATTTTTATTTGTTGTTATCCAAATGCAATTATTAAAACTTATTGCATAAAGTACTGTATCCATTAAAAGACGATCCATTTGATATTCCCCATCTAAAAAGGAATTCCAAATCCTAAAGAAAATATTTTGTCTATAAATTTATCAATAACAATTATTAATTACTCATGATTAGATTGATACTAATATTTGATCAAAGTTTATTTGTCTTGATTACTATATTGAAGATCATATGTGATCAAAATAAATGGAACGGAAACAGTATTACTCTCAGTCTTGAGAAGTTAGTCCTTTTTTTTTCTACAAATGAACTTTGAGCAATATTTTTGGATATTTTTAATTATCTTTAAAATTTTATTCATAATGGCATATTAATAATAAGTTGTAAATTTTTATTAAGATAACTAAAACAAATTTAAATTAATGCTCAAAATTCATTTGTAATGACAACTAACTAAAAAAATGCCAGTAGTGGCAGTATAAGGTTATAAATTTTATAAAGATGAGAGGAACATGCTAATTTAGTATGGGTTACTCCCTCCGTCCCATAATGATTTCCAATTTTTTTGTTGATATTGCGAAAGAATTTTGAGCAATAATTTTAAATTAATTTAATTATCCTGATGAAATCTAAAACTTATTATTGTTGATGATGTATCAATAACAAGTTTTAGATTTTCATTAGGATAACTAAATCAGCCTAAAACTATTGTTCAAAGTTCATTCGCAATAATAGTGGAGAAAAAGTATGAAGATCATTTTGGGATGGAGGGAGTATTACTCTCTCCGGCCTGGGTAAAAAATATACTATTCAAATGTTTAAGAAAATAAGAAAACATAAGTAAAAAATATATTAGGTAAGTGGAAAAACACAAGCATTATAAAGAAAAAAGTATCTAAAATACTATTCATTCATAAATTTCTATATTAAAACATGAGACTTTTACTTTGAGACGTACCTGTAAAAAAGTAAGACTTTTTTTTCTGATAAAAGAAGTAAAAAAATTGTATCTGACCAAGAAAACTGTAATTTATTATGAATTAACTCTTGTGTCTGGTCACTGATTCCCAATTCAACCATTTCTTTATAAAAAAAAATATAGTATATAAAATGCTTACATTAAATAAACTCACAAGCTACCAAACTTCATTGATTGGTTTTCTTATCCATCCCTTGTTTACAATATTTAAAAACTTGATGAACTTAAAATTCAAATACTGTATCATAGAGATGAGGATAGTCCTCGTAAGATAAGAAGCAGAACAAAATGCTAGTACTAAAGAAATGAATTATGTCATGGTTAGTACTTGAACCACATTCAGTCCAACAAAAGGACAGAGAGGGATTAGATGCCCATTTTAGTACTGAATGCTCGATCAGCAATCCAAAACCACCAAATTTGGTCGTCTACAATGATAGTCCCACTTTTGAGACGGATCTCCTTGAAAGATTAAATGGTTTGCCCCCGGTGGGCGGGGCAAACCCATTTCCACTCTTGTCAAGATCCGTCTCATATGTGAGACCGTCTCACACAAGACTTCCTCTAATTTAATTAATCTCTCCAATATTATTACATGATAAAATCATTGCAACCCCATTAAAAATACTCTCCATCTTTAAGATAGTAAAAAAACGAAGCCGGTTTGGGGTTAAGATCGAAACAATAACATTATGTTTTAAGTAAATGACTTCACCCTCTCAGAATTATCCACACAATCACCCCTAACAAAAGCCGCCGACGTTTCCCTCGGCCATGGATGAGGATAACACGCTTCCCGGAGCTCATTATACCTTCCAATATCAAAGTTCCGAACCTTCATCAACCGCTTCTGTTTTGCATTAAACCGGCTCTGAAAAAATCCTTCAAAAGACGGCTCTTTAGAAGTTCTAAGGAAGAATGCATAACCAGCCATCATATAAATGGAGGTGACATAGAAGCAAATCGGCTCCATCACATCCCATGACAGTTCCCAGAACGTGAGCCTCATGAAAGCCGCTGTTTGGACCACTAAATAGCCTAGCCCGGCCCACAGTTCGCGCCTAACCATTGACTCGGCCTTGTTGTCGATCATGAGCTTGACTTTCTCCATCTCTTCCAATTCCTTCATGATGGGGCTGTTCCGGTCGAGTTGGTGCGGAGGCATTAGGCCGTGGATGGCTTTTACTACCTGTAATCAGAAACATTGTACAAAAACAACGTTTGGGTAAAAAACAAAAGGCTCTTTTTTGACCACTTTGATATCACTCTTTTTCTTATTCCACTAGTCTTAACTACCATCTCCTTTTTGTTTTTGGCATTTCTCAAACTAAAATGCAAGTCAATACAAACTTTCTTGTTTCTTCCCAGTGTATCAAAACAAAAAAATATTTTTCTTCCAAATTCACTTAAACGTATTTTGAAGAGATCTTTAGGATGATTGTAGTTTACTAAAAATATTCAAAAAAAGAAGGCATTCCCGTCCCCAAATAAATGCCTAATTTTGTTTTTGATATTGCAATGGAGGTACTGAAAAATTGAGTACTAAACCTTCTTTTAATGTTTTTTTTTTGAAACATCACCATTTAAATAAAAATTAAATATTGACAATAGGGTGATTTGAAGAAGGTAAGGGCGGGGGCAAAGGGAAAGCTCCTTCTAAAGAATTAGTCACCAATCCGGGCTTTGTAACAATTCACTTCCCTGTGGAGAACAAACATAGAGAAACACCACGTAGTGTGGAGAGAAAAAAACTCATCAGATTTCGGTTTTCTCGGTTCAAATTTTCAGGGAAAAATAAAAAATAAAATAAAACCTAATTACCCTCTTTTGTACATTTTAAACTAAGAGAATGCCCTAAATAATTGAAATTGAACAAAATTTTTTTTAATAGAAATAGAAATAGGATCTAACCTGATCAGGCTTGAGGAAAACAACGTTTCCCAACACGATAACGGTTCCTGAATCGTCAAGCAATTTAGCAAACTCCAATCCTTGATCTCTGCTCGAACATCCGTCCTCGCAGATCTGCACAAATTCCGCATACGGCACACAGCTCTTCTTCGTCTGCCTCAGCTTCGCCTTCACCATCTCCAATTGCGACAACTTCAACACCTTCCTGGCATCCTCCACCGTCAATTCCCGCTCCCTCGCCGGCGACGTAAGTCCGTCAAGACGGATACGATCCCTCACATTGCTCATACCTCGTAATTTCTCCATCAACTTCTCACCAGCCGGAAATAACAGTCTCTCCGGCACAGGCGTTGCAGCCGATTGGTACAACCGCCGTCGCTGGAGAAATCGCCTGAACATTGTGTCGTCACCGCGATCTGGACCGAGCTTGTCCGGCTCGGGGGAATCATGGCTTGAGCGGCGGACGACGAGGGAGAAATACGGCAGGTCTTTAGCGATTGATTGGAAATTCTGAAGAGGCGATGGACTAGGGATTGCTTGAACGCCATTGGTGGGATTAATTAATTGAAAATTTTGGGGGAATTTATACAGTAGAATGAACGTGAAAATCGGTTGAGCAATGGCAGCTGTTTGTGGCACGGTATATATATAGGTGTCCTTATGGAGAAAACGAAAAATAAAAGGTTTTTTTTTTTTGAAAGAGAGAGATAAGAACAATTTAACTAAATTACGTCACTCTGCCCTGGTGTGGCGAGATAATAAATGCAAAACGTCTACGGATATTCGCATAATGCACCTTCCCTGGAAACGGACAGTATACGTAAATTTTTCCGAGGTACAGTGTTACAAGACAATATCTATAACTGTAAATTTGAAAAAAAATTGTGTTTTTCCGTAAGGCTAGCATACAACGTGTTTTTAAATTGTTGCGGGGACATTTTTGTAATTAATGAGAAGTTGTTTACTAATGGTCGTAAGTGCCAGTGGTAGTGTAAAAAAATGTCAGCCATGTACACTGACACTTATTGACACTACCACTGACTGTTTTAATAAGTGTCAGCCTCATTATTAAAAAGTATCAGTGTAATGAATGATACTTTTAAACACTAACACTAGCACTTATAAAAAGTGTCAATGCAAATGTTTATAAACGTCAGTTTGAAGTACTAGCACTTTGTAAATTAACACTCGCCATTACGAAGCTGTCATTTATTTATGAAAATGCCACCGCTTGTTTTAAAAAAAAACGCTAGCGGCTTTTGAAAAACACGTTTTTCTTTTACTTAAGGTAAAACACGTTTTTCACGAGAACAACTCTATTTATAAAAATAAAGTCAAACACCAACTAAATGCAAAATTATCTGAAAATTCATATTTATTTCACAAAACAAAAAGTTAAAATAAATAAATAATCAATCTACTACAAACAAGCAAAATTGTTTAACAAAACAATGACAACGTCTATACATAACCATTTAGTCCAACAACTACAATTCTTAATGTCACTCCTTAAACTTGAGCTCTAAACAAAACTAAAATTTGTGGCGTGAATGATGATACCATTGACCACAAACAAACCCTGAACATAACTTAAAACACTTCATTAAGTAATAGAACAAAATAGAAGGAAACAATATTTACAAGAATTTTGTTAGAATATTAGCACGTGTTTGTGATAGTATTTGATTTGGTTAGATATGTGCTTGTATTTGAATTATCTCATCTCTTAGTTCGGAATTTGCCACAATGACATAAATTTAACGCCAAGAAAAAAGAAAGGGCCGCGGAAAAAGGGAATCATATTCATATGCAGAGCAGGGATGGCCAAACCGAACCGGAACCGCTATACCGGATCGGAACCATAACCGAAAAGCCCGGAACCGTAACCGAAAAAGGGAATCATATTCATACGCAGAGTAAAATAGGAGATAGAATGATTGAGAGTGAATAGTTAGTTGATTGGTGTTACGAGTATAGAAGTAAGTAGGAGAGAGAATGAGTGGGTGGAATAGTAATTGTTTTTGCCATTTTAGGAAGTAGACATACTCCATCTGTCCCACCTCACTTGAGACTTATTTCCATTTTGGTTCGTCCCACTTTACTTGAGACTCCCAAAATGGGACCTGGAACCGCTCCACCCCTCCACCAAACGGCTCCGATCAAGGCCACATAGGCGAGCGTTTTTGGTGTGCGGATAAGATGATTTCAATTTTTTGTGGGTCCCACTGAGTTCGGACACATCTCAACCGTTGGGTGTAGCTAAAATGAGGTGACTCCAATCGGAACCATTGGGTGGAGCTAACTAGTGGGTGCAGCGGTTTGGAATCCCCCAAAATGGTACTCCCTCTGTCCCTAAATGAGTGTCCAAATTTCATTTTAAGGGACACTGAAAATCTCAACTTTTTGAACAATTTGGTAACAACGATTCATATATAATCTTGTAATCTCCTTTCCAAACCTTTAGTTTTGCACGTATAAAGAAACCGGTGAAAAAAATTTCGAAAAAAAACATTTAGGGAGAAAGTTATGTTCAAAAAAGACACTCATTTAGGGACAAAGATTTCTTGAAAATGGACACTCATTTAGGGACAGAGGGAGTAATTTTTTTATAATTTTATATTCAATCTACTACACACACTCATTCTCTTTCTTCATTTTCAACCACACAATCCATTCAATCAACCTACTATTAACCCCACTCATTCCCTCTCTTCATTTTAAACAATACATTTTACTTATTTTATTTTTTTCCTTAGTTATTATGCACACCTCTTAGGTCTCAAGTGAAGTGGGACGGATGGAGTATATTTTGGGACAGACTAAAAAAGAAATATGGACATGAAAACGTCTAAAATGACATATATTTTAAAATAAATGGAGTATAATCTTTTAAGGATTAGCTGGGGTTGGGGTTGGGGTTGGGGTTGTTTAAGTTGAGCATGAAGATTATGGAAGAGTGCTATAATATTTAATATTATGAGTAAAATTAAAGTTAGAAAACAGAGTTATAAAATTTTCTTTGAAACAACATTGTCAGAAATAATTGGATGTTATGTGTGTAGGATCCACCACTCATCAATTCAACCTCCAATCATTATTCACCAACTGTATTTGTAATAAATAAAAAATGTATAAGCACGACAAGTGGGTTTAGTTGAATAAAAAGTACTCCCTCCGTCCCGCCGGAAACTTCAAAAAAAAATTATGGTACAAGAATTAAGGGAAAAATTGAAAAAGGTGATGTGTTGTGAGTGTTGATAGTTGAGTGGGAGAGAGAAAGTGGGGTAGAGAATAGTTAGTGGGTTAGACTACCCACAATGGGTGTATGAATAGGTGTATGAAAGTTGGGGGAGGGGTATGAAACTATTGTGGGGGTGGTATGAAAGTTGGTGTATGAAATGTGTGTATGAAAAATTTCATACGGGTTGAATTTTGGGGAGAGCCTGCGTCAGATTCCACGTGGCGAGCCCAATTGGACCGCAAAAGGCGCGTGCGCCACACGGCCCGACAGGGCGCGTGTGGGCGCCGCCCGGCTTTTTTTTTTTTTTTTTTTTCCTGTTTGAAACACGTGTAAGCACATGATTGGTCCGCTGGATTTTCGGATTTAATTTTTTTAACTCAATTATTTGAGCTGAATTATCACCTAGTTATTTTTTTATTTTTATTTTTTTTTTTCGCCAAAATTCAGCATATTTTTTTTCCCTATAAAATGATGCAAGTTTCATTAGATTTGGACACCAAAAAAAAAACTATCTTTTCTCAAGTTTCATTAATTATGTCGCGAGCTAAGTGTATTGTAACTTTTCTTATTTTGAATAATAATTATCGTCATTTATCTAATTATTTAATTGCCAAAAAGAATTAATTTAGTGTAAAATATTATTTTAATTATAAATAATAATAATAATTATTATTTTTTACTAATCATAAAAATAAAGAATATATAAAAAATAAAAATAATATAAAGTAGTAGGGTATAGAATGATGAGTGGGAGGGAGATGAATTTTTTTTTCCAACTAACCATTGTAGGGGGGTTGTATGAAAGGGGTGTATGAAAGATGAGGTGGATAGGATAAAGTGTTAAAAGTGGGTGTTGAATTTTTTTGGTGTATGAAACCATTGCTCATGGTCTTAGTGGATGTGAGTATGAAAAGTGGGACCCACTAATTAAAAAGTATTAAAAATTTTCCATTTATGGATTTTGCAATTTCTATGGGACGCCCAAAATGGTAAGTTTTGCAATTTCCGGCGGGACGGAGGGAGTATTATATTATGTAATTTCTAATCGGCAGCAAAAGGAAAACATAGGTAATTTCAAATGAGATAGAAAGAGTATTCGTTTTGAAAATTACTTCTTTCACTAGTGGGTAACCTGTGCTTTACACGAGAAACTAATATTGTATATGAATTAAAATGTTTGCTTATAATTTAGGAAAATTGTGTTAATTTTTTAGTAATAATTAAAACAATTATTATAATTCACTAATATCATTAATTGTACTTATTAACATATATAATAACTATTATTATTCACTAATAATACTAATAGTTATAATTAACCTATATATTAACTATTATAATTAATTAATATACTCTACGCCCTAGAGTAAGAGTCCTACCTTGTTTGTGCACACTTATTAAAGACACAATAGAAAATTGGTAAACATTGCAAGTGTGTTGAGAGTATAATTGTCCAAAACACTATTCATTATTTCTCATTAGACCATCCACAATGGTTCAATAACCCAATTCCATTCAACACCCACTTTATCACTCCACCTCATATTCTCTCTCCATCCACCTAATCATTCAACAACCCATCAATTTTTACACTTCCAATGGCTTATTTAATACTTACCATTCAACACCCTCCCAACTCATCATCCTACCCCACCACTTTTATTTTATTTTATATTCTTTATTTTTATGATTAGTAAAATAATAATAACAATTATTATTATTATTATTATCGTTTATAATTAAAAAATCACACTCAATTAATTTTTTTAATTACAATTAAATTAAAAAAAAATTGTGTCGAAATTTAATGAAATTTACATCTACTTATAGAGAAAAAAAAAATGCAGAATTTTGATGTAATTTTTTTTTATTATTATTATTATTTTTATAAGATAATTCAGATACAAAATTTGGGTGAGAAAGTGTAAATTGACCGACCAACCACCGAGCGCCAAGTGTCCCTTCAACATGTGTTGATGCTGGTCAACACTCCTCCCCCTTCAACATGCTCCTCCAATGGTTCCAACTATTGAAAACCCACCAACACCCTCATCCAACACCCCATTGCAAATGGTCTTAGGAAATACTCCCTCCGTCCCGCTCGAATTAAGATTTTTTGGTTGGGCACGGGGATTAAGAAAAATGTTTTAGTGGAGTAGGTGTTGTGAGTATGAAAAGTGAAGTAGGAGAGAGAAAGTGGAGTAGAGAATAATGAGTGAAAAGTTGTTGTGAGTGTGAATGCGGGTCCCATTAAATAAAACACTTTCATTTTTGGGTTGTCCTAATTCGAATGGGACACCCAAAATAGAAATTTGTCTTGATTCGAGTGGGACGGAGGGAGTAGACTTTTAGTGGGAGGTACAAAAATAGAAAGTATAACTCTTACTCTCGAACAGAGCGAGTACTATTAGTAGTATTAGATGTTAATATTTATTGTATAATGATTGACTACCCTCTTAAATAAGTGACTTTTCATAAATGTTAGACACTCTTTAACTATTACTCCCTATGGTCTAAAACAATTGTCTTTTTTTTTTTTGCATTTGCACAATTCTTAAGAAATGCAATTATTATCATGACTTAATCACAAAAGTTCAAACTTTACCCCTATTAAATGTGCAACTTTCTTACATTAATGTCTCACACACTAAGACAATTAATAAAAGAGACAAGATTCAATGCAAGGGTAAAAGAGACATTTAGCTCAAAAGTGATAATTATTTTGGACTAAAATTTTGGTCTAAAAGTGACAGTTATTTTGGACCGGAGGGAGTACTAGTTAAGTACTATAGTTTTAAGTATAATTATTTCATTTTAGTCAACTTCATTTATCTTTAGCTATGTTCTTTATTATTGATAATTTTATGAACGTGTGAAAATTAAAAATAACAATATTTTAAATGATACATCATGATAATTTTTTTTATACTCCCTCCGTCCCAGCTCACTTGACACTAATTTCCATTTTAGTCTATCCCAGCTCACTTGACACGTCCCAAAATAACATACTTTTTATAATTTTATATTCACTCTACACCACCACTCATTCTCTCTCTTCATTTCTCACCACTCAATTTATTCAACCAACACTACTATTTACCCCACTCATTCTCTCTCTTCATTTTCTATCACACGTTTTCCTTATATTCATTTTCCTTATTTATTGTGCCCACCTCTTGGGTGTCAAGTGAGGTGGGACGGAGGGAGTAAAGATTAATAAATTTAGCCAAAATTCAGTCCAATAAAAGGGAAGATGGTCTTTCTCAACGTGGTGTGTAGGGGTGGTAAATTGGGTGTTTTGGGTTCACCCATTAAAGTTAAAATACCCGGGTATCCAATGGATTTTTAACTTTAATGGGTAAACCCAAAACACCAATTTTCCACCCCTAGTGGTGTATAGAAAGCAAAAAAAAAAAAAAAAAGACATTTTTTTCTTTTAAAACGGGTGTTAGGGTGTAGTATATCATTGTACTAGTCAGATTTCCTATCCATGATTAGACATGTCCAAACGGTTCCGGTTCCCGGTTCCCAAATGGCCAGAACCGTATTCGAACCGTCTTAATCCGGTTCCCGGTTTTAACCGCCGGTTCCGGTTCCGGTTCCGACGGTTCCACAGGTTCCATCTCACCATCTACTAAGTAAGTATGTAATACTCCCTCCGTCCCAAAATATTTGTAGTTTAAAATGTAATACTCCCGCCATTTCAAAATACTTGTAGTTTAAGGAGTTGGAGTTTGTCCCAAAATGTTTGTAGTTTTGCTATTATCTATACATTTTTGACATTTGTTTATCAAATATTCCCTTATTTATGATAGTGTTATCAATGTAAAAGTAATAAATTGTCTTGATACTTGAAATGTTCCAAGAGTAATATAGTCCATTACACATGTATTAATTTTTTTCTTAATTTGTGTGAAAATCCTAAAACTACAAGTATTTTGGGACGGAGGGAGTATGTATATCAGTATATACCGTTCGGTTCCCGGTTCTCGGTTCCGGTCCTCGGTTCCCGGTTCCGCCGGTTCCTCGGTTCTAAATATGTTGGATTCGTATTCGAACCGTTTCAATCCGGTTCTCGGTTCCGTTCGGTTCCCGGTTCCGGCGGTTCCCGGTTCTCGCCGATTCCCGGTTCCGGTTCTACCCGCCGGTTCCGTCGGTTCCCGGTTCTATTTGGACATGTCTATCCATGATGCTTATCCATTTGTATTAACCCTATAAATAAGGAAATACTCCAGAGATAAGTGTTTGAGAAGTTTATTAGTGGCACAAACTTATAATTATCGATATTGAATTGGAGATTAAGAAAATTGTATTCTAAAACGTGGGTATTATTATTTTAAATAATTAATGTAATACTCGGCCTTTGTGGCCCAGTTATTTTATTTGGTAAATCTTTTTTTTTGTATTGGTTTTGGAATTAATAAATTAAAGAGGCAGTGTTGGACTTAAATTCGGGCCCAAGTAAATTAAAAACTCATTGGATTTAGGAAATCCTTATATTAAGGGATTAGAAAACCTAACATATAAATACTTTGAAGGCCCTAACATTAGTATCATTATATCACAAAAAGAAAAGAAAATAACGGGAGAAAGAGAGAGCAGCGGCGCTGAAGAGGGAGCCGCAGAAAGAGGGAAACGGAGGAAGAGACCGAGAGAAGGCAGAGGAAGCAGAAGAGTTCAGATCAACCATCGAAGGTACTCCCTATCGCCTAATATTTCTCTCTAGTGTAAGTCAATAAGAATTCTTGTCTAAGAAACCCTAAGAATAATTGGGATCAACTAGGGTTTGGGGTTGATTAAAGGAAGAAGAAGATTATTGTGAGTGTGTGTGTATGAGTGCTCTGTGTGTGTTTGTGTGTGCGTTGGGTGTGTGCAGTGTCGTGTGTGTGTGTGTGTGCGCGCGCTGTGTGTGTTACTGTGTGCGGTGTGTGTGTGTGTGCGTGTGTGTCGAGTATGTGTGGGTGTGTATTAGGGTTCTGGGTGTGTTTGAGATAGTCAAATCATGTCTTGGTGGGTGTAATTAGTATTTTTGGATTTTTGGTGTGTGCAGAAAGTGTGTAATCAGTGTGTGTAAATTGTGAAGTGAAATTGAGAATTAGGAATTTAATAATAGAACCCTAGGGGTGTTTTAGTAACTTCATAGGGGTATGGGTTAACTATAATAGGAGTTAAAGATGGTTAACTCGTAGGTTTAACCAAGTAAAAAGTAGTAATTTAGGACGGAAGTAAAATAGTGTTTACTTGTGTCTAAGATTGAACTATTGTATGATTGTCGATTGTTCAAGCGGAGTAATCAAGCTAGTTAAACGCAAGACTAAGGTAAGGAATTACGTTCTTAGTAGTTATTTGGCTTCAATCCTTGTTTAGGATTCCCAATCTCTGGTTTTGTTAAAAGTAATCTACCTATGTGGCTAGGTAGTGTTTTAAATAACTATTCCGTTCCGCGAATGTTACCGTTCTTTGTTATCCGCCCTATTGATTTTATTGTTGTTCAATTGGGCTATCATGCGTATGATTTGTATTGTGATTTTGGTGTCTAAAGTGGGATGCACACCCTTTTAAAAAGTGATTAAGTAAAGTTTGTAAAGTTAAGCTTTGTTTTATAAAGCTTTTTAAAGTGAAGTTTTGAATTAAGTAAAGTGACTTACAGTTATCCATAATCCCGAAACGGATAAGTGGACCCCATTACAGTTATCCATAATCTCGAAACGGATAAGTGGACCCCATTACAGTTATCCATAGTTTTAAGAAGAACATGTGGACCCCTTTGCGTTGCTTGATGAAGTAGCGTAGGTTATCACGATACACTGATATTGGGTGCGGTCAGTAAAAACCCGAACCCTGGGTACAGCGTGTGCTTAATCCTTAAATTAAGTAAAGTGAAGTAAAGTAAAGTAAGGTGAAGTAAAGTGTTTTTGTGAAAAGTGATACTTTGGAAACTGTCTTCTGTAGCCACATGTTTTCAAAGTAAAGAGTTGTTTTGAAAATTGGTAAATGTTTCTTTTCAAACTAAGTATTTGTTTGATCTTTGAGTTATATCTCTTCATTGTTAATTCATTGTTACTGTTCGTTTCGGTCATCTCCTCTTAGTACCCGAGGGGATCCCGTATGAACTTACTGGGCATTGTTCGCTCATTCCTTCCATTCTTATTTTTCTCCAGGTTATAAATAAGCTGATTGAGGGTCGTAGGATTGGCGGCATAGAAGTTTTATTTTGAATAAAGTTAGTTAGTAACTATGATTTCCGTTATGTTGAGTTTTAGATTTTTTTTCCGTTAGTTACCTTCTGAACTAGTGATTTGTACTAGCCGTTTGGGTTTGAATATTAGTTAAAGTTTGAATTGTGGTTAATTGTAGCCGTTGGGGCATTCTGAATTTGGGATTTAATCAAATAAGTTATTATATATTAGTAGTGAAAAGTTGGGGTGTTACAATTAATAATTGGTTTAATTTGCGGTAACATTTTTTTTTAAATAACTGACACTTGTTTAAATGTGCGTTGATATTTCTGTAAATAACTAATGTTACTAAATATGCTGAGACTATTTACACACGACTGACACTTTATAACACTATCACTTGCACTAAAAAACACGCGTTGTCGTTATTTAACACTACCTTTGACACTTATTCAAAGCTTACAGTTTTGATGTTTATAAATGTCAGTGCAGACACTCTTTAACGTTGCCACTGACATTTATAAAAAAACGTTTGTTCTAATGTTTATAAATGTAATAAAAAATGTCTGATACTTTGTAAAATTAGCACTAACAGTTATTAAAAATTTCAGTTTTGATGTTTATAAACGCCGTTTATGAATGACTCACACTTTGTAACGTTAACGTTGCACTCCCTCCGTCCTATAATTATGTGCACAAAATGAGTTGTGCATGGGAATTAAGGGATGAATAGTAGTGCGGAGTAGTAATTATGAGTGAGAAAAGTGAAGTAGGGGAGAGAAAGTGGATAGAGAATAGTAGGTTGATTTGTGTTGTGTAGTAAGAGAGAGAATGAGTGAGAGTAATAGTAAATATTCTTTGTCATTCTAAGAAAGTATGACTTATCACTGGGACGCCAAAAAAAAAAAGTTTGTGCACATAATTATAGAACGGAGGGAGTATATATCTTTTTAATGATAGTTAATTTTATTTATTTCATTTGTTTTGATATTGTTGATAACTCGTTTGATGGGTAAGGCCAAGCCTGATAAAATTATAGTTCTTTCATACAATTTAAATGAAATAGGATATATGATTGCTAACGATGGCAAAATTCTAAAACTCATCTTAAATTTGCATTGATCCGCCCTTAATGGGAAAAGAGTTTGGGTACATTGAATCCAACCCGTTTGACCCGTCTCGTCTAATATATAATTTTTTTGTCTAATATTTTTCTTAGTATCAATGATATTTATGTATAATGGTTCAATTTTTTTTTTAATCTTTATACAATATTTACGTTTCTTTATGTACTAAATGAAAGAATTCATAAGAAAATTAACGTTGCATTATGAAATAATAACATTTTTTTAAATGTTTCATAGTAAACGGGTTCGGGTATCGACCTAGCCGGGACGGGGGTTCGGATTTTGGTATTTTTGATTAGGGGCGGGTTTGGGATATGCCAAACTCGTTCCGAACCCACCCTGTTGCCATCTCTAGTCTAAATGTAATTAATAATTTTTTATTTTAAATTTACAAAAATCCATTTATAAAATCATAATGGGATATTTTGTCCAATCGAAAGTGTAAGCAACATCACGAGATGACTTAACGCACCGTACACGTGTTTGGCCGCAACTTATTAGGCCAGCTCCGTCACATTAATATGAATACTCCCAAAACCGCAATCGGAGGGTCAGCAAAGAATATGACAATGAGCTGACGTGATTAAACAGTATCACACGTGTAAATGTAACAGCCAATAATATTGTCAACAGGATACAGGTTAATAGAAATTATAATGCTACTACTCTGTCCCAAAACACTTGCACAGTTTGACCAAAATTGATCAAATTAGTAATACTTTAACGTTCACTTTGTAAAAGATTTAATGATTCAAATAAAAGTCTAAAAATTGTTATTTATAATATTTTCGATGGTGAGTTAATAACAAATTTTAATTTTTTTATTAAGATCATCAATTTTTAATAAAGTCTTGGTCAAATTGCACTTAAGTTGACCATTTTGATCAAAATGGTGCAAGTTGTTTTGATACGGAAGGAGTACTCCCCAGTGTAGAGAGGTAAAGATAAACTGGGAAAACTGAGGCGTTGGACTCTTTCTGATGTAACATTCACCGGGTAAATACTACCTACCACTATCTACAATAGATTCAACACTCATTTCTATTTAACACTAACTTTATTACTCTACATCATCTTCTCTCTCTTCCATCTAATAATTCAACACACATTTAACATTTACAACCTACAATGGTTTGTTTAATCCTCCATTCACTTTCCAACTCATCATTTTATACACCACCACTTAAAATTTATTTTATATTCTTTATTTTTATGATTAGTAAAATAATAATAATTAAAAAAAATACTTCACACTTAATTAGTTTTTTGTAATTGCAATTAAATAAATATGAGAAATGACGATAATTAATTTGTTGAAATAGTTATTATTGAGATCCATTTCACTAAAAAGAGGTTTTTTTTTTGTCCAAATCAAATGAAACTTGCATCTATTTGCAGACATTTTTTTTAATGAATTTTGGTGTAAAATTAAAATTAAAATAAAATCATTTACTGTAAAATAACTGAGTTCAAATAATTGGGATGATAAATAAAATCAAAAATCCCAAGAACCAGTGGGTGATTTCCAAGTGTCACAGTCAGAAAAAAAGAAAAAGAAAAAACCTGCGCAAGCGTCTTGACGCGCCTTGTCTGGCGAGTGTTCTGCACGCGGCATTGCGACCCTATTAGGAGGTGACGCGTGTCCCAGTGCTGGCCCAATTTTTTGCTTTCAACTGTGTTGAATGGATTCAACACTTCCTTTCATTCAACACATTTTAAACACACCATTGCACACTTTTAAGTGTTGAATTGCCATTCAACACCCAATTAAATATGCCATTGTAGATGTTCTAATAAGAACCACTCTGCACTCTTTATGTCAATATTTACTTTTTCCATTGTGCAGTTATACTCCTTTCGGTCTTCTTATTTTGGTCATGTTTGAATTTTCTTGTTCACATACGTAAACTTTAACTAGATTCAATGTCAATTTAATCATTTGAATGAAATTTTAAGCCTACTCAAAGTAAGGCCGATAAGCATCCTACTATCAACCAGAAGGAGAAGGAAAGAATACATTATTAGGTAAGAGGTAGGAAGAATCCTGGCAAAAAATCTTCTGCGGAGTCAATCTACTTCTTTTTCTTTATTTTTTGTCGCAAACCAAACTTATATACATAAACGAAACAACAGTTATTTTACAAGCTTTGTTACTGAGTCAATCTACTTTTATCTTTCTCTTCCTCAAAGTAAATTGTTATTGATAAATCATTTTGTGAATTATCATTAACACATTATTAAATATCTCTAGGATGATTAGATTAACTTTAATGTTTGGTCAAAATTCACTTAAGTTGTCCGATAAATTCAAACATGATCAATATAAATAGGACTGATGGAGTAACAATTTATGTAACGTATACCCAGCTCTATTAAAATTAGAAAATCATACTATGCTTCTACCAAATATCTTAAAAAAAATCTTCTAACTTACAATTATTCAACATGTTTCAATGATCACCAACTTGACACCATAATGGGAATATTTCATTTTTCGATCATATACCTACCACTTGAAGAACTACCAAAATTGAACAAAGCTACTATTCCACAATTTTTTTCAATCAACTAACGTTGTGGAATAGCTTAATTAAATTAACTTTTATTATGTACATGATTTTTTAAAAAAAATAGTTTGGCGGTATTAGCTTGTCACAATGGCGGATCACGATCATTCATAAATGCGTACATAAAGCTTGAAAATGTAATTGTGAAAATAGGAAAAGGCTTGTCGTAAGAATCGAAACCACCCCCTCAACCACTAAACTGGACAATATATTTGAATGAATGGGAGGCTTTTACAATTTTGAATACACAAAAAACCCCAAATGTCCTTCATTTCAAATAAGAAAAATGTAAATTTTGATTATAATAAGGCTAAACAGTATTAATACTGAGAATCACTAATAATTATGAACTTTTGAATGGATCTGTCAGAAGACAAAGAAACCCAAATTGCAAAATGGTTAGAATGCTCTCGTATGAGTTACGTATTGCCTCAATAAATAGGTTGATGTTGATATGGTCCCTAGAACTCGGATATTATATCGTAATCTTAGGATAGGAATACTTCCCTTTCAATCCTTCTTCCATTTTTATTCTTGAGGATTTTATTGTAGATTCGTAGCCTACCATCTCAATTTTTCCAACCAAAGTGTTCAAGTAGGAATTAAAACTCTCTACAGGAATGTTGCTTAAAAAAAAAAAAAAAAAACTCTCTACAGGAAAGCTACCCCATCATTGTTAATTTGAATGAACTATGAGCAATAATCTATATTACATTTTAATTATCTTAATAAATTCTAAAAAACTTTTTATTGAATACTACTATGTATATATATACTCACTTCATCCCAAAATTATCTTCCCATTTGTCATTTCTTAATTCTCATTGTCCCATAAATTTCTTCATATTTTTATAATTTAGACATATAAATGTATAAACAAAATATGATCAGTAAAGCATGTGTTGGTTTACTTAAAAAGTTTTTTTTTTGAAAGAAAGGTTTACTTAAAAAGTTTGAATAACTTAAAAAGTTTGAATAGTCATACGAGAAGATCATTTCTAATCGAGCCTCAATCATTAATAAAAAAATATTCCCATGGACGCCTAATTGCCTAGTGTAATTTTTGTGGCGTTACCAAGGAAGGAATAGTAGGTCCTTGAAGGTCCCGTCCTAACTTAAATACAGAGCACAAATTCTTTATCAATTTATTTCCCAAATTTGAATAATATCATCTCCGCAGAAAAAGAAAAAAAAAAAAAAAAAAAAACTGTGAGGTTTCAACTTTTGAGATGAATTATTTTTACTCTTTAATCAAATATTTTATCAATTTCTATTCTCAAAGTCTTGAATGGTTACAACTTACAGTAACAAAGTCAACACCAACAAAACACGTTTATCTTCAAAATAAGTACATGGCACAGCTTGATGGAACCATAATCCCCTGTCCTCTTACAATTTAAGAGAAGTCATATTTGGCGATGTGTAACGGAGCAGCAAATCTGTCAATGCAACAATCCCAAATTTAATCTAGGGAGATGAGCATAGAAATAATGTTTTATAAATGTACGCGACCCAAAGTAATCAAAATGAGGGCTTTGGTTAGAAAGCGTCCTTTCATGTCTCCTCAGAGAGAGTGACCGATAAAGAAGCTCTTTCGACTTTCCACCTCCTACAGTACGCTTTCTTTCGGCCGGGTCGATTTGACTCGAATCCTGGACCTCTGGCCTCTGGGCACATCGGAATCAATGACAGCCAAGTTGATGAACCAGAAAGTGAAAAAATGTCTACATTTGGCTGCATGGAATAAATAAATTAGCATAAGAATCATCGGAGCATTACCATAAAATCTGAGCTGAATAAGCTACTATACTATGGGTTCAGTTAGGCTCCCAAGTTCCAAACAGTGTGTGAGATCTGAATCAAAGTTAGGAGCGTGAATACGATGCTGAATGTGAATGTCAAAGAGTTGTATTTTAATTGGCTCACGATCACACATGGAATTGGAATGACATGGAGATGGGATGATAAGGAATACCAAAACAAGAAGCGAGCAAAATTTCCCACATGAACCTCAAACTAAACATCATCTGTAGGTTTCCACATGTTGCTCTTAAAGAAATCAAGGTACCATTTAAAAAAAAAATCAGAGGAGAGACAGGGGTGTCCTTTGCGGTGTGCCAATTTCAAAGTGATGACAAGATACACTAAAGGGTTCTTGATATTTGTAGAGATCATGGCCAACACAAGATTTTAGGGGAAACTAAAAAACTTGTTTTTCAAACTGTTTCTAAATGTTTGCCAGATGCGTAAGTACAAGACTTTCTATAATTTAGGGAGAAACTAGTTTTCACCAAAACTTACTACATGGCCAATGCCACTGATTCGGAACAAGTATGCAGACTACAGAATTAATTAATATGCCCATTCAGCGAATTAACAGCTCCCAGTTCAAATTGCAGCAGCAGTCTATTTCAGACAAACGTGAAGCAGAAAAATCTTATCTAATTTGTCTGAAATCAAAACACAACAAGCATATCACCAAGTCCCATTAATAGACAACCCTGGTACATATATCATACTTAGTCACTTTTAATCACATCTTTCATTTGATGGATAACTTATATTCCCTCGGTCCCATAATATTGACTTGTCAAAGTTTTGAAGTACATTGCTTGTACAAGTGTGTAATTATACTAAAACTCTTTCCTTATTAAGAAACACGACATTTGTTTTGGGAGGGACTCAAAAAGAAAGTGCGGC
Organism: Campanula takesimana; assembly: GCA_026119855.1. Lineage (NCBI taxonomy): Eukaryota > Viridiplantae > Streptophyta > Magnoliopsida > Asterales > Campanulaceae > Campanula > Campanula takesimana. The sequence continues at coordinate 28,124 of JAOWBW010002063.1, forward strand.
ATTTATTATGGAACGGATGGAGTACTATAGAGAAGGAGTTGTGCACATAACACAAAAAAGCTTAATCCACTTGACGGGCTACGAATAACAAAATCAAAAGAATCTATCATCAGAAGAGAGAGAGAGAGAGAGATTACCAGTCTCTACAATTTCTGGTTGCTGCATAAGACTATGCCACTAGATGCCATGGCTATGCTGGTTCAAGCTATACCAAGAACCAAAATGTGCTTTTTGATATTATTTTTTTTCCAGTACATTGCACTAACTTGTGGAAAATTGTGTACACTCCATGCTGAAGAACTACTCCTTATGTCACTAAATGAATGTCCAAAAAAGTTTCAAACAAGAGCAAATTTAATTTTTTTTGAACACTCATTTAGGGACAGAGGAGTACTGCATACTTCTGTTCAGCAACTCTGTAGTTTGGCATCACAAAGACATTTATAGAATCTCTAGCATCATGTATCTTTTTTGTGCTTATGATTCTCAATCAACCAAATACATAAAATGCAAATCATACAAATAATCAAATTACTAGCTTGAGTATTACTCAACCTAGTTGAATTCAGGAAAAAAAAAATAAAAAAAATGAAAGAGTACCACTAGAGTTAAGCTGTTGTTGCGATGTAACAACTTTTATCTATAATTGATTTCTTATTTGAGAGCTTATCAATTACAATTTCATATTCCTAGCACATTGTTTGTTGGGTGTTCATAAATCAAAAAACTTATAATTTACTAATAGTACAACATACCAGATACCTAAATTGAGTTACTTGGATGCTTGATTATCCTCTGCAATATCACAGTTCTTGCTCTTCTTATATCCCGACTGCATTTATCTGCATGCTCACTCAAATCATCAACCGTCACGGAAAACAAACTTAATTTCTTCTTAATCTCATCCACCGCAATCACAACAGCTTCATCTTCTTGAACAATTGCAAACTCAGCATTTTGCAACAACCCCTCCATCTCAATCTCCAATCTATCCACAAGCATTTGAATATTATCTAAATCCTTGATTGCGATATAAGTCCCAATTTGCATTGAACCAACCATATCCCTTTGCCCCTTTAACTCATTCTCATACTTCTTCCACATTGAATTCAACCACTTACCCATGGACCCTAAAGGCACGGCAACGGCTGCCGCCAATGCAGTAATCACGGGCGGTGCAGCGATGGCTGCAGCCACCACCGAGCAAATCAAAACAGCAGTAAAAGTGGCGGCAAATATCACATTGGATAATTTTCTCCACCCTTTAACTGACTTCAATTTCTGGTCAAGCTTACTTTTTTTACGTTGCAGTTTACTCAACATTGAAACTTGTTGCCTATAAACAGATTGAAACATTGAGAAAAACTCATCTGAAAATGGACTGCCAGCGGCCTTAAAAGTCTTGAATTGTTGCAATGTCTTTAAATAATTATGGGTACCTTCGCTCTGTTCTTCCTCAAATTGCTGGACAGCAACTTGAATAATCAACTGGCTGTCGCGAGCACGTTTCAAACATTTTTCCAATGCGGTGCAAAAATCGAGGGTTTGGAGGCTATTTTCGAAGTAATCCTCAACTAAACTTCCCAATTCTTTGTTTTTCCAAATGTCTTTCTTGCATTCGAGTATGACTTTAACTACTTCTTGGTTCATTTCTAGCAAAGATTCAGTGACTTCACGGAGGGAATCAAGAGAAAGGGAACGAACCTCGACGCCGACAGCAAGAGTGTTAATGACACGGCTGGTTCGGTCGTGGAGGGTGGAATCGAAGGAGCGGAGGTCCGGATCGGCTTTACAGGCGGCTTCATAGGAGCTCAGATCGGGTGTAGCAGCTGAATTTGAGCTAGCGCCGGAGCTTGAATGGGAGGAGGTGTTGGGGCTGTTATCGGGTTTGGAAAGATTACAGCCCATGGTTTCCCGGGTGGGTTCGGGCCTGGAAGAATTATGAGGGTAGAGGAGGAGACGACATTAGAGAAATGGGGTTTGACTGATGGGATTTAGGGCAGTCAAAAAAAAGGTTGCTGCCATTGAAGAGTAGATTGGTCAACTGAGAGAGAAGGGAAAATTAATTAAATTAAAAAAAAAAAAAATTGGAATTAGATTTCATGTAAACATTAAAAATAAAATTACAGAATTCAGAAAGAATTATCAACAAGTCGTTGTAGTATAGTGGTAAGTATTCCCGCCTGTCACGCGGGTGACCCGGGTTCGATCCCCGGCAACGGCGTATTTTATAAAATAGTTTTTTTTTTTTTTTTTTTTGAATGGTCTAAAATGATTCCTGGAAGTTGGACCTTATATGCAGCCCATATGTTTTTGATTTCTCCCCATAAAAACTGAGTGATATTTGCAAGAAAGCCCACCTACAAAAAATTTCATTGCAATTTTATCTTTGAAAAAAATAATACTAATTGCTTAAAAACTTTCTATCAAATATTTCATTTCAATAATTCCTTCAAAAAAAAAAAAAAATCATTTCAATAATTAGTTATTTACTCTTTTTTTTTTTTAAAGAATAAATAGTTATTAACTAAAATATTAGTTTTGAGAAATACACTTTGCCCTACAAAATTAACCACCATCTAGTGTCATCAAACGTTAATTTTTATTAGGTTTTTTACTTTCTGACTAACAAGAAATATCATACACATGCATATAGAATAAGATGTGGGTTGCCTTTAATATTAAATGCTAAAAGGGATGGTGTATGTACTACTAGAATGTTTAAATTTAACTTTCTTTAATCTAACTCGGTGAAAATTAGACATTGAAATTGAATTAAGGGCGGATAAAGTAGTAAAAATAATGTAATTGAAAATTTTGTAAAACGTCTTACATATTTCCTCTATCCAATTAAAGTAGGGCTGGATTGGTAGGTATACCATTTATATTTTGCTTATACCAGTACCAACCAAGTTTAACTTGGTACATAAAAATATGTACCATTACCAACCAACGAAAATAAAAGCTTCTATAAATACAGATAGACCCAATACATCGAAACTCATTGACCATGGATAAAGAAAAACTGTTAAACTTGGTACATAAAAATATGTACCATTACCAACCAACTAAGTCGGTATACCAACTTAATTGGTACGGTTGGTACTAGTTTAATACCAAATGTGGAATATAATGCAAAAACGACTACAAAACAAAGATGAACGACGAGTCAAAAACAGAAAAATATTGAATACTTAATTCAACATTGACATAAAGCTAGTCAATAAGGCAAGAGTCTCATGTTGACACCAATTGATCATACCAAAAGATACAGTTACTACCTCCGTTCCAAAAATGAAGGCAGAAACTTCAAACTTTTACCTCTTAAAACAGTCTTTCACTTCATTACTTAGCCTAACAAAAGAAACTGTTACTACCTCCGTCCCAAAATCAAATAGTAAAAGAAAGTAGTTTCACGGACTCCTCATTCATCAAACATGAACAACATCGATTTTAAAAGAATTTTCCTTCTTACTCTCAGATTTTTGTTAATTAGAAAAGTGTCTGAAAGTGGAGAGCATTTGTGCAAAAAATATTACTCACTCCGTCCCCAAACGAATGTCCAAAGTAATTTCAAAATCGCTCTTTATCAAAAGTACATTTGAATTTATTTTTTTGAAATTCATTTTGAGACGGAGGTAGTGCTTGAAATTTCATTTCTTTGGAACGGAGGGATTAGTAACCATTAGTTTGTGACGGAGGGAGTATTTAAGTTGCTGCAACTACACAATTGCCACCATAAAAATTAAAAACAACTTAATGAAATGGGGCCTCAATTTCTATGATAAATGTATTCTTCATTCTTTTACCTGTTTCAACACTTGAAAACGGAATAGGACTCACAATGAAATCTGAATTACATATTTGGGTATAGATTAGATTAGATTTTAGTTTTTTTTTATATATATTTTCTATTAAATATATAATAAAAATTATTTTTATAAAAATATACTTGGTACTTGGTATACCAACCAAACTCATATTTGTGTACCGTGTACCAACCAAGAATGCATAATCGGTACGGTAGTACTGTACCAAACGTTCGGTATACCAAACGCTTTGGTTCGGTAGGTACTCGGTTGATTGGTTTGGTTTAGTACAAATGGTCGGCCCTACATTAAAGTGGCGATTTTTGTGATGTCATTTTTTTTTTCAGGAACACACAAGCAACTGTTATCATGTAACATGATTTTGTGTGTCTTGCTTATCTGTAAAACATGATTTTATGGGTCTCGCTTATAAATCACGGAAAATATTTGTTAGACTAGATAAATTTTATGGCATCATAACAAATAAAGATTTTGCAGAATCTTAATAAGTCCAAGTTAAATGAACCTGGTTTTAGTGTGTAAAACCAAATTGGCCTACCTCAAACTGTAGAATAAAGAACAAAAATGAATTGAAATTGTTTATAAAACATAGACCTTGACTTGATTTTGGAGGCCAAAGAAAAACACTAGATTAAAAATATCAAGGATGCTTGGTATAGTTGAGGCAGAGACCATGTCTGTCACGTGCTACCAAATTCTTTCTTATTACATTGGATAACTTAAGATTAAATCAATCAAATTGGACCAATATTGTCTCAGATATTGGTATGATCTGAGTGCTAAAATAATCTGCATTGTCTCCTTTGATAAGGTAATCAACTCTTGTATAGGCCCTACAAAATTGATTTATGTACGTGCTGTCTCCGTCCCATAATAATAAATATTGCATTTTTTTTTATATATAAAGATATACGTGACACATCACCTTTTTTTAAGAATTTAAAAATAGACATAGTACAGTTTACCATCGTAGAATTGATCCACAAACTAAAATTTATTTTTTTAAAAAATATTGACAAGTTAAATGTGACATTTATTATGAGACTGGCAAAATAATCAGAAGACAAAACAAATCAAATGCAGCAAGCACTGTATATGATTGGGTCACGGCCGGCAGTTGTAGGTAAAAACTTGAGATGGATAGCTGGAAATTGGAACTAATGCCTGGATACATAATTGAAGTCTTGTTGGATTTATTCATTTACTACTATTCTAAGCTATATATTTCCCATAATTCTAACACTTGCACCATTAGGAAGGTGTCTTTTACACTCTCGAGAAAAATTAATTAGACAACATTTTTTTACAGTTTTCAAACAAATTTCTGTCATCGCTAATATTATTGTTAGAATCAAGCTCGTCATCCGTGTCTACGCAATTTTTTGGGTTCGTAAATTTTATAATCTATGATATCTTCGCTCCTCAATGTCCCCCCCTCCCTCCCTCGCGCCCATTGATCGATAGATGCCTTGAGAAACATTTCGGAGTTTGTATACTTTTTAAGCCATCATAAGCCACTTAAAGATTGACTACTAAGACTATTAGGACAACTTTCGACGAACACGAATGGGTGGGAGGAATCTTTGATTAAATTAAGATGGTTAATTTAATCAAGCCCATAATTACTAGTGTTATTGCTAAGTGAAACTATTTAATTTATTTGATTGTGGGTTTGTAGAGGACAAAGTGAATGACATTTTACTAGGGATAAGTGGCATGGAGAATAATGTTGTTGATAATTGGGACATTAACGCTTAAGTAAGGTTAATGTTTCATTATCCAATAGATAAAAATAATCAAGAAAACTCAGGAAAAAGAAAGAAAAAAAAAACATGAACGGAAACATCCAAGCGACTACCTTCTTCCTACAAGTGATCAATTTTATTCACCTTTCAACCCAAACAACGTAAATCGTACTCCCTCCGTCCCAATTTAAAGTTCCTAGTTTGACTTTGCACGGAGATTAAGAAAAAATAAATATTGTGAGTATGAAAAGTAAAGTGGGAGAGAGATAGTGGATAGTGAGTTTTTGTTGTGAGAATGACAAGTGGGTCCCACTTTCCATTTTATTCACCTTTCAACCCAAACAACGTAAATCGTACTCCCTCCCTCAGATTTATGTTACTATAGAATGTTATGTAGTAAAATATATAACTCATTTTTACGTGTTTTGAATAACATGTAAATCATCTACAGTAAAATATAGCTCATCTATTATTAAAATTCAACTGTTGTGCAGTACTACTGCACAAACGAGTCCTAGAGCCCATCTTTCCAACTCTATAAGAAGGGAGGGCCATTGCCAATGCCTATGAAAGCAAATTCACACAACACACACACACCCCCTTTATATTCTCTCTTGCTTAGCTTCTTCCATTACTTGAAACCCAACTCGGTTACTCACTCACTCACTCATTCAGTCAATCTCTCAACACACAAACACACTAGAAAAAAAAAAAAAAAAAAAAAAAAAAAAAAGGTTTTCGACAAAATACATTGGCAAAGAGATGGGGAGTTCTTCTTCTTCCAACAACATCAAAGAAGGGTTGAAGAAAAGGCTACAAAGCAAAGGACTGGGAAGGTTTCTTAAAGAACAAAGAGGAAGGCTTTACATAATGAGGAGATGTGTCGTCATGCTTCTTTGCTGGGACGACTAATTATTTTCAAACTCGATCGCCCTCTCGCTCATTGAGTGATCCTTCCCAACTGTAAATAGGAAAAAAAGATACTCCCTCCGTCTCTTCAACTTTACGCTTGATCAAGATCAAGAGTAAATTTGAAAATTATTTAGACATTCATTTTTGAGCGGAGGTAGTATTATGTTTTTAAGGATCTATTGAATGTATGCGTCATTTTAGCTAGGATATTTAGATATTCATAGAATCGTAGTTGCTTGCTAATTTAGATGATGGAATTAACGACGCTTGAAGGGTTTTGATTTCCCTTTTAAGGGAAACAATTACCACTACATAATGTAGTTTTTGTTATTCCATTGTTTGTTCAATCATTAAGCTTTAGTTATTCAACTGTCAGTCATGTGGAATGATTTGTTTTTCTCATATTTTTATTACTAGCGTTTACTAAGATGAAGATAGTCACAATGTTGTACATATGCTCGGTCGACTCGTATTGATTAACATTAACATTAATAATTTCTAGTAGTGCCGCATTTATATTAGGAATCTCGACCACAGAGAAAATATCAAGAGGAAAAACAAAAGAAGAAGAAAATACATGACAGTCTCCAAAGGAGTGGCCCAGTTGTAAAGCCAAGCCTCACCTTTGGTGAGCGCTAGCGTTCGATCCCTCTCCTCGCCTCCTTCTGGCGTGGACATCGTCAAAAAAAAAAAAAAAAAAAACACATGATAGTCACCATTTTAATAAGAATACTCATATATGAAAGGCAGAGAGGGTCTGAACTCTGACATGGAGCGCTCATTGAGCCTATATACCCCCACTGTTCTTGGGGCTGCGACCACCACCACCACTTTCCCACATTAGTATGATATTGTCCGCTTTGGGCCTAGCCCGCACGGATTTGTTTTTAGGCATCCCCAAAAGGCCTCATACTAATGAAGTGGGTGGATGCTCTTATATACCTTACAATTGTTTCCTCAATTGCCGATGTGGGACTTTGGGTTGCACCCCAACAATCCTTCCCTCAAACCAAGGACCACACCGCTATGGCCCGCAGTGTTTCCTCTGGCCCATATCGGCGAAAGCTTGTACCAACCGCCTGCGAAACACCATCGCCCTCGATTGCAAGACTCGATTCGCTATGTCGCACAAGGGGAACCCCACCATATAAAGCACACACACGGTCCACCCGGTCGGGCCCATCCGAAACATGGCTCTGATACCACTTGTTAGGACCGCGACCACCACCACCACTTTTCCACATTAGTATGATATTGTCCGCTTTGGACCTAGCCCGCACGGATTTGTTTTTGGGCATCCCCAAAAGGCCTCATACTAATGAAGTGGGTGGGTTCTCTTATATACCTTGCAATTGTTTCCTCAATTGCCGATGTGGGACTTTGGGTTGCACCCCAACAATCCTCCCCTCAAACCAAGGACCACACCGCTATGGCCCGCAGTGTTTCCTCTGGCCCATATCGGCGAAAGCTTGTACCAACCGCCCGCGAAACACCATCGCCCTCGATTGCAAGACCCGATTCGCTATGTCGCACAAGGGGAACCCCGCCATATAAAGCACAGACACGGTCCACCCGGTCGGGCCCATCCGAACCATGGCTCTGATACCACTTGTTGGGACCGCGACCACCAACACCACTTTCCCACATTAGTATGATATTGTCCGCTTTGGGCCTAGCCCGCACTGATTTGTTTTTGGGCATCCCCAAAAGGCCTCATACTAATGAAGTGGGTGGGTGCTCTTATATACCTTGCAATTGTTTCCTCAATTGCCGATGTGGGACTTTGGGTTGCACCCCAACAATCCTCCTCTCAAACCAAGGACCAAACCGCTATGGCCCGCAGTGTTTCCTCTGGCCCATATCGGCGAAAGCAAAAGACAGAAGAACACAAGAAATTGTTTACCCAGTTCGTCAATAATCTTGACTACGTCTGGGGGCACTACCAAGCCAGGATCTTGCACTATAATATGTAAATATGGAGTTACAATGAGTTATGGGGCGGAACCGTACTTAAATACACAACCTAGAAAGAGTCCTAAACCTAAACATGTGAGAATTCCCGAAAAAACTGCTCTTTCCCGAATTCCAGTCCGCGGCACCGAGCGCCCGCCTGGTGTTACCCGAGCACCCGCTTACCTCTCGCCCGAAGACCAATTCTTCTGATCAAGACCAGGCGTCCGCCTGGTGTAGACCAGGCGCCCGCTCACCCTCCTGTGCAGATTTTCTTCTCCTTTGTTTCTTTTAAGATCTCTACTCCAGCAATCTCCCACCTAGAGATCAACCCGTGTATTCAAGCCCCGTATCCGTCTTCAACTCATCCTTAGTGTCATAGTACTCATCCTTAGGAAGGCACTACCATGATCGAGGTGAGCACTATGGATAATGATTCTAGCACAAAGGGAGTAACTAAATTATAGTTGGCCATCATTATTTTCCATGAATATAATCCATTCAGGTCACATCGGATCCTTGACATTGGCTAGCTATATATCGAGCGTTTCCAGGTTATAAGGACTGTGGTCCACTCAATTTGAATTGGATACGAGGTCATTATTGTACAGCACCAGCAACATTCATATGATATGTGTACTGCGACAACAAGAACACAGACGTCAACAACAACAATTCCGAAAGGATATGGAATGACAAGGCCGGAAGCGGATGGATGGATCGGAGGTGTACCTCAATCACGCACTCTTTGTCATGTGTTTACTTCAACTATTATGTGCTGCATGATGGGTTGGCATAGCCTCATGTTATATGCTATGTATTTATGATAATAGCAATTTTTTACTAACTAAGAATGTTTCATTGTTATTTTTATTATTATTTTACAGTTATATGCATGATAACATGCCATGTAGTTGCACTAGTAACTTACTTAGTTTTGACTCACCACGTTTCTTTGATTATTTGTTTTTTTTAGATCCCATGCAGCTGGGTGACTTGTTATGACTTAGTGAAGTTCTTTGAGCAGGTTGCTTTATGTTTGTGAAGTCAATGTTGTGCTGAGTTATTTAAATTTTGTATTTCCATCGTTTACAATGATACTGCTATGACTTGTGTTGTCAAAAGTCATAGCAGTTCGTATGTTAGACCGTTTATTTTAATTTGGGCAATGGAAAATTATCAAAGAGTTTTAGAGGGTTTTTTTGCGCCGCACCTCAACACGGAGTTCGTAATTTTGAAAATGATATGTTGGATAATGGGGACCCGGAAGACTAGACGCACCTCAATAAGTAGGACTTAGCTTGCGTTTGATGCATCAAGCACTAGATGCTTGATTCTTAAGAGAATGTAGTGTAATTTGGATGTAGGATGCATTTGATCATATTGAGCGCTAGATGTCGAGTGTTGGTTGAGGCTCTTAATCGTTAAGCAAGGATAATGATTCTCAATCATTAAGAGTGTTGGACATATTCATGTTGGATGAAAGAATTAAATCATTGCATCATACCTCTAAATTACCCTACATTCTATTATGCATCAAGCATCAAGTGCTTGATGCGTCAAACGCAACCTTACTATCTACTTCTATTTGATCTCAGTTTTCCTTCTTTTCTTTTTTTTTCCTAAGAGAAACTGAGTCATACCTAATTAATTGATAGAGGTTCTAATGGGAAATGAAAGGAAGCGGAGTGGAGCGGAAAGGCTATTCTTTCATGAGATAGCTAGACTAAGAATCCGGTGCAATTTGAGAAGTACTCAATTTGAGTCTTTCATTTCAAGCTCAACGGTCCACATTTAATGAGTGATTTTAAAGGATATTTTTTGACATTATACCCGGCTCGCACGACTCTACTCTTTGTTTCAACTGGCCGCACAATCTTGATCCGACTTCTATAACTGCACTAGCCCCAAATTCAAAGATTAGGGGGAATTCTAAAGCCTACCCTAACCCTAATCTAAAAACTCTGTATTAAATCCTTCCACGCCCATACTAGCTAAAAGGAAGTCCTAAAAGAAAAGTTTGATTGGTCAAAAAGCAGTTTTATTGCAGCCCCCACAGCACACCCACACATGCGCCTTAGTTTTGTCTTCCCTGACTCCATAACCGTCCTTGCATTTCACCCGCACCACAACCCTCCATGCCTTCAAATTCCTCATCTAACAGTCACTTTGCTTTGCCCCATTCACATTTCACGCGCACGTGTGTGCCTCAGACTACGCTCTTGTCTACTCGCAAGCAATTATAATCTGCCTGCAATTGACAGAAAACCATCTACACTCACAACACATCGCTTTTTTCTTAATTCTTGAACCCAATTTCTTTTTTGAAGTTTAAATTGGGACGGAGGGAGTAAATAATTACCTTTTTCAACTAACGGTCCGATTTTGTGGAAGTGGTGGCAAAAACGCACTCGTAGTCGGTTATGAGTGCATTTATACGACCGCACCGGTCTCAAATATTTAGCCAACTTTTGGTTTCCGTTTGTCTTTGAACATTGTCATATTTTGATTTTCTAATCAACTCAACTGAACTTTTGACTAAACATTTATATTTATATAAATCCAAATACTCCCTCCGACCTACCTCACTTGAGACCTAAGAGGTGGGCACAGTAACTAAAGAAAAAAAATAAAATAAAAAAACATGTGGTAGAAAATGAAGAGAGAGAGAATGAGTAGGGTTAATAGTAGGTTGGTTGAATGAATTGTGTGGTGGAAAATGAAGAGAGAGAATGAGTAAGTGGTTTAGATTGAATATAAAATTATAAAAAGATTGCCATTTTAGGGAGTCTCAACTCAAGTGAAGTGGGATGGACCAAATGGAAATAAGTCTCAAGTGAGGTGGGACGAAAGGAGTATCTTCTTAAAATTCTACTCCCATGTCCCTTAATGAGTGTCCATTTTCAAGAAATCTTTGTCCCAAAATGAGTGTCTTTTTTTAGTATAACTTTGTCTCTAAATGTTTTTTTTTTCGAAAAAATTTTCACCGGTCTCTTTATACGTGCAAAACTAAATGTTTAGAAAGGAGATTACAAGATTATATATGAATCTTTGCCACCAAAGTGTACAAAAAGTTGACATTTTCAGATGTCCATTAAAATGAAATTGGGACACTCATTTACTCATTTAGGGACATTGGTAGTAAAATTTATAGGCATGAAATCAGATATATACACTTAATTTGTGTTTTTAACATAGCTCTGCACAATGGTACAATGAAAACCATGTTGCATGAAACAGAAGAATGTACTGCGTTTTTCCATTTTCGTGAAAGGGCAGATCAAACTGAAGCAATAATGTAAGAAATGAAATAACGGTAAAAAGCCAAAACCTATCAGAAAATAATTCCAATGCAAATGTGACCTATTCAATGCTAAAGCAGTCTTTCCATGTTAAAACAAGGACAAATCCACGGCCTGTATCGGTCCCGAGCTTACCGAATTTCTTACTTTTAGTTTGGCCATGGTCCTAGAACTTTAGTACGTAAACAGTGTCTTCCATAACTCCATTGTTATTGCCAAACAATTACACCTTCCATGCTTCTGCAGTTATGAATCCGGTCCCGACTTAACAAATAGTACCACCTCTTCAGTCAAAGATAAGAGTATAGCACATGAACGGAATGAAAGAACGCAGATAGAGAGAAATCTTGAAAAGAGACCGCCAAAATTAGAATAGAAGGGTTTTAAGCTTTAGTTTAGATATAATCAGGAAGAAAACCATAAAATGGGATGTAATACAAGCTTTAAATACTCCCTCCGAAAGTTAGTCACACTTTTTGGTTGTTAATTTGACTCAAGTTTAAGCAATAATATAGGTTAGTTTTTAATCTATTTTTTTTTATTGATACACCATTGTAAATACTATCAATAACAAGTTTTAGATTTTCATAAAGATCACTAACCTAAATTATTGCTCAAAGTTGACTCAAATTAACAACCAAAAAGTGGGACTAACTTTCCGAGACGGAGGGAGTATGACAGAACTATCTTCCACCTTGTGTTTGTAATCATTCATTTACTATCTGCCTAAAATAGAAACTTCAAGTTTGTGACATACCTCGGTTGTGTTTCAACAAGTTGCCTCTGCAGTAATTTTGTTCTGATTAGACCTCTTCCTTTTTCTCTTGCTCCTACTTCTTAAAGTTGAATCACCATCCGCACTTTTCTGCAGAAAAAAATAAATTAAGATCAGAGGTACAGAAATTAATCACGAAAGAACTATTCAGTGGAAATTAATTTAAGTGTCTATGGCAAGATAATTTAGGTTAAAAGATACATTTTAAAAGCATCATTGTGAAGCTAGAAGTTGGCAACTGCATGTATGGTACTCCCTCTATTATCCCCAAGTGAATTTCTATTTTTCATTTAACGTTTGAAAATTTTAGTTGCTAAAATGCATGAGTATCCTTGCTATCCACTTTCAAGCTTGTAGATAAGTTTTTTTTTTTTTTTAGAAAATACACATTCATTTTGGGACGGAGGGAGTAATACAATAAAATGCTCATTTGTTCATAAAAGTTTGCATTACTCAAGTGAAGGCAACACCTAGAATGCAAGAATGTTCGAAAGATTTGATATTTTCATCATCAAAGGTGTAGTATACCGTATTGTTCTAACTACCTACAGTACTAACGGATTGGGGACTTTTTCCTTCCCAAGCTCACTACTTGGAATCTCTCTGAACCGAACTCTTTTAATCAGGAAACCATACCCCTAACTCACTCCAGTAGACTGAGTCAAATTCTTAACATTCAGAATATGTTGGTCACTTCTTATTAGTGACCCGAAGCCCTCTTCAGCCAATCCAGGATGATGATTTTCAGATTCAAATACAATGATCAAAAGACGTACTCCTCATGATAATCTTCTCATTTGACTGTTCAAACTTTTTAAGAATATGAACCCTTGCTTCACTAGCCATGTTTTGTTTATGCACTTTTAAGATCAGATTGTAGAAATGGGAAGATATTTTTGAGACAATGAGAAATGGCAAACGAGAAGAACATTTTGAGACAGAGGGAGTACTATATAGTACCCATTTGCCGATGTATTTGCATATATTTGACAACCGCCCAGAACATCTAAGGTATGATTTAAGCTAAATTCCTACTTGGAAGTCCCAACATTCTGTGACTCATGATATGGATACCAATTTCTCATCCCAGGATACGTGGCAATTCTTGCAATTGGTTACCCATCACAGCACTTAACTTGTGATTTGTGAGGACTGTTGGAACAATTTTAATCCCTGAATGCCACACTCACTTTAGAATAGGATTGAGGAAGAGATGAAGCGGAAGCGTTAAGAACAAATACCTGTTGAATCCATTATGAAGTAGGGAGAAATGAAGAAGAAGAAGATGTAGGAGAATGATCTTCTAAATGATGAATGTCTTTCCTCTTTTACTTCTTTAACACTTAATGAAGATTTATGGAGAGAGTACTAATGAAAAATGGAGTAGTCTTAAGGGTTGATGGAATGCCCTTTATATAGTAGACTTGGTGACATTTCATTTAGGGACCACACCCTTTCAAGATTTATGATAATAAATTACCCTTTTGCCCATCACAATTAAGTAATATATATCCAGGAATTCTACACATTTTATTATCAACTATACTTTATAATTTAATATTATAATCATAACTTTATGAATGGAAGTCTAAATGACTTGTGTTGCAAGCCATGTCCTTACAATCTCCCACTTGGGTTGCAAAACAAAGTCCTTCCTTTAATTTATGATCATAACATAAATGACAGCCCTTATGTGCGCACTTTATTGTCATTTATAACAATCTCGTCCATTAGCCATGCAAGTATAGGACTAAAGGGGCAGTCGTTGTAATTGATTCGCAACTAAACCCACAATAATCACGTATACAAATCCAACTAAATGACATAGATCAAAAGTATAGATGTGTAGCATGGAATCATAATGAATATATACATATTCTTCCAACTAGTCCAACTTAACCAAATGAGATCAAAACTTTAAATAATAGAACAACTAATGAAAGAACAACACAAACTCCCACTATACTAAATGTTATCAAAAGTTGTTACACCCATATGAGCAACATGCTCGTGAAACACTGAAGATGATAACTTTTTCATAAATTGATCCTTTAAATAGAGTTTGTTTCTATAAGTTGTATCCCTTTCGTTCATTTTGTACTCTTTTCTTTATAACAAGATAATTAATGTCTAAATCCATAAACTCTTGTTAGAGTACAGAACTGCTACCTGATAGTCATTTCTTAATTGGTCTTTCGACACTTGTTTTGACAAATTACAGTCCATTAAAACATATGCAGCCATATATTTAACTAATGTCGGAATACCTAATGATCTCAAGATGATCCGACTTTAAAACATAGGCATGTAGTTCTTTAGTGTTTTGTAAATACTTCTATCATTCTTTTGGCTGCTACTTAATGTTCTTTCCGGATTGCTTTGGTATTGACAAAGCATCCCAACGTTAAATGTAAGATTTACGTATACATTAAGCTTCCTACTGCTGGTGCAAAGAGGGAATTTTCCATATACTTGGATTCAAAATTTTCCTTTAGGACACTGTTTGAGACTAAGAATGTCTCCTTTAAAATTAGGGGTGTCATGTGGTTTACAGTTTTGCATGCTAAACCTTTTGTAATACCTTTCCATATGGCCTTTTGTGATAATCCTAAAACATATCGTGAGCGATCACGGTGAATTTGGATTCTTAATACAAAGATGCCTTACCAAGATCTTTTATTTCAGATAAGAAATTTCTCAGTTTCCTTAATAAGGTTTATATCATCACTAGCAAGCAAAATATCATCCACATATAAGACCAAAATTATAAATTTACTCCCACTGAACTTATGGTATACTTAATATTTACCAAGATTCATTTCAAAACTTAATGAAAGAATGACTTGGTTAAATTCTAAATACCATTAATGAGAATTTTTACTTAAGTTCATAAATGAATTTCTCCATATAAATAGTTTCCTTAATGTCTCCATTAAGAAAATTTTTTCTCTAATATCCATTTAATGAAGCTTAAGATCAAAGGTGCTATTAGTGCCATAATGATCCTAAGGAGCTTTTAGAAGATACCGGAAAAGTGTTTCTTTCTTTGTAATCAATACCTTTCTTATGAGTTAAAATCTTTAGCAACTGGATGGGATTTATATCTTTCAACATTACTTTGTGAATCCTTTTAGGTCTTAGAGACCCATTTATAGGTTTCACATCCTTATGTAATGAAATAAGATCCCAAACGTTGTTCTCTTTCAAAAGATTGTAACTCTTTATTAATGGCATTAATCTTCTTATGAGAATTAGGACTATTGATGGTTTTATGGAAGATAAATAGATTATCTCCCACTATACCTAAGTGTCCTTTATTCTCGACAAGATACACTTAATGAATATCCGGAATTGCATTCCTTCTTACTCTATTTGATCTCTATAAGGGCACCGGTTCTTACTAATTTTGAGGTTGTTGAATTTCCTTATAGGGAAATCATATTTATTTTGAATTATATGTTCTTCTTGAATGTTAAGTTCAAAACTTGATATCCAATTGGAACTATGGGAAGTGGTATATAAATGGATTCCATACAAATGAATTCCTCTTCCTTTTCAAATTCAAAATATTACTCCAAATTCTCCCACTAAATTCAACATCCTTAAAAGAACCTAGCAATTCTCGTTTTTCAAAACGTTCTAACTTTCGGGTTGTAAAATTTATATATCCCCTAGTTTTCTCGGCTTACCCCATGAATAACTACTAATAATCTTACGTCTAACTTTCCCTTAGTAGACTTATAAAGTCTATCCATATGCTAGACAACCCCATAAATGAATATGGTTTAAGGATGAATAAGGAACGCATCCTTAAATTATTAAGGGTTTATATTAGTAGCCTTAGAGGGAGCTTTAATGAGAATAAAGGTTGCGGTTTTAGCGTATCGCCCATAATGAGTGAGGTAAGACAAGTATAAAACATACTTATTACCATATCCTTAAGGATTGCAATATGTCTCTATTACAATATTCATGCTAGGCGTACCCGGCTCAATGTAGAGAGAGATAATCCCACACTCTTTCAAAATAGCGAGTAAAAAGGACCTAGACGTTGTTCCTTTTAACAATCATTCCAAAGATGTATACACCATCATGAATGACCCTAATGTTCTTGATAGTCTTCAAAGTTGATTTCCAACTTTGTCTTTATAAGACTTTTACAACGTCCAAACTCAATATTTTATGAAGCAAATAAATGTATTCAAACTAAGAGTTTAGTCATTTTGAACATAATAACTATTGTTGACCTTTTCCATGAAGGAATAATTAATGGCCTACAAATATCTGAATGCATTAGTTCATTGAGACACTTGATGCTCTCGAGAATACTACAATGTTTGTAAATTTACTTTAAGGCATTTAATGCAAAAGTATTTTCCAATTTATCAAGTTTGTTTAAGATATCCTTTAACATAAGCTTATCAGTTTCCTTTCGAAAATATGACCCAAACGCTTATGCCTTCATAAAATATAAACTTTACTTGATAACTTTTGCTTTTACCACTTTGGTGTCATTATTTATGGAATTTATATATTGTGTAAATAATGTCAAGTAATTAAAGATTACCTGACTATGTACTAGTACCATCAACCTTGGAATAAAATAAAATCACATTTATTAAAATGAACAAAACAACCTTCTTTATTCAAAATTGTGATATATATCAAATTCCGTCCAAATGACGATACATTAAATGTAGTATTTATACAAATAATACTAAGTACTTTTAACAATATCCTATAAGATTCCGATGCCTTTTCTTTCAACCAGATCCCAGCTTCCATATAGATGATTCTTCATCTTCTCCAGGATTTCGGTATTTCAGGCAACCCTACATAGACATTCATTATGTGAGTTGATGTAACAGAATTCAACCACTATGTATATGTAGGAAATGAAACCAAATTAGCCTTTATCACAAACAATACCAAATGACATACCTTTCTTAGCACGCCAAGCGTGATACTTAGGGCAGTCGTACTTCATGTGAGTGAGGTCCTTGCAAAAGAAGCATTCTTCATGATCATTAGATGATCTCTTACGCTTCTTATTTCTTGCAACCGCAATTTTCTTCCCTCTTCTTTTTGTCCCATGAGAAGAGGTAGATGCCAAACATCCCTCAATCATATCAAGGAATGTTTTAGCATCAACGTCCTTGGAGATACCGGTCAAAATGGTCTCCGGGACAACTATATTCATGATCATTAGGCTCACACGGTTGGAGCGTTTCCACTTCTCCTCATTTAAGCAATCTTCTTGAGTGCTTTCATTAGAGAGAGGAAGAGGAAACGGTTCTCTTAATGCGTGATCTATGTCCATATAGCCTAAGATCATCATCAATTTATTTTTCCAAGTTTTAAAATTAGTCCCGTTTAGCATCGGAATTGAACTCATAGCAGTGATTACGGACGAAGCAATAAGTAAATCTGTTGGGTTTTGAGAACAAAAAAAAGAATGAGAACAAAACATGAATAAGAAACTACAAAATGAAAAATGATTAATTATATCAACGAAATCCATCAATAAGATAATCAACATGACATCAAAACTAATCTTTGGATTGCGAGTTGACTCATAAATGATTGCCTTAGGTAACAAGTAATTTGAACTTATATTTTAATAAATACTTAATCTTCCTTTGGGCCGACATAAGTACCTAAGAAAATATCCTAATGTTCATTTTATTTGTTACCACATGAATGCCTAAGTTTAGTCAAATGTCAAGATCTTCTTTGGAAAATTCATGTCATTCACATATTAACTTAAACATTCAACACTTTAATAATTTTGCATTTAAATAACGTTAATCACTTAGGTGATAATATTATTTAAATAATGAATAAAATTATTTAAGCATATAATTAATCAGGGCTTTAAGGTTTGAAAAATGAATGTTTTTTGTTCAAGAGAAAACAACAAAATAATGCAGAACTTGATTTTCTTTCGACATACTTAGCACGACCGTGCCAAACAAAGGGCACGACCGTGCCAAAATATGGGAAAAAACAAGTTTTCACGGTGCAGATGGCACGACCGTGCCAAAATAATAGACACGACCGTGCCAAACGAAACGGTCCGACCGGTTTAAACAACACACCCGTCCGGAGCACCAATGTACACACCGGTTCAAGGTAATGGAGGCGCACGGCCGTGCCAAAACAAAGAGCACGACCGTGCCATATAATCTGCACTTCTGAATTTTTGTCTAAATTTTCCTCAAAATCAAATGAATTGCAAGTAGATCCGCATGGTATGTACTTAAAACATAAAACCATGTTATTTAGGATAATCTTGCCTTTTAAAATTAATGGAATCAAGTGAGTAGATCCACATGGTATGCACTTAAAACATAAAACCATGTTATGAAGGGATAGTCTCACTTGAACCTTTTAATGAACAAAACTTTCAAACCATTTTTCTTAATTTTAGATGAAGATCATCAGCACTCTATTAACGAATTAGAGTCCCTAATCGACATCAAAAACCTTATGATTCAACAGAGAAAATGAATCAAAGTAAAGCATGAAAGCTTTTTCTTAATACAAGAACTCAAACTCAAACTAAATAATGAGCGGGGCTCTGATACCAATTGTTGGAACAATTTTAATCCCTGAATGCCACACTCACTTTAGAATAGGATTGAGGAAGAGATGAAGCGGAAGCGTTAAGAACAAATACTGTTGAATCCATTATGAAGTAGGGAGAAATGAAGAAGAAGAAGATGTAGGAGAATGATCTTCTAAATGATGAATGTCTTTCCTCTTTTACTTCTTTAACACTTAATGAAGATTTATGGAGAGAGTACTAATGAAAAATGGAGTAGTCTTAAGGGTTGATGGAATGCCCTTTATATAGTAGACTTGGTGACATTTCATTTAGGGACCACACCCTTTCAAGATTTATGATAATAAATTACCCTTTTGCCCATCACAATTAGGTAATATATATCCAGGAATTCTACACATTTTATTATCAACTATACTTTATAATTTAATATTATAATCATAACTTTATGAATGGAAGTCTAAATGACTTGTGTTGCAAGCCATGTCCTTACAAGGACCCCAACTTAACCAATCACAAGCCTGTCACCTGGAATAGGACGGATCACTATTAATTTTCCTTCTGTGATCGAAGCTAATAGTGGAATCTAGCTTTCTACATAAATTAAGGTTCATATGGCCGAAAGAAGAATTCCCAGATTGAGACGAGTAGCATCAGAGAAAGAAATGAGCGGATGCGGAAAGAGTAATATAAACTGGAGTTAGGAGCGAACACATGGTTAGTGTAGATTTTTATTTGAAGCATGTATTGTCTACACCATTATGCATGAAGGATGGGCAACCGAATAGGTTTGATAAACTTCACAAATAAAGGGGGGGGGGGAGACAACCTTCCCTTCCATATGGTGATGAACTCTTCAGAGTAAAGAAAGAAAAAACTGAATAGCAATTCGATTAAGGTCGCAAATAAATCAATATTTCGTGATATATTTACTGTATCATTACACAGCTCCATGATTCAGTTCGAAACCATCAACTATGACTTAAGACCATTCACAACATGAAAAAAAAAAAAAAAAAAAAAGGATAAGCATTTGGAACAAAATATTAAAAACTAACCTCTTGTGAAACAGGTTTTGGGTTCTCATTGTTTTTTTCTTCTTACATGATAGTGGATTTGGACCCTGCAAATTACGCAGCAAAGAGTAAATATAAAAGATGTAGCAGGTCACAAATTAAAAAATAAGAATGAAAAATCATTTTAGCGCGTTTGAATTATTTATACAGATACTACTGATATGAGCCAGTACTGAAGATGACATGCTTTAGAAATTAATGTAGTAGTCATTCTCCCTTTACTTTTACATAATTACAAAATGAATATACTGAGTGAAATCACATGCCAGTCATTATTATGCATTACATCTTTGCAAGATGCAATGGATTTCTGTACAGAATCCAGAATATTTATGAAGCAACCCAAGTTTTACAGATCTTTAGTGAAGTTCTCAGTGAAAAGCAAGGACCATCAGCAAGCGTAACGAAGAATCTCAGCAGAACTGCGGTAGGATAAAGGGATATATGATGTGTGCTTTGACAGTATTGCAAATCCCTAACGGTAAAGTAACATCTATTCCACCTTCATTGTTGTAAGTTATTAATAATGCTTTTGTTAAAATCGATGATTATTTCTATAAACTAACCCCAAGTAGGGGGGGGGGGGGGATAGGCTTAGTACATTAAGAGTATTCGGGGTCTTCCTAGGAATTGGAGTTCTTCATGATATGCAGCTGTTTCTTAAATTGATGTTATCTTCAATCAATACCTATTTCCCAAAAACAAAACACAAAAAAAAAAAAAAAAAAAAAAAAGAAAAAAAAAACTTTGGATTGATTCACATATTGCGTGTTAGCAAATGTATACTAGCTTCTTATACAACCTTTTGCAAAGAAGGTTATATAGGGGAGTTCCAATATGACGCGAGTTTTAAGTATTCTAAAAAGTGGTTTCAGAAAAGAAAAAGAAATTAAGAAACTATTCTGAAATGTAAGGGGTTATCAGAAAATCACAATTCTTATCGTTTCTATATGACTTGCTTCATTTACCTTCATCCCGTTTATCATGAGACGTAAAAAAAATTCAAATGTATCTAAGAAAACAGTGGAGTTACAAGATTGCAGATCTTCTGTATTGAGGATTACCCCAAATAGAACAAGGATATGCTGACTGATGTTCACAATTCAAAGCAAAAGTAGTCCCAGAAACCGCTCGATATAGAAAATGTCATTTGTTGGAATATTAGCTCGCAACTGCTGCCTTTTGGTGGCCAGCTCGATTTGCAATATATCCCAACACTATCGACTAAAACCTAAATTTCTCTCACCAATATAGTTTTTAGTACCAAATTACCGTTAATCTGAACTCGAGTATTTGAATGCTTTTGGGAGGAATCTTTCAAACAAAAAATAAGAGTGTATATACTTGAAGAAATGCTCCAGGAAGGGGTTACATTCTCAAGATATATAAACCACTAAATCATTGTATAGCTTTGCAACTTCCATTAACAAGATGCAATTGGTCATTGCAATTTTCTGTACTTAGCTTAGTTACCTCTTAACTGCATATCAGATATTGTGTGCACAGAGTATCTACAAACTAAACTATCACTCATTGCTGTAGTATTACAAATGTAGAAGTGTATGAACTAATAATATCTGTATGAAAAACCTGCATTTAATAATCAAAATGATTTAAAAGGACAGTTACTTGAAAGCTAAGACCGAAAAATCCATAGTTCTCAAACTAAGAAAAGATAGCAGCCCATTCACATACTGAGAAGATCCTCTTGTAAGGTATGTACACTTGCAATTGATCATGAGCATATGAAGTACCAAGGTAAAATCAAACATTCAAATCTTGAAAGGCACTTAAGCTTTTCAAAATGACTGTGGAAGCAAAAAAGAAACTGTTTACTTAATCGAATGTTGAGAAGTGTAGTATAAATCTTTACACTATCGTTAAAGGTGCACTAATTTATCACAGGAATCGAAATTTTATCTCTGTTGTTCACAATATTACGCAAGTTAGTTATACTTTGAGCCTTGTAAGCAGAAGTGCACTTTAGAAAGCCATGGTCTCCCAAAATTTTGGATTTTATATTATTCACCCATTCAGGGATAAATTTACAATGGATAGCTTCAAACTACCCTTTTGATGACGCCCTAGACTTTGGGATCATGGAGATTAGATCTCCGACTTGCTGCCCCTGCTCCTAGCTGAAAAGATCTGCAAGAGGAACACACCGTTAGGACCAAAGCCGGGTTTGACCCCGGCTTAGGCCCTCGGGTGTGAGAGTAAGACTCCGAGGAAACTAAGAACAAGGCCTAGAATGCCTTGGGTGTGTGTATGTGTAAGAGAGAGGGAGAGGAGAGCACTCAAGAGAATGTAGAGAGAGAGGGTAGAGAATGAATCATGCCTTTCACCTTAGATGAGGAGGGGTATATATATGAGGGATGAGGGGTATACTTGTCCTTTCAGGAGGTCCTTCCCTTGGTACAAGGTAGGAATATAGAGACCGTATGAGAGGGGTATAAGGACCGTATAAGAGAGGTATGAGGGTACGTATGCACGTATACTCTAAAAAGCCAAGGCTCATCACCTTTCAGGACAAATTTATATGGATAGCTTCAAACTTACACGTGAGGACAGAAAAAATGGTAATAGTCAGTATTTATTTGTAAACCTTTATCTGCCTTACTTAAGACAGCAAGCTGTTCATTGAGTAAGAAACTACTGAATATGTATTGGACTGTAACAATGAATGTACAGCGTTCTAATTTCCATAGTCACATACTTAGTCACATAATAATGATCAATGACCAAAAAGTCAGCTTTCACTGACTACATGGGCAACGTAGAATCTCTCCATACATTTGTTGATAGACTAGTTACAAACATATATATGGACAAGCACACCAACCAAAAGTAAACGAAAAAGCAGTCAATGACAATCAAATTAAAGGCAATTTACAAAATCATGTATCAGGAAAATAGTATGGTGAGGGATCATATCCTTAGCCCTTTTTCTCTTGAACTGTGCTTTATCCTTTACATCCGTGCTCTTTCTAGCAGTTTTTGTCTTCAGAGCATGGTTCAGCAAAATTTGATCTTCCTCACCTTCATTGGCATCAGATGAATCCCCTGGTTCCTCAGTGGCCTGCCTTTTCTTTTTCCTCAACTGCAACATCTTGTATTCCAACTCAGTCATGTGTAAGCGCTTTTCCTCATCAGATTTTGCAAAATTAAGCTGAGCAGCAGATGGAGGCTCAAGAAATAGAGCATTTCTGAGACCAAATATCACAGGTACAGCTGGTATCTGCATCCAGCAACGAATAAAAATTGGTTGGATAAGTGGATTCCTGGCATGAAATTTTTTAAGCAAGTAAAAACAGAATGAACCAGAGTAGGCGCCATAAATATTTAAGCTCCACCCTCGGAGCTGTTATGAAATGTATGCCACGGTTAAAATAGTAGTCCCTCTGTCCCGGAAAGTTTGTCTCATTTTGACCTTTTATGGTCAACACAAATGAACTTTGACCAAAGGTTGATGTCGATTTAATCATCCTAGTGAAATTCTAAAAATTGTATTTGATATAAATCATTAAGTGATTTACCAATAACAACTTTTTATAATTTTATTGTGATCATTAGATTGGCACCAATGTATGGTCAAAGTTCATTTATGTTGACCGTAAAAAGTCCCTTATTACCAAAATTTCTGATCATTATAATCCAAAGTAATGCATCATCAAGAAAAGCTCACAGCTTCCCCTTATCTATATGGTATACTTATGTTCGAACATACATTGACATTCCCTACATTCTTTTCTTCTTCCTAACATTTGAAGTTGAAACGCTCTTCTTTCATTAATCCTAAATAGCTCCAAAAGTTACTGAGGAACCATTGCACGAAATCCCTTCATGACAAGGTTCCACTTCCCCAAGTTACATAGATGTCCAGTATAAGGCCTCTAAGATGAACGGCGTGCAAATTGAGAAGAAACATTGTTCTAACAAAGGTAAACGAAATACAGAAAAAAAGAACTTGGTCTACAATTAGTGTACACGAATGACAAAGTTGGATGCCTCTCAAGCTTAGACATCCAGTTTCGCTGGAAGGATGAAAACCTATGATGCTCGGACTCGGATCGGGTACGGCTCCGTGTGCTGGATCCTCCAAAATTTCAAGATTTTACACCAAATGTGGTGTAAAATAGCCACACTCGCACCCATGTCCACAGGTACTTTGGCAAAATTGAAGGGTCCGAGCATCACAGATGAAACCAACATGAAATGCAAACATCTCTAAAATCAGTATTGCTTCAAGAGAATATGCCCATCACCAAGAATTTGGACATGTAGCAAGATGGTGGTAAACTAGCATTCCTAGGACTACATGACGCATAGCTATATGCTACTGTTGTTTTGTTTGACATAAATGAGAACTAGATAAACATTATAACAATTTCAAACCATACTTGCGTATCACAACTTCCATTACCTTGCATTACGCAATGATCTTCCTTATATGATGATACAAGAGTGAAATGCGCTTATCACAAATGTCTAAACTACAAGCACCAAAAATAACATACAACAATTTTCTAGTTTATTAATCAGAAACTAGTGAAGTAAAAAGAACAAACCTCCTGAAACTTTCTCCGCAAATCAACATCCTGAGTAGCAACAAAGAAGTGCTCTGGATTATTCTCCCCAATAACCTCTTCCATGCACGCCAAAGCACTCTTCCTCTTCTCATGATCACACCTAAAATCAGATTGAAGTAATACAATTGAACAAACACGATAATCACTGAAAACTTTATATGATCATCATCATTCTATACAATATCATAGAACTGGATAGAGAGACTGACCTTACTGGTATTAGGTTACTGCCCTCTTCGAGAGAAGCGGAATGCGAGTCACCAAGGCCTTTCAACTCAGCTAAAACACATCTAAAAATGAATGGCGGTAAATTGAAAACTGAAAAACAAAAAATGATGGAAAGTAACTACGCAGAAGAAGACAAATTAACCTGGTCGTGAAGAGTTTGACGGAGGCGCCGAGGATTTTAGAAAGGGCGGCATCAGGTGGACTGATCCGATTGACAACAAGGTGGTGAATGAAGGTGCCGTCGCAGAGGACCTTGAACGGCTCTCTGAAACCAAAGCAAGTTGTGTAAAATCTCACACTTCGACGGTGGCGCTTTTGCTTTTTGAATTTCATCTGTGATTGTTTTTCGAGAATTAACACAATATGATAAAATGATTGAACAAGGCTTAAGGACGAATTATTTACCGGAGAAGAGGGAAAAGCGGAGAGAAAGAGTTCGTAATACTCCGTACTAAACAGTGAGGAGGCAATAGTAGTACAGCGGCACTTGCCGTGAAGCTTCCTGACGCGGAGGTGGGTTTAATTGGCTTATCGATGGTGGCGGAGGCGACGGCGACGGCGTGAAGGGTCTGACAGAAGACGGAGGTGGGAACAGTGGGCCTTTTGCTACTGTATTTTTTTTAAATTTGTTCATAGGCTTGAATCGAAACCCACATTGCCTTTAGCGGCTTAAGCCCATTAACCCATATGACTTTCGGGGATTTTAAATTTGTTCATAATACTTTGGGTTTTTTTAAAAAAAATTATACAAGTGAGAATAACACTCTTGGTTTGAAACATACCAAATTAGAAAGTAAGACTCTTATTTTGAAACAGAAAAAAAAGAAAGAGTGGGATATTATTTACTGTCCGTCTGTCCCACATTCCAATCCAAATCCAAAGATATTTCAAAATTGTCCTTATCGAAAGCAATTTAAAAAAAAAAATGGAACGGAAATAGTACTACCAATAATTCACTTTCTAATATATCTATATTTATTTATATAGAGAGATGATTATTTGGTAAGAACATGTATATAGTTAGTACGTTGTTAAAGTTATACTTGTATCAATGGATGTTGCCTGACAGAAGAAAGAAAGAAAGCAAACGCCATATTTTTTTAGGTTTTCTCCGTGATTAGATTAGCAATTTGCATGCAAAACTCACTAAATTCACAACTGTGCTTCATGTTAGCTTGTCTTTGCTTTAGACAAACAGAAGAAGTGCCTTCAATTTCGTCTCAAACTGATTATCCAAAAAATATTCAACTTTATTATTTGTGTAAATATTTTTTAGACATTTATTATGGTGGCACGTTCTCCTATGTTTCCCTAATGGTTCGTGATCAGGGACGGACCTCCCATATAAGTAGGGGGTGCACGTGCACCTGCTCAACTTTTGTTAGTAAGAAGAAAAAAAATTGCATTGAGCATATATATATTAAAAGTGCACCAAATGAACATAGAGTCAGCTCCAACTCAGTTGGTTAAGGCATTCTTATGTTATGGAAGGAGAGTGGGTTCAAATCCCACTATCTTTACTTGCGCCAAAACTTTGTTTTTGCATTCTCAATTGAACAAAAATGCTTATATTTTGAATTTTTTTTTCTTAACTGTTTTTTTTTTTTTTTTTTTACTGTGACCACTAAGCAAAAAAAAAATTAGTGTAATTGTGCACCCCTGAGTAAATGTTCAAGGTCCGCCACTGTTCGTAATTGTCATATACTATTGTCAGCAAGATTTCTTCCATTTATATTTTGGGTCCTATAAAACATGCAGGGCCGGTGAATAGCAAGTTCAATCAGGTATGTTGCACAGGCCCCCTCTTTGTACAGGGCCCCAAATTTTAAAGTCCCTCTAACATTCAGACTCATACTCGTTGTATGAAGGAAACTTTGAACAATAATTTCTACTCCCTCCGTCCCAAAAAAACTTGCACTAATTTCCCTCCGTCTCAAGTTGTTTTGGGACCGATGGAGTATTAGAAAATATTTAATTTGTTATTGATATATGATTATAAATATTATCAATAACAAATTTTATATTTTCATTAAGATATTTAGTTTAAAATAAAATAATTACTCAGTTTTTTTTCGTGAGGAGTACATAGAGTGTTGCATTAGTTACTCCTTGAATTAAAGATGAAATCACGCCAATGTTTCGAAGCTCGAAGAATCAAACGCCAGCAAAGCTCAGACGACCTGATGGCTTGATCACTCTTAGCCATGAAATCTTTTTAAATTTCGATTTTGCAAGAAAACAATCAAAGAAGATGAAAATAAGACGAATTATTTAAAAAGTTTGACGCAGCACGGAAGCGATAGTGTTCGTGAGTAGCGCACTACACACAAGAGCCTTCAAGCGAAGCACCCTCAAACACAATAATCTTGGAATCCACCAAGAAACAGAGATAAATCTCCAAGAACAAAGTTCAATTCAATAATAATAAAGTTGTCCCAAAACAATGAAAGGAAAAGAGTATTTATACTCCTAACAAACTAACATAACCCTAATTAACAAATAATCCCGAAATACCCCAAAGTCTGCACGAAAAACGATAAAAAACGCGAACTGTAAATCCTGGGCGTAATTCCAAGCGGGCGCCCGGTTTACCCCAGGCGGGCGCTCGGTCAGAACAGAAACTTCATCCGGAAATAGTCCCATGTAAGCGGGCGCCTATAACTCTACGAGCGGGCGCCTGGAATGCCGCTAGGAAAACTGCAGCAGCAGTCTGTGTAACCGGGTCTCCTCCTACATCAGTCTCCTCCACCTCTAAAGAACTCGACCCCGAGTTCTCACCAGGATAAAGAACCCCATCCGCGTGGTATTCGTAAATATCAGCGACGTTGAACGTGTTAGAAATGTTCAAATCATCGGGAAGAGCCACCACATAAGCATTATCATTAATTTTTCGTGTCACTTTGAACGGTCCATACTTGCGAGGCTGTAACTTCTTGTAAGTCCCAACAGGAAAACGTTCTCTTCGAAGAAACACCATCACCTCATCGCCAACCTTGAAAACTTTGACCCGCTTCTTCTTGTCAGCAGCAGCTTTATTCTTCAACCCCGTTGCTTCCAACCTAGCCTTGACAGCCTCCTTGACAGCTTGCACATCCTTCGCCATATGTTCAGCCGCTTGACTAACACCATGACCCTTAGGTAACGGTATCAAATCCACCACATGCCTAGGGGTAGAAGTGTACACCAAAGAAAAGGCGATTTACCCGTAGCTGAATGTACCGCACTGTTATAAGCAAACTCCACTTGCGGTAAAGCTAAATCCCACTGCTTCGGTTTGTCACCACAAACACTTCTGATCATATTTCCCAATGTCCGGTTAGTAACCTCTGTCTGTCCGTCCGTCTGCGGATGAGCTGTAGAACTTCTGTTTAGCGCAGTACCAAACATACGCCACAAAGTAATCCAGAAGTGGCTCAGAAATTTCGTGTCCCTGTCCGAAGTGATGGACTTAGGAACCCCATGAAGTCGCACAATCTCTCGAAAGAACAACTTCGCAATATTTGTTGCATCCGCAGTCTTCTTGCAAGCAATAAAATGGGACATTTTGGAAAATCGATCCACCACAACAAACACAGAATCCACACCTCGTTGTGTACGAGGTAAACCCAACACAAAATCCATCGACAAATCTAGCCATATATCATCAGGAATAGGTAAAGGCAAATAAAGACCAGTGTTTTGAGACTGACCTTTAGAAACCTGGCAAGTATAACAACGCCTGACAATAGAACCCACATCCTTGCGCAGTTGAGGCCAAAAATATCTCTCCTCCAAACTAGCAATGGTCTTGTCTCGTCCCAAATGCCCACTAATACCTCCACCATGTAAGTCTCGAATCAGCTTTTCTCGTAGAGACGAAACAGGAACACATAACCTATCTCCTTTGAACAGAAAACCATCCCGAATATGAAAATCTGCACTAGGATGTTTACCCATACATTTAAACCACAACTCTTTGAAATCTGCATCATTTTCATAAAGTTCCTTCAGCAAATCAAAACCCACAATTTCCTGAGACAGTGTGAGTAACAAAGAAGCCCTTCTACTCAAAGCATCGGCAACTTTGTTTTGAACCCCAGATTTATGCTGAATAATAAAAGGAAACTTCTGCAGATAACTAACCCATCGAGCATGCATCTTGTTTATCATTTTCTGACTATGCAAAAATTTCAAAGCTAGGTGATCAGAAAATAAAATAAACTCCCTCTGAACAAGATAATGCTCCCACTGTCGCAAGGCTCGATAAACTGCATAGAATTCCTGATCATAAGTACTCCACTTCTGTCGAGCCTCACTCAACTTCTCACTAAAGAAAGCTATAGGACGTTTTTCTTGTGAGAGAACAGCCCCAATCCCTACACCACTCGCATCACACTCCACCTGAAATATTTTATTGAAATCTGGTAGAGCAAGAACTGGTGCGGTGCAAAGTTTTCCTTGATGAGGGCAAAACTCTGCTCTTGCTCAAAACCCCACTGAAACTTACCCTTCTTCAGACACTCGGTGATAGGGGCAGTAATAGTGCTAAAGTTACGCACAAACCTCCTGTAAAATGTAGCTAAGCCATGAAAGCTACGCACCTCTGTTACGGATGTTGGGGCCGGCCAATCCCTGATTGCCCTCACTTTCTCCTCATCGACCTGAATCCCATCCTCACCAACCACAAATCCCAGAAAAAGCAATTTGTTGGTGCAGAACGTACACTTCTTAAGATTGAGATATAACTGATTATCTTTTAAGACTTGCAACACTTGTCTAAGATGTTCTAAATGTGCAGTTCTATCTTTACTATAAATCAGGATATCATCAAAATAAACTACAACAAATGAGCCAATAAAAGGTCGGAATACCTGGTTCATCAACCTCATGAAAGTGCTAGGAGCGTTAGATAATCCGAATGGCATGACAAGCCATTCATAAAGGCCATCCTTGCTCTTGAACGCCGTTTTCCACTCATCCCCAGGTCTGATCCGAATCTGATGGTACCCACTGCGCAAATCCAGCTTAGTGAACAACTTAGAACCGAACAACTCATCAAGCATGTCTTCCAAACGAGGAATAGGAAACCTGTACTTGATGGTGATTTTATTGATGGCTCGACTGTCAACACACATGCGCCACTGATTTCCTTTCTTTGGCACAAGAAGGACTGGTACTGCACACGGGCTCATACTCTCCCTGATAAACCCCTTCCGCAACAAGTCTTCAATCTGCTCTCTAAGAATCTCATTCTCTTTTGGACTCATACGATAATGTGGGAGGTTTGGCAAGCTAGCTCCCGGAATCAAATCAATCTGATGCTGAATGTCTCTCATGGGAGGGAGATCATTGGGTAGCTCATCAGAAACCAACTCCTGAAACCCTGCAAGTAGTTCCTCAATGTCTCTTGGCAACCCAATCTCCACACTAACAGAACCCAACAACCCCTTGATGATTATCGGGCAGAAATACTCTGCCTCCTCAATAGCTGCTGTAAAATCCTTCTCATTCTGTACCAGCATCACCACCGGTTCATTCTTCTCAACTTGTTTCTCAAAACGTTGAACAGGAGCTATGGCAATTTTATGATTATCCCATTTAAACATCACTACATTATCCTTACCCCGATAAGTAATGTCACGGTCATACTGCCACGGGCGACCAAGCAGTATATGACAGACATCCATACTCAGAACATCACACACAACCTCCTCCTTGTAGTACCTACCAATGGAAATAGGGACCCTGCAAGTCCGTGATACCTTGAGTTCTGAACCCTTGTTTACCCACCCCAAGCTATAGGGTTTCTCATGAGGTTCAGTTTTCAATCCCAGAAAATCAACTAACTTCTGCGACACTAGATTTTCAGTGCAACCATTATCAATAATTAAATTACATACCTTGTTCTTAACGGAACAGTGTGCACGAAATAGGTTCTTTCTCTGCCCCTCATCCTTGGCAGATAATAGCATCTGTTGAAGCACAAAAGCAACCCGCTCCTCAGATTCCTCTTCAGTGAATTCAACCCCTTCATACTCATTATTCGCATCCTCTTCTTCTTCTACCCCTTCCTCCAGAATCGCAGCAGTTCGCCTAGTAGTAGGGCAAACGTTGGATCTGTGACCCTGTCCACCACAACGATAACACTTGTCTCCAGTTGGCCTGGCATAAGGGTTTTCTGCTTTCTGTGCTGGTGCCTTGCTCCCTGCAGAACTACTAGTACCCCCAGTTTCCTTGGCCTGTGGGGGAGGGCTCTTAATTATTGTCCCCTTCTCCTTATCAACCCCCAGCTCAGAACCGCTTTGTGGTGCCCATTTACGAAAGGGAGGGTTAAAATTCTTCGTACTTGATTTCTCTATGAATTCAGCCTTTAAAGCTAGAGTGGAAGCGTCGGTCAAATTCCACACCTGATGTAATCCCATCTTCTCCTGTATTGAGCTCTTTAGGCCGTTGATGTAACGAGCAACCTTTTGATCTTCAGACTCCTCAATCTCAACCCGCGCAGTATACCTCTGAAACTCAGTAGTATACTCATCAACTGTCCTCTTGCCCTGCACACAGTTGAGGTACAGTTTATACAAGATCTGCTCATAATCAGCCGGTAAAAATCTCTCAGAAATCAACTGCTTCATACGCCTCCAAGTTTTAATTGGCCCTTTCCTTGCCGTCTCCTCTGTCCTGCCAGTTTATCCCACCAAACTGCAGCAGTAGACTTCAATCGGATCGCTACCATCTTTACCTGTTTATTTGCAGGTACCTCCATAACTTCGAAAAAACGATCTACTTCATTCTGCCAATCCAGGAAATCTTCGATCCCCATGGTTCCATAGAAAAAAGGAATATCAGCCTTAATTCTATAATCATGGCGGTTTCGATTATTACCTTGATCTGCTTCTTCATCAGGAACAACCTCTTCTTCAGAACTGGATTCTTCTTCATCCTGAATCCCTGCCCTTTGAGGATGTCGAACTGGATCTCGAACTGGATCTACCCTGTCTCTCTCACCCCTACGGTTCTGATTGACATTCTGACCCTGTTGAGCGGCTACCAACGCAGCGATTTGCGTTGTTAATGCAGCGATAGCGTTGGTTATACCTTCGATATCACCTTTTGTTGCTCCTTGATCCCCCATAACGAATCAGTGGATGCAAAAGACAGGATATGGCCTGCTCTGATGCCAACTGACGCAGCACGGAAGCGATAGTGTTCGTGAGTAGCGCACTACACACAAGAGCCTTCAAGCGAAGCACCCTCAAACACAATAATCTTGGAATCCACCAAGAAACAGAGATAAATCTCCAAGAACAAAGTTCAATTCAATAATAATAAAGTTGTCCCAAAACAATGAAAGGAAAAGAGTATTTATACTCCTAACAAACTAACATAACCCTAATTAACAAATAATCCCGAAATACCCCAAAGTCTGCACGAAAAAACGATAAAAAACGCGAACTGTAAATCCTGGGCGTAATTCCAAGCGGGCGCCCGGTTTACCCCAGGCGGGCGCTCGGTCAGAACAGAAACTTCATCCGGAAATAGTCCCATGTAAGCGGGCGCCTATAACTCTACGAGCGGGCGCCTGGAATGCCGCTAGGAAAACTGCAGCAGCAGTCTGTGTAACCGGGTCTCCTCCTACATCAAAGTTGTTATTGATAAATCACTTAGCAATTTTTACAATTTCATAAGGATTAGATTGACATGTTTAGTCAAAGTTAAAGTGTATTGACAAAAAAAAAAAAAAATCAAACTGGGTACTTTATTTTGAGATATATAATGTAAGTTTTTTGAACGTGGACCTTTTATTCATATAGTACAGTGCCTCTATAATTATTGAGCCGAGCCTGAGAACATGCATGTCATTCGATGATGGGCACAAATGGCTGATTAGTTAGTATGAATGTGGCTGCAAGAATATCACGAAATAAAAAACGAACGGACCAATCAAATGAACACACGTTTCAGTAATTAGTCGAATGCAAACAGGAGGTAGTAGACTTGTAGTTGCAAGAGATTCTAGTCATGAAGATGCATTTTCACATGGCATGCTACCCTACCTCCATGTTACAAACGTACATTGTAAAATCAATAAGGGGAGGCACGTGATAACTTAGCCACATACAAAAGGAGTTTATTGCAAAACTGACATGCATACTTTCATTTATTTTTAATTTGACTTGCAAACTTTGGAAACATCAAATGTGGCTTGCGTACTTTCATTTTCAAAATTTTGAGACGACTTTTTTAACACCCGTTAAAAAACATAACGGGACACTCTGTATAAGGGGTGAAAGTGTAAGAAATAAAACTTAAAATCCTAACATTACTGATTTCAACACTCCATTATTCCATTGACTCTCTTCTTCTCCAAATCTACACATACAAACCTTAAATTGTTCCATATCAAGATTAAACCCAAACCCTAAATTGGTCATCCAAACTACTGTAACAAACCAAATAATTAGCAGAGCAAATGCTAGCAATGGCTGAACCAGAGACTGACCCTGATAGTAATACAACAACAACAACAACCGAGTCAACTCAATCTACATCAAAAACTCAGAGGAAGAAGAGACCAAGAGATTGCAGTTACAAACACCCAGTATACAGGGGAGTCCGGATGCGCAGTTGGGGCAAATGGATGTCTGAAATTCGTCAGCCTCTCAAGAAATCGCGTATTTGGCTCGGTACATTTGCCACCCCTGAAATGGACATGAGTCGGGAACCTTTGTCGCCGGAATCCATGGTCGCCGGAATCCATGGAGGATGTTCAACTTCTCACCATGTTTAGACGTCTGTCACCGCTTTCGTACTTTCCTCAACCGCCTCACCAACCAATTAACAATGGTGATCTACGAGTTCGACGGCCTCATCACCAACGAATTTTACGAGGCCGTCCAGATATACTTAGCCGACCGATTCTCAACCAACACTTAGCGTCTCAAAATCACAAAAGCCCCAAAAGAAATCAACATCAACGTCTCCGTCGAATCGAACGAAGAACTCGTCGATTATTACAACCAAGTCAAATTCAAATGGGTTTGGGTTCATAAATCTACAAGATTCTGAGATGGGTTGTTTTGATGATTGAAACCCATCACTGTTTTTGCTTGAAATCGACATGAATTGAACTGGAGTGGGTGGTGGCGTTCACCGGAGGAGGATGGTGTTGGGTTGGGGATTTGGCTGTAGGATTTGTGATTTGATGAACAGGAGAGGAAGAGAAATTTTGGGGAAGAAGAGATTCAATGGAGTAATGGAGTGCTGAAAATGTTATCTTAGGACTTCAAATCTTATTTCTTACACTTTACCCCCTATACAGAGTGTCCCGTTATGTTTTTAACTGGGTGTTATAAAACCTGTCTCAAAAATTTGAAAATTAAAGTACGCAAACCACATTTGATGTTTCCAAAGTTTGCGAGTCAAATTGAAAATAAATGAAAGTACGCATGTCCGTTTTGCAATAAACTCCATACAAAAGTTGCATACTCCTTCCGTCTCAAAATGATCTTCCTCATTTGCCATTTTTCATTGTCCCTAAAAGTTCTTCACATTTCTACATTTTAGGCTTAAACAAAGCATGGTTAGTGAAGCAAGTGTTCATATCCTTAAAAAGTTTGAATAGTCAAACGCGGAGATTATTTTGGGACGGAGGGAGTATTACATTAATGAGTAGGTTTTGGGAGAAACTAATTCCTCCATCCATAAGTTATAAAAATGGATTTTTTCCCCTAGGGCCCCTAATGCCAGATTTAATTACAAATAAAACCTCGCCCAGATCAAATGTCATATAAGGAGCTGAGGCGAGATAAAAATTCCCCTCACACCCCTAGCCACCCCTAGCCCTCTTTGACCAGTCAAATATTATTACAAAATACCCAAAATAACCCCACCCCTCATACAAAATCCTCCCCTCCTCTCCCTCCACCCCATTCTGCAACTCACGCACTCTCTCTCTAAAATACGCGCACACACGCACACAATACTCGTTCTCTCTCTCTCTCTACTCATCGGCCGTCATCATCTCCGGCGACATCGACGGTGACGACGGCGGTGACTGCTACTCCTCCAGATCTCGCTCTCTAAACACACACACAGTGAATCTCCCATCTCTCTAAACCCTAACCCACTCTCTCTCTCTCTCTCACACACACACACTCTCTCTCTTTAAAAAAACGACGCAAGCGCTCTTCATCTTCTCAGGCGAAGCTCCGTCGGCCCAAATCTATCTGAAAACCTCATCCAGAGTGCTCCAGATCTGTCGGTCTCTCCAGATCTCTCTCTCTCTCCCTCTTTCACCAGATCGGCCATATTTGATCGGAATAATCTAGATCTCGCTAAGACAACGTCGGCCAACCATCTGCCTTCCTCCTTGCCGTCAACAACAACTCCGGTTGGCCTTCACTGTTTGCAATCTAGGCTTGAAATCCTAGCTGAGTTGGAAAGTCTCCTCGCCGGAGCTTTGATTGATGCTTGGTGTTGGTACAAAAAGAATCAAGGTAAAATTTCACCAGATCGGCCATATGTTTTTTTTTTTCCAGTTTCAAAGCAACCTTTTTGTTATACTAGGTTTTATCCATGTAATGCTGCTATTGTATTTTTTTATTTCATTTTCAGTGGAACTAACATCTGAATTTTGTAAGTTACACTCGACATGTGTTGTGTATTTGTTCTTGGATTGGTCAATAAACTAGAGCAAGTATTTGATTGTAATTTGAAATTATTTGGAGTCCATATTACATATTCACCAGATGAATGATTCTGCAGTGTACACACCTGAGATATAGCCTATGAAGTTTAACTAGATGCATCTATATAAGACTTATTTTATTTTTATGAAAAATAGGTCCACTGACTAAAAAAAAGTCTTATAATATGAAAAAATTAAAATTGATTCTTAGTCTTATACGAGTAATATATAAGACTCTACACTATTAATATATAAGACTTTTTGCTCGAACAAAACTGAAAAGTCTCATGAACATGATCTGAACCTGATCATAAGACTAAGGTCTTATTGAACCT
The DNA here is from genome assembly GCA_026119855.1 of Campanula takesimana. Taxonomy (NCBI): domain Eukaryota; kingdom Viridiplantae; phylum Streptophyta; class Magnoliopsida; order Asterales; family Campanulaceae; genus Campanula; species Campanula takesimana. Next base: position 64,097 of record JAOWBW010002063.1, read on the forward strand.
ATTTTGATACAAATAAACATGTTTTAATGAGATTGAAAAGTCTTATGAACACAGGTTCAAATGAACATGTTTTAATGAGACTGAAAATAGCTCTTATAATACACATTATTATTCATAAGAGCAAAGTCTTATGAACAAGTTCAATAAGACTTTAGTCTTATGAACAGCTTAAAATAAGACTTTAGTCTTGTGAACATGTTCATAAGACTTTTGACTCTTATATGTTAATTATGTGTCAGTTATAAGAGTTTGACTGCTGTTTGACCAAATTTGACCCAAAAAAATATATTATTTTTTTGTAAAAAAATGAAAAAAGTATTTTTGTAACTCTTATATGATAATTATGTGTAAGTAATAAGAGTTTGACTGCTGTTTGACCAAGTTTGACCAAAAAATTTTGTTATTTTTTTGTAAAAAAATGGAAAAAGTGATTTATTTTTTTACTCTTATGTGTTAGTTATAAGAGTTTGACTGCTGTTTGACCAAGTTTGACCATTTTTTTTTCTTGTAAAAAAATGAAAAAAATGAATTTTTTGACTCTTATGTGTTAGTTATAAGAGTTTGACTGCTGTTTGACCAAGTTTGACCAAATTTGACCAAATTTGACCAAAAAAATTATTATTTTTTTGTAAAAAAATCAAAAAGTAATTTTTTAAACTCTTATATGATAATTATGTGTAAGTTACAAGAGTTGACTAAAATTTGACCAAAAAGGTAAAGTTGGGAAGAGATATGAGGGTATTTTAGTCTTCTTACATCATTTTGCTAGTGAGGGTGTATGAGGAATTCTCCATCTGGATTTTCCTTATTTGGGTTTGAATCTGGGCTCAGAGGCCCTAGAGTCCAAGGCCCTTATAAAAAGTCATGTTTTTAACCCTTAAACCCTAAACCTTAAACCCTAAACTCTAAACATTAAACCCTAAACCCTAAACCCTTTAAAAACAGAACTTTTATATCTTATGGAGGAACTTGTTTCCCCCAATCATTTCTCTACATTAATTATTACCCGTTTTGCTACAAAATATATTGGAATTTGACTTAAGTTCAAGAAGGAATCAGCATACATTGTCTCATGTGATTTATGAATGTGATAGTTGGTTTTTCAATGAGACTTTTGGTATTTGTCTAGCAGATAAGGCTCGAATTCGGAGATGTCTTCAACTTATAAATATGCACATGTAGAAAATGTTAGAACATGGCTTGCAATACAAGTTATTTGGACTTCCATTAATAAAATCATGACTATAATATTAATATAAAGTATAGTCAAACCTAGTCAATGTGTAGAATCCCTGAAATGTTATTTATCTATTTATGATGGGCAAAATGGTAAATCAACATTGCTTAAGAAATTAATAGGTATGGTCCCTATTTGAAGTGTCACCATGTTTCATATATATAGGCCCTTCCATCAAGCCTAGAAACCACTTTTGATTCTTACTTTTCTCTCTAAATACTCTCTTCATTATTGCCTAGAAGAAATTGAGAAATTGAAGAAGACACTTTAATTTAGAAGATCAACTCCCTACATCTTCATCATCCTTAATCTCCCTTCAAGACACAATAATGGATTCAACAGGTATACATTTATTACATGCTTCCGCTTCATCTCTTCCTCAATCTTTTACTAAATATGAGTGTGGCATTCAGGGTATAAAATTGTTCCTACAATTGGTATCAGAGCCCCGCTCATTTTTAGTTTGAGTTGAGTTCTTTAAAGAAAGCTTTCAGGCTTTACTTTGATTCATTTTCCCTGTTGAATCATAAAGTTTTGATGTTGATTAGGGACTCTTATAAAGTACTAATGATCTTCATCTAAAATTAAGAAAAATGGTTTGAAAGTTTTGTTCATTAAAACTAAATAATTCAAGTGTGACTATCCCTTCATAACATGGTTTTATGTCTTGTGCATACCATGTGGATCTACTCACTTAATTCCATTAAATTTAAAACAAGATTATCCTTAAATAACATGGTTTTATGTTTTAAGTACATACCATGTGGATCTACTTGTTATTAAATGCCTTTTGGAAAATTTGGACAAAAATTAAAGAAGTGCAGATTTTTTTTTTTTTTTGTTTGGCACGGTCGTGCCCTTTGTTTAGGCACGGTCGTGCTCATGCATTTCTTGAACCGGTGCGTATGAATAGTGCTGATCCGGACGGGTGTCTTGTTTGAACCGGTCGGACCGGTTCGTTTGGCACGGTCGTGCCCTTTGTTTGGCACGGCCGTGCTCATTGTACCGTGAAAACATGCTTTGTCTGATAATTTTGGCACGGTCGTGCATCAATTTTTAGCACGGTCGTGCAAAGTGTGCCGCAAGAACAATCAGAAATGAATTTTGCACTATTTTTTTTTTTTTTTTTTTTTGAACAAAACATTCATTTTTCAAACCTTAAAGCTTGGATTAATTATATGCTTAAATAATTTTATTCATTATTTAAATAATATTATCACCTAAGTGATTAACGTTATTTAAATGCAAAATTATTAAAGTGTTGAATGTTTAAGATATGAATGACTTGAATTTTCCAAAGAAGATCTTGCCATTTGACTAACGATGGTATATCAGGCTGGAAACCTTGACTGGTCTCCTCAACCATCTGAACGGATTGGTGGAACGACTAAGGTTGAACAACGCCACGTACTAAGAAAGTCTTAAGCATTCTTGTGATGACATATAAAATGAACATTTAGTAATTTTATTAAATGCTTAAGACTACCCAAAGGAAGATTAAGCATTTAATCAAATATTGTTCAAATTACTTGTCATCTAAAGTAGTTATTTATGAGTCAATTCGCAATCCAAAGATTAGTTTTGATGTCATGTTAATTGCTTTATTGATGGATTTCATTTGATATAATTAATCTTTTAATTCATAATGTAGTTACTTATTATTGTTTTGTATTCATTCTTGTTCTCGATTCCCAGATTTACTTAACGCTTCTTCTATTACTGCTGCGATGAGCACAATTCCGATGCTTAATGGGACAAACTTTAAAACTTGGAAAAACAAAATTACTATGATCTTGGGCTGCATGGACATAGACCTCGCATTTAGGGAGCCTATTCCTCTTCCTCTCAGTGAAGATAGCACCGCTGAGGACCGCTTGAACTCTGAGAAGTGGAAACGCTCTAATCGCGTAAGTCTTATAATCATGAAAAATGTCGTCCCGGAGGCATTTCTTAACAGTGTCCCCGAGGACGTTGATGCTAAAACCTTTCTTGAGACCCTTGAAAGGCGCTTTGCTAAAAGCGAAAAGTCGGAAACAAGTTATTGTTTAAGAAAGCTTGTTTCCATGAGATACAAGGGTACCGGGAACTTAAGGGAGTATATTTTAGAAATGCTTCACTTATCAACTAAACTAAAAGGACTTAAGTTAGAGATATCGGAAGATCTTCTCGTCCATTTAGTGTTGATTTCTATTCCTCCTGAGTTTGGTCACTTTGAGGTGACCTATAATTGTCAAAAAGACAAGTGGGATATTAATGAATTAATCTCACATGTGACACAAGAGGAAGATAGGTTGAAGCAACCTAAAATTGAAGGTGCTCATTTGGCATCCACCTCTTCTAATGGGACTAAGAGAAGAGGGAAGGAAATTGCGGTAACAAGCAATAAGAAGCCTAAAGGATCATCTGATGATCGTAAGGAAAATAAGTGCTTCTTTTGCAAGGACCCTACGCACATGAAGTATGACTGCCCTAAGTATCACGCTTGGCGTGCTAAGAAAGGTATGTCATTTGGTCTTGTTTGTACTGAGGCTAATTTAGTTTCAATTCCTACATATACATGGTGGTTGGATTCTGGTGCAACAACTCACATTATTATGTCTATGCAGGGTTGCCTGAATTACCGAAGACCCAGTGAAGATGAAAGATTCATCTATATGGGAGCTGGGAACCCGGTAGAAGTCATAGGCATTGGAACCTTTAGATTGTTGTTAAGTACAGGATATTATTTTGTATTAAATAATACTTTTATTGTACCTTCGTTTAGAAGGAATTTAATATCTCACTGTTTTGGACAAAGAGGGTTACTCTTGTTCATTTGGTAATAATAGATGTGATTTATATTTCAATTCCATTATTGTTGGTACTAGTACTTTATCGAGTAGTGATAATCTTTATTTGCTTAACACTACTCAAACAATCAATGAGTCCCACAACAATGAAACTAAAACTAAAAAAGCGAAAGTTTTCAAGTGAAAATTCTTATACCTTATGGCATAGGCGTTTAGGTCATATCTCCAAAAGGAGAATTGACAAGCTTGTGTCTGAGGGAATCATAAATAAACTTGATGTTCCTGAAAATGACTTTTGCATTGAATGCCTAAAAGGAAAGTTTACAAACTCGAAAAGAAAGGTATCCCCGAGAGCCTCAAGCGTCTTAGAACTAATACATACGGATATTTGTGGGTCAATCCCTTCTCCTTCTTGGAATGGTCAACAATATTTTATTACATTCATAGACGACTACTCTCGATATGGATACATTTATTTGCTTCATGAAAAGTCTCAATCTTTGGACGTTTTCAAGTCTTTTAAGGCCGAAGTTGAAAATCAACTAGGTAAGACTATTAAGAACGTTAGATCCGATCGTGGTGGTGAATACTATGGTCGGAATGACGGTCCGGGAGAACAACGTCCGGGTCCTTTAGCTCGCTATCTTGAAGAGTGTGGGATTGTCCCTCACTACACTATGCCGGGTACGCTTAGCATGAATGGTGTAGCTGAGAGACGTAATAGAACCCTTAAGGATATGGTAAGAAGTATGGTTTCTAATACTTCTTTACCTCACTCATTATGGGGCGATGCTTTAAAAACCGCAACTTATCTTCTCAATAGGGCTCCCTCTAAAGCTACTAACAATAAAATCCCTTATGAATTATGGACGAATAAGAAACCGTCCTTAAATCATCTTCATGTTTGGGGTTGTCCAGCAGAAGCTAGGCCTTATAGGCCTAACGAAGGAAAACTGGACGCTAAGACAGTTAGTTGCTACTTTGTAGGGTATGCCGAGAGATCAAGGGCTATAAATTTTACAACCCGAAATCTAGAACGTTTTTTGAAACGGGAAATGCTAGGTTCTTTGAGGATGTTGAGTTTAGAGGGGAAATTAGGAATAATAATTTTGAATTTAAGGAAGAGGAATCCATTTCTATACCTCTTCCCTTAGTAGTTCCAATTGAAAATCAAGTACTTGTACCTGAAATTCAAGAGGAACAAATTCAAAATATTGACTCCCATATAAATATTGAACAACATGAAAATGTTGATCAAAATGAGGAAATTCAACAACCTCAAAATGAGGAAGAACCGGTGCCTTTAAGAAGATCAAATAGAGTAAGAAGAAGTGCCATCTCGGATGATTATGAGGTGTATCTAGCCGAGAATGAAGGACACTTAGGTTTAGTGGGAGATGAGCCTCTCACCTTCCATCAAGCCATTAATAGTCCTAATTCTCATAAGTGGATCAATGCCATTAATGAAGAGTTGAAATCTATGAAAGACAACGACGTTTGGGATCTTGTCCCATTACCAAAGGATGTGAAACCTATTGGTTGTAAATGGATATTTAAAACCAAAAGGGATTCACAAGGTAATGTGGAAAGACATAAGGCTCGTCTTGTTGCCAAAGGTTTCACTCAAAAGGAAGGTATTGACTACAAAGAAACATTCTCTCCGGTGTCTTCTAAAAACTCCTTTAGGATTATTATGGCATTAGTAGCACATTTTGATCTTGAGCTTCATCAAATGGATGTTAAGACAGCTTTTCTCAATGGAGACATTGAGGAAACCATCTATATGAAGAAACCAGAAATGGTGGATGATTTGGAACAAACTAATCATTTAGTTTGTAAACTTAAGAAATCCATTTATGGGCTCAAGCAAGCTTCCCGTCAATGGTATCTCAAATTTAACCAAGTAATTCTTTCATTTGGCTTTGAAATGAATATTGGTGAAGATTGTATATACCATAAGTTCAGTGGGAGTAAGTTTATATTCTTAGTCTTATATGTGGATGATAGTTTGCTAGCTAGTAATGATATAAACCTTCTAAAAGAAACTAAGAAATTTCTTTCAAACAAATTTGAAATGAAAGATCTTGGTGAGGCATCTTTTATATTAGGAATCCAAATACACCGTGATCGCTCACGAGGTACTTTAGGATTATCACAAAAGGCCTATATAGAGAAGGTATTACAAGGGTTTAGCATGCAAAACTGTAAACCACATGACACCCCTGTCTCTAAAGGAGATAAATTTAGTCTCAATCAATGTCCCAAAAACAATTTTGAAACCAAGTATATGGAAAACATCCCTTACGCATCAGCAGTAGGAAGCTTAATGTATGCTCAAGTCTGTACTCGTCCAGACTTAGCTTTTATTGTTGGAATGCTTGGTCGATACCAAAGCAATCCGGGGAGAGAACATTGGGTCTCAGCCAAAAGAGTGATGCGGTATTTACAAAACACCAAGGACTACATGCTTACATATTCAAAGTCGGATCATCTTGAGATCGCTGGGTATTCCGATTCCGACTTTGCTGGATGCCAAGACAGCCGTAAATCAACGTCTGGGTATGTCTTCACATTAGTCGGTGGAGCAATTTCTTGGAGAAGTGCCAAGCAGACACTCGTAACTTCCTCTACAATGGAAGCCGAGTTTGTTGCTTGTTTTGAGGCATCCAATCAAGCTATATGGCTGCGTAAATTCATTGAGGGACTCCGTATTGTCGATAGCGTCGAAAGACCTATTAAGCTATATTGTGACAATAGGGTAGCGGTCTTGTACTCCAACAATAACAAGAGCTCGTCAAAGTCTAAACACATTGACATTAAATTTCTTGTTGTAAGAGAGAGAGTACAAAAAGAACAAATAGAAATACAACTTATTGGTACAAACTCTATGTTAGCGGAACCGTTTACTAAGGCGTTATCACCTTTAGTGTTTCACGAGCATGTTGCTCATATGGGTGTAACAACTTTTGATAACATTTAATATAGTGGGAGTTTGTGTTGTTTCTTCAATTTTATTGTTCTATTATTATTATTGATCTCATTTGGTTAAAGTTGGACTAGTTGGAGAATATGTTTATATATATTCATTAAGTTCCATGCTACACATCTATACTTTTGATCTATGTCATTTAGTTAGAATTTGTATATGTGATTATAGTGGGTTTAGTTGCGAATCAATTACAACGACTGCCCCTTTAGTCCTATACTTATATGGCTAATGGGCGAGATTGTTATAGATGATAACAAAGTGCACATAAGGGTTGTCATTTATGTTATGCTTATGATTTAAAAGGAAAAACTTAGTTTTGCAACCCAAGTGGAAGATTGTTAGAACATGGCTTGCAATACAAGTTATTTGGACTTCCATTAATAAAATCATGACTATAATATTAATATAAAGTATAGTCAAACCTAGTCAATGTGTAGAATCCCTGAAATGTTATTTATCTATTTATGATGGGCAAAATGGTAAATCAACATTGCTTAAGAAATTAATAGGTATGGTCCCTATTTGAAGTGTCACCATGTTTCATATATATAGGCCCTTCCATCAAGCCTAGAAACCACTTTTGATTCTTACTTTTCTCTCTAAATACTCTCTTCATTATTGCCTAGAAGAAATTGAGAAATTGAAGAAGACACTTTAATTTAGAAGATCAACTCCCTACATCTTCATCATCCTTAATCTCCCTTCAAGACACAATAATGGATTCAACATGTATACATTTATTACATGCTTCCGCTTCATCTCTTCCTCAATCTTTTACTAAATATGAGTGTGGCATTCAGGGTATAAAATTGTTCCTACAATTGGTATCAGAGCCCCGCTCATTTTTAGTTTGAGTTGAGTTCTTTAAAGAAAGCTTTCATGCTTTACTTTGATTCATTTTCCCTGTTGAATCATAAGGTTTTGATGTTGATTAGGGACTCTTATAAAGTACTAATGATCTTCATCTAAAATTAAGAAAAATGGTTTGAAAGTTTTGTTCATTAAAACTAAATAATTCAAGTGTGACTATCCCTTCATAACATGGTTTTATGTCTTGTGCATACCATGTGGATCTACTCACTTAATTCCATTAAATTTAAAACAAGATTATCCTTAAATAACATGGTTTTATGTTTTAAGTACATACCATGTGGATCTACTTGTTATTAAATGCCTTTTTGGAAAATTTGGACAAAAATTAAAGAAGTGCAGATTTTTTTTTTTTTGTTTGGCACGGTCGTGCCCTTTGTTTAGGCACGGTCGTGCTCATAGCATTTCTTGAACCGGTGCGTATGAATAGTGCTGATCCGGACGGGTGTCTTGTTTGAACCGGTCGGACCGGTTCGTTTGGCACGGTCGTGCCCTTTGTTTGGCACGGCCGTGCTCATTGTACCGTGAAAACATGCTTTGTCTGATAATTTTGGCACGGTCGTGCATCAATTTTTAGCACGGTCGTGCAAAGTGTGCGCGCAAGAACAATCAGAAATGAATTTTGCACTATTTTTTTTTTTTTTTTTTTTTTTGAACAAAACATTCATTTTTCAAACCTTAAAGCTTGGATTAATTATATGCTTAAATAATTTTATTCATTATTTAAATAATATTATCACCTAAGTGATTAACGTTATTTAAATGCAAAATTATTAAAGTGTTGAATGTTTAAGATATGAATGACTTGAATTTTCCAAAGAAGATCTTGCCATTTGACTAACGATGGTATATCAGGCTGGAAACCTTGACTGGTCTCCTCAACCATCTGAACGGATTGGTGGAACGACTAAGGTTGAACAACGCCACGTACTAAGAAAGTCTTAAGCATTCTTGTGATGACATATAAAATGAACATTTAGTAATTTTATTAAATGCTTAAGACTACCCAAAGGAAGATTAAGCATTTAATCAAATATTGTTCAAATTACTTGTCATCTAAAGTAGTTATTTATGAGTCAATTCGCAATCCAAAGATTAGTTTTGATGTCATGTTAATTGCTTTATTGATGGATTTCATTTGATATAATTAATCTTTTAATTCATAATGTAGTTACTTATTATTGTTTTGTATTCATTCTTGTTCTCGATTCCCAGATTTACTTAACGCTTCTTCTATTACTGCTGCGATGAGCACAATTCCGATGCTTAATGGGACAAACTTTAAAACTTGAAAAAACAAAATTACTATGATCTTGGGCTGCATGGACATAGACCTCGCATTTAGGGAGCCTATTCCTCTTCCTCTCAGTGAAGATAGCACCGCTGAGGACCGCTTGAACTCTGAGAAGTGGAAACGCTCTAATCGCGTAAGTCTTATAATCATGAAAAATGTCGTCCCGGAGGCATTTCTTAACAGTGTCCCCGAGGACGTTGATGCTAAAACCTTTCTTGAGACCCTTGAAAGGCGCTTTGCTAAAAGCGAAAAGTCGGAAACAAGTTATTGTTTAAGAAAGCTTGTTTCCATGAGATACAAGGGTACCGGGAACTTAAGGGAGTATATTTTAGAAATGCTTCACTTATCAACTAAACTAAAAGGACTTAAGTTAGAGATATCGGAAGATCTTCTCGTCCATTTAGTGTTGATTTCTCTTCCTCCTCAGTTTGGTCACTTTGAGGTGACCTATAATTGTCAAAAAGACAAGTGGGATATTAATGAATTAATCTCACATGTGACACAAGAGGAAGATAGGTTGAAGCAACCTAAAATTGAAGGTGCTCATTTGGCATCCACCTCTTCTAATGGGACTAAGAGAAGAGGGAAGGAAATTGCGGTAACAAGCAATAAGAAGCCTAAAGGATCATCTGATGATCGTAAGGAAAATAAGTGCTTCTTTTGCAAGGACCCTACGCACATGAAGTATGACTGACCTAAGTATCACGCTTGGCGTGCTAAGAAAGGTATGTCATTTGGTCTTGTTTGTACTGAGGCTAATTTAGTTTCAATTCCTACATATACATGGTGGTTGGATTCTGGTGCAACAACTCACATTATTATGTCTATGCAGGGTTGCCTGAATTACCGAAGACCCAGTGAAGATGAAAGATTCATCTATATGGGAGCTGGGAACCCGGTAGAAGTCATAGGCATTGGAACCTTTAGATTGTTGTTAAGTACAGGATATTATTTTATATTAAATAATACTTTTATTGTACCTTCGTTTAGAAGGAATTTAATATCTCACTGTTTTGGACAAAGAGGGTTACTCTTGTTCATTTGGTAATAATAGATGTGATTTATATTTCAATTCCATTATTGTTGGTACTAGTACTTTATCGAGTAGTGATAATCTTTATTTGCTTAACACTACTCAAACAATCAATGAGTCCCACAACAATGAAACTAAAACTAAAAAAGCGAAAGTTTTCAAGTGAAAATTCTTATACCTTATGGCATAGGCGTTTAGGTCATATCTCCAAAAGGAGAATTGACAAGCTTGTGTCTGAGGGAATCATAAATAAACTTGATGTTCCTGAAAATGACTTTTGTATTGAATGCCTAAAAGGAAAGTTTACAAACTCGAAAAGAAAGGTATCCCCGAGAGCCTCAAGCGTCTTAGAACTAATACATACGGATATTTGTGGGTCAATCCCTTCTCCTTCTTGGAATGGTCAACAATATTTTATTACATTCATAGACGACTACTCTCGATATGGATACATTTATTTGCTTCATGAAAAGTCTCAATCTTTGGACGTTTTCAAGTCTTTTAAGGCCGAAGTTGAAAATCAACTAGGTAAGACTATTAAGAACGTTAGATCCGATCGTGGTGGTGAACACTATGGTCGGAATGACGGTTCGGGAGAACAACGTCCGGGTCCTTTAGCTCGCTATCTTGAAGAGTGTGGGATTGTCCCTCACTACACTATGCCGGGTACGCCTAGCATGAATGGTGTAGCTGAGAGACGTAATAGAACCCTTAAGGATATGGTAAGAAGTATGGTTTCTAATACTTCTTTACCTCACTCATTATAGGGCGATGCTTTAAAAACCGCAACTTATCTTCTCAATAGGGCTCCCTCTAAAGCTACTAACAATAAAATCCCTTATGAATTATGGACGAATAAGAAACCGTCCTTAAATCATCTTCATGTTTGGGGTTGTCCAGCAGAAGCTAGGCCTTATAGGCCTAACGAAGGAAAACTGGACGCTAAGACAGTTAGTTGCTACTTTGTAGGGTATGCCGAGAGATCAAGGGGCTATAAATTTTACAACCCGAAATTGAGAAATTGAAGAAGACACTTTCATTTAGAAGATCATCTCCCTACATCTTCATCATCCTTAATCTCCCTTCAAGACACAATAATGGATTCAACAGGTATACATTTATTACATGCTTCCGCTTCATCTCTTCCTCAATCTTTTACTAAATATGAGTGTGGCATTCAGGGGTATAAAATTGTTCCTACAGAAAAAGTTAAAGTGTGTCTTGTGGTGCCAAGAGTGGCTCCCTTTATGATGGGGGAGTTAATTAGAGATATGTGTACATCCATGAAGGAGTTATACAATATTGTGAGAGTACTAGTATCCAAAAGCCCGTGCCAATGGCACGGGTCTGTACAAAAACAATGACAGTACAAAATGATGATAGTGTGAACTTGATCAGTCCTTTAAAAATGCAGCATACTGGCACGGCGTGCAGTTTCTAAGTCGAGGGAGATAACAGAGGGGGGGATAAAAAGATGAACATATGGCACACTAAAATACTACTCCTGTGAAGTACCTAGATCCCATGGGCAACAGTAACAGCAAAAATATAATACGTAATAGTTAATACAAACTCAAAGTTCAATTGCAAGTAGAATAGTCTGCTAAATAAAACGCCACAGCTTAACTAAGATGCCTTTGTATCAATACAATCTTCCCAACTTATCTTCACTAAAGAAAAAAAATTGAAATTAAACAAACATAAATCTCTTCCTATAAAGAAATAAGACATAAATTTGAGCATTCTTCATAAGAAGCACCAATAATTCCATCAAGCACACTCCATATGGAAGTTGAATTCTCTTTATGGAGCACTGTAACTTCCATAACCTACTCAGAGAATTACCTGATACAGATGTTTAATCACAAAAAGTTTTGTGTGGTACAATTAAGCCAAAATCGAATGACTCTAACAACGAAACAGGTGGTTCATTTTCTACCTAAATAAGATTAGGGTAGCGTCCAGAAATAAAAAACGTAAATATATCTGCTTAGGGAATTTGTCAATGAAAAGCTTTGATAATGACCATTTTCTTTAATGAAATCTAAAAATTATTCAATTGAAGTACTCTAAAAATGGCATTGTATTATTTACCTGTATATGAAGATGAATGTGTATATTCCCACACCATGAAACATTCGTTTCCTAACATCGATTTCCCCAATTTAAGCAACAGAACACTGTATGCAACTTTCTTGACTTTCTGTTTGCTTTCTCCGTCCCTATCGAGATGACGGGAAAAAAGAAACAGAAAAAACAGAATTGATTTTAGAGAGTGTCTTCGATTCAAGAACTGTTAAGGAGAAACAACCAATTTTTTTAAAAAAAAAAACAAAAAAACAAAAAAACTTATAGCATTTGATCACCAATTCACAACCATTTACCGTAAAGTCGTAACACTAAACTAACTGCGTTCAAATTGATCAAATCCGAATTCCGTTAGCATTCACAAAGGAAGATTAACGGAAAACGTAGATAAGGAACCCTGAATCGTTAAAATTAATTGGACAACCAAACATAAATTAAATCCATATTGACTGGTAATTTTTTTAGTTTCTTAAGAAGCCCGCACAGTTACACAGCATAAGATATAAGAACATGGTTTCCAACACTTCCACATAGGCACATGCGCACATATGCACAAAAGAAACGCTAACCTTTGGTCGGATTTGGCGATGTCTTCCATACCCCAGCTGAAGCTTCCTGCAATGTGAAGATAAAGTGATCAGGATCTGAACAGGGAGCAGTGACAAAGAACAACTATTATGCAAATGAATTAGAAATATGTGTAAGAATTTTTCACATTCACTATACCAGAAGCAACAACTCTAGACCACTCCCCAAATCAACGCAGGCTTCGGTTTTAGTCAGTAAATGTTCCAAATATCTCCTACAAAAATAAATGGTAACTAAAGAAACATGCACTCCATAAATAGTTCTAATATTAATGTTTTAAAATGATACGAAAAATGCAACAAAAGTTTTTTTTAAAAATCGTTCTTCTGTTACCTTTGCTTTCTCTTTAATTTTCTTAGTCTCTATTCCAGAGGGAACTATTAGTCCAAGTCAGTCAAAAATTTCAGTATTCTTTACTTAAATTTGGACCAAGGCCTGAAAAAAAAGGGTTCTTGACTTTTTTCTTGAAATGATTTGAAGGTATTGCGGGGCTAGCTGTGACTTATGGGCTTAATCTGAATATGTTACAAACTTGGGTTATATGGAATTTATACACTCTGGAGAATGAAATTATATCGGTTGAAAGAATACTCCAATACGCAGCACTCCCTAGTGAGCCTCCTCTTGTTATAGAATCAAATAGGCTGGATCTTCACTGACCGTCCAATGGAGAAATTGATATTCGCGAACTACAGGTTCGATATGCCCCACACATGCCCCTTGTGCTGAGAGGACTTACTTGCACATTCTTTGGGGTAAAAAGATTGGAATCGTGGGAAGAACCGGAAGTGGTAAATCGACTCTTATACAAACACTCTTCCGTATAGTTGAACCAGCAGCTGGCCAAGTTCTAATCAATACACGGTGGAAAAGTAAATCAAGAATCACCAAACGAAATTGATGATGACAATTGTCTCTATATAAATAATTGGAAAAGAATTAATAGCGACATGAAATTTTAATTTGAATAGAACTATTATCACTACATGGTATCAACCCGTCTTAATCTCCACATCCAACAACCCCTTTTGACCCGGGTCAAAACTCGAACGTCCAACCGATCGCTCATGGCAACTGTTTCAAATTATAACAAAAAAAGCCTTCAAAAGGGAAGATAAACCCAAGAATAGTAACCTTAACCTTATTGGCCACGTTCCTTGAATGTGCCCAAGAAGCTAATAGTCAAGAAAAAAATATGAAACATACCCAAATGAAACAGGCAATCTGAATGGTATAAACTGTTGGGAAAATGGTTCGGTTGTTCGCCGATTCAAGAGGTACGTGCCTGAGAGGAAGAGGACACGAACTAAGTTCTCAGAATACTTTGATTTCGTAGAGAATATATTGAAATCCAACCTTTAACTGCAATAAGAATATCAGGGTTAGAGAAAGCAGAAACTGCCTTGAAGCTTTGCATTTCAGCAAACGGGATGATTAGAGAATAGTAAGCAAAGGAGTCATTTTTAAGAAAATAATGTAGTTTTCTTTGCGCATTAGAATGAGTTGCCGGGTTGAGGGAGGTTAGTAACTGGTGTTGTGAGTGGGGTGTTATGAAAGGTTGGTGTTGGGAGAATATAGGCCGTAGGATCAACTTTGAGAGTAAAAATGGGACTAAATGTTGCCACTATCACTGCCTACTTTCTTTAGTTGCATACTCTAAAAATGGGACTAAATGTTGCTGCTAATTGGAAGGATATCATCCCTCCGTCCCAAAATAAATGTTGAAATGTGTGTCTGAGTATTTATACCTATCCAAGTCTCCCCAATTGTCAATGGCAGACAATTTGAATCCCAAATCTCGGCCTTCTTCCCTTAACCTTACTCCCACTTTTCTCCTCGTTAGAACTGCAACTTCCTGAGTTCCTAAGTCCTACCCATCCCTTATGAACTCCTTCCCTAACATATCTGACATCCTAGATTCTCCCAGACCAATTTCTCCCTCTCCTCATCTTGTCACGCATACCCATTACCATCCCCTCCAAAACCCGAGCATCCGAAATTGAATTGAGCAGACTTCTCAGTCCCAAAACTGAAACATCTCTTCACTCCCAACTGAGATTCCATTAAAGCCTAGAAAGACCCATGCTTTAGTGAACAACACTCCAAACCAATACTCAATGCAGAATATAGAACTGAGCTTTTAACTAACAAAATCTGTCACGCACAGAACCAACTATTTCAAACCCAGAAATGAGACAGTAAAAAGATTACCAAATTGAAATAATTCCAAAATCAAAATATATAGCCGGAGAGCATCTATAATCGTGATTGCGAAAGGTTTTTGTCATCGTCGTCGCCGGACTCAGAGAAGACAGAGTGTAAGAAAAATCTTTCAATTTCAGGAATAAAAGGAAAAGGAATGCAAAACCTAATAAGAGATGAAGGGGGGGGGGGAAGAAATAATTCGGTTTCTGAAAAATAGTAAACAGAAAATTGAAAGGGGGAAATACTCACATCCAACCTGGTATCCTTTTCCGGTCGACAGCACCGCCATCGCTCCTAAAGTTCTGGAGCTCTTCTCTATTACTTTCCCCGGCTTCGGTTGACTGGAGGTTGGGAGAGATGGATATGGGGAAAAGAAAAACGTTTGGAGAAGTTGGGGAGTAAGGAGGCGACGGCTGTGTTTGAGGGCTTCGCCGATTTGGAGCGGAAAAGAGTGGGGAGGTTTTCTTTGAGCAGTTGACGGACGGTTGACAGGGGAAGAAGCCACGCCGTTGGAGTGAAAGGGATTCTAGGCGGTAGGATTAGCTTCTCAACTTTTAATCTGAGTCACCACTTATCCTAGGATAAGAGGCAGTTAAAACCTTTGTTTATTGTATTATAGATTTAAGAATGTTGAGAAAGATGTGGATACCTCCATTCTTGTAATACTATTGTGTTAAGTGGTGTGTCTTTGAGAGTTAATTTCTTGATCATATTTGACATTTTAAGATAATTAGATCAACATTAATATTTGTCAAAAAAATTGTATCTTGTCAAAAAAAGAAAAATGTCAAATGTAATAAATATAAATGAGACTGAGGGACTAAATAAGCGTGACAAAATTGCAACTTTGCAAGAAAGGAAGCCAGCAGAAAGAGAAATGGAGCAAGTGTGGTGCGACAGTAAGAGGCATCATATTTGTCCATTTGTGGGATTGGGGTAGCGTTGTCAGACAACAAGGTCTTTTATACACTAGGTCTAAAGCCCCACAGTTTAATTTCTTCTCTAGATAAGAGTAATAAATTACTCCATCTGTACTCCCGAATGATAGTCCTCCTATTTTCATTTTCATGGGTTTTACGAAAGAACTTTAAATAATAATTAAGGCTACTTTTAATTATTCTAATGAAATTTTTGAAATTGTTCTTGATACACCATTATAAATATTATTAATATCAATTTTTAGATTCACATTAACATAATTATAAGTAGCATTTATAACTGCTTAAAGTTCCCTCGTAGTAACAACGAAAAAAAGTGGACTATCTTTCTGAGACGGAGGGAGTATTATTTTTTACTCCCTCCGTCCCAGACTAAGAGTCTTACTTTCCATTTTGGTACGTCCCAGACTAAGAGACCTATTCCTAAAATGGCAAAGAATATTTACTATTCACCCCACTCATTCTCTCTCATATTTTACTTTTATACTCACAACACCAATCAATTCACTGTTCTCTCCCACTCATTCTCTCTCTTACTTTACTTTTACATGCACAACATTTACATCACTTCCAATATTTATTAATAAGCGTGCAAATGAGGGGTAGGACTCTTAGTCCGGGACGGAGTGAGTAAAAAAAATACATTCATTCGTACTAGTAGCTCGACACCACACAAAGTACTCACGGCTCTTTGATAACCTAAAAGCCTAGTTATTTACTGCAGTTGTGTTATCAAAAAACCCTAGTCCCAATCCCACTTCTGAGTTCTGACTCACTCCACCTAGGTTTATGTTTAACCTTGCAAAATCATGTCTCCTTGAAAATACTCCTCTTCTATCTCTCATACCATTCTTGTTACCGAGATTATTGTTGGAAAAATATGTTGTGTGTGAAGGAAATTGTGTATATTTCTTTGGAATAATCGTTTGTCGTTGGACAAAGATTATTGTGGGTTCATATTCTACTCCGTGAGAACATGAAAATGATATTTTATTTGTTCAATTTAAAGATTGGATGATAAAAATATTATAGCTTAAATAAATGGATGGAAGTTGGAAATGTGAGTTTGTCTCACATGTGAAAAGAATGGAAAAACTAGTTGATAGTTTTTGCCATTTTTTATTGAATTATAATTCTTTTAATTCAAGATTAATTTCAAGAATAACTTCCAAGGTTAATGTCCATTTATGATTGGCAAATGAAACTCCAAAAACAAATTGATGGCAAGGTTAATTGTTGAATTAAGATGATCATCAATATGTGGATTAATTGGAGAATTAATCATTGGGGAGTTTTGAGCTATAAAAGAAATACCCACAACTCTTTGAAAAAGAAGAGAAAAAGAAGAAAAAAAAAATACACAAAAAGAAGTTCTTTCCATCAATCTTCTTCCTCCCTCTTGCAATTTTGCTCATCTTCTTCCTTTGGCCTCCTATAATAATTGGAATAGTGATTTTGTCCAAGCATAGTTCATTTCGCCGGAAGGCTCAAGTGCGGAGTTGCATCCGGTCAATCCGTTTTATCCTGGAAGACTAACGCCCGTCAAACCTCATGCACTCATAGAGATGGGGATGAATTAGTCTTAAGGAGAGTGTGTTCTCACACGACTCGAATACAAGAGATCAAAGATGGACAAACCCAATGAAGAGATCAAATACGGTTTTATCATTCCTTTTATGTTTTTTTCATAATTGTTATATATTGTATTTTCAATGTTGTAATTTGTTTTCCTTTCAATATTTACAAGATATATTCCAACAATCTTAAGACTAATTCACTTGTTGAGAAAGGATTGCAGATTACAAGGATCTTGTGGCGTGATGGCTACGGGAGAAAGGATGATAGACGGTGAGGAGCAATGGGAAAGAAAGCAAGAAAATTTCTGCACAGATTTTTCTTGACCAGCTGTAGTAAAACAGCATATCCTGCTTCGTTAACCGTTGGATTGGGCCGAAATTTTTTGTACATGTTCACGACTCATAGGAGAAGATTCTAAACGGTGGAGATTGGAATCTATAATGTGAAAGTGAAGATAAAAATTCCGGAAACAGAGCAGTTTTTGTGAACTAAAACACTAATTTTAATTTCTTTTTAATGAGATTAATAAAGATGGAAAGATTGATGCTCCATGACATTAACTATGTTACAATGATTGTATAAACCAATTGTGGCTAAGCCTCATGTAGTGGTTATACATCATGTGATATGTCTCTTATGATTCATTTCTTATGAATCATAGTGAAGAGATTGGAAAGTTCATTGGAACTAAGAACGTTGGAAGATTAAGTCTTTAACGTTAAGTTGACGAAAATAATAGGGCTTCTTATGAGAAGTTTTTAAAACCCATTATTGTACATGGTACGAAGTTCACAAAGATTAACATGATAGGGCTTCTTGAAAAGAAGTTGTTAAAACTTATTATTGTTAATAGTGACAAAAGTTACAAAGATAAAAACAATAGAGCTTCTTGAAAGAAGTTGTTGAATTCTATTGTTGTGAAGTCACAAATACTAAAACTATAGGGCTTCTTGGAAGAAGTTGTTAAAACCTAATAGTTGATAAGTGACTAATGTCATGAAGAAAAAAAAAAAAAAACAATAGGACTTCTTGAAGGAAGTTGTTAAATCCTATTGTTGTTGATGATGAAAAATGACACAATATTTAGAAGGAGGGCTTCTAAATGAAATTGTGTATTATGTGAATGAGAATGTAAATGTCTCGAATTTAGAGGTACTCCAAAATGAGACATTTAATTCTGAAATAATTAATCTCTAATAATAATTCCATTAAGGAATTAAGAGGTTTATTAAGATGGGTTGTTACAAGAAATAAATTGTGATAATTCTCTTATTGAATTAGCAATTTATTCTTGGAGTAAATTCTCTAATTAAGTTAGAGAGTTATATTTGTAACAACAAAGTAATAATTTGGTGTTTTAATTGTTGAAAAATTGAAGCCAATGTTTTGAGGGAAGGCTCCTTGTGTGGAGACAAATTTCCAACGGAATGTGGGTGTTCCAAGTATGTTGATCACCATCGTGAGAAGTTAGAAAATTTTGTTAGCCTCGACTTTAAGTGATGGCAACAAAAGATGTTCTACTTAACCACCTTGAACTTAGTGATGTTTCTTAAGGAAGATCCTACAAAGTTGGTGGAAATGAGACGGATGTTTAATCCGTGAGTGCGGTTGAAGCATATGAGTTTCTTTTGCCGGAACTATATATTTAACGGATTTTTGGTTTCGTTATATAACATATATAGTACCAAGAAAAAGGAAAAGAATAGTTGGAGTTTTGGACTATAAAATAAAATCGAGAATGTTGGTACAATGAAATTCATTGCAGGCCGTTTCTTGATTTAAAATAGTAGACTCCATAAACCGTAAAAAGTCAAATGAAAGAATTGAAATAATCTTTCATGAAATCCATGTTGAATGGATGGTGATAAGTGAAATTTTCAAGGGACGGAAATAATTGAAAAATTAATTTTCACTTGAAAAGATTTCAAGAAGCAACTCAAGCATAAATGAATTGAAATGAATGTTGAGATGCTTGCTATTCATCTTTGTGTTGGAAAAGAGAATAGAGCTTAAGATAAGAAGTTGTGTAACACTTCTTGTGATGAAAGCAAATGTGGTGGAGCATATTGAATTGCTGAAGGCAAAGACCAAGTTTGTCAAATTTGGTTAAAAGTCAAACTTGTTTGAAAAGTCAAACTTGTATGAAAAACCAAACTTGTTTGAAAAAGTTAAACATATTCCTTGTGTCTTGAGAGACAAATGTAGATATCATCAAGGATGATATCATGATTTTTGAATGAAGAAATGGAAATTGTATCAACCGATGGGTTGAGTTGGTGATCAATAATGAGAATATGTCTCTTTAGTTGGATCACATTTTTATTCAAAAATGAATTCAAACAAGATGTGAAACGTGTGTTGAACTATATCATCATATGATAAGCATAGTGATATATTGTGATATGTATGAATTGTTCAAACACATGGTAATAATAATAATGTTATTGTTATTATAAATAAGCCTTGTCTCATTGAATGGGGATGTTGAAAAACAACTTTAAAATGAGATAATAAGGATAAAAACACTAATGAGTATAGTGTGTGTATAATATGTGCTTGTACACAAATTATCCACTTTGTAAACCACTATCAAATGGCGTTGATGAAAATAATGAAAGCATTATTGCTTTATTTTAGGACTAACCCAAAGATGTGGGCGTGAGTCCACTTTGGAAAATAAATACCTATTGAATAGGTTAACCCAAGAAACAATGTAAATTCCATATGAAGTATGGAAACGTAGGCCTACGTACACTTGTGAATGTGGGGGGTGGTTCGCAAAGTAGAAAGTCCAAAATCAACAAAATGGATATTTGGGTACAAGATGGTGAGTATGTAAACAATGAGTTTACATAATGGTTGTTATATATGATTCAATGACTTTGAATATATATATAAAACCAAAAAAAAGAAAAAAAAAATGAAAAACAAGTATTGATGTCAAGTTCATGAAAATGAACAAATGATACTTTGAGTGAAATAGATCAAAGTGATGCTTTGAATGAAATAGGTCAAAGTAAAACCTAGAATAAAGTGTGCAAGTTAGTAAAGTCACTAGATGACTTAAAACAAGCACAAAGATAATGACATCAAAAGGTTGATTTTGTCAGAAAGTGGATTAATCAAATATGACATGAGTGATTATGTCATAATGTTGATTAAATCTATCAAAAATATGTTGAACTTGAGAGAAGTTTAGCATATGAGACATTTGGATTTAAATTTTCAAGAAGAACTAATGAATTTGCATTAAGCAAATTAAGATATAATTCTTGGAAATTTTGAAAAGGCCATGAGATATGGGTTTAGCGGATACAATCCTTGAAGTGGAAATTTCTAAGAAATGTAATGGATAATTCTTGAGAAATTGAAAAGGATTATTTAGCAATGACTAAACCCCAATTGGCATGAGTCAACATCTATTGAAGAATAGAAGTGACATTGTTTCTCAAGTTGAACACTCGAGAATTATTGAAAGTCTAGTGAGTTGGAACACGAGTAATCCAAAATGTATAGTGAAAGTACTAAGGTACTTGAGATACAATCGAGATTACGGATTACATTACACTAGACATCTATCGATAATTGAAGGATATAGCGATGCTATTTGGATATATGAAATCAAAGACTTAAGGTCTACAAGTGGTTTCGTATTCTTATTAGCGGAAGCGACTATATTATAGAAGAAGTCTTCTAAATAAATAAGTTATAAATAGATTCATTGTCACGACCCGAAATCTAGGCTCTATTTTATTAGTAATTAAATGATTTTTATTTAATTATTTGCTTATTTATTTATTTAAATTATTATTTATTTAAATATTTATGTGTGCATTTATGTGTTATAATAATTGTGCCAAGCATTTTATTCGAGTTATTTGGGCTAGTGTGGAAGTGTTGGGTCTTAATTGTTAGTTGGGAGTGTAGTTTTGTGTTAGTGGATGGGGAAGGGGCTTGAGTGTAATATTTTGAAATAATTCCCCCCTACTCCCGCCCTACTCCTCCTCTTTCACCCTCACACTCCATCTCCCTCACCCTACTCCCAATTCCCAGCCAACTCTTCCTCTATCTCTCTAAGCAAAAAGTGGTAAGTTTTCTTCTCCTTCTTCTCTCTTCATTTAAACCTTCTTCCTCTCATCTTCTCTCATTTCTTAAACCGTAAACATTGTTTAGATCGTCGATAGGATCGCGTAGAATAAAAAAGATTTGAAATCCATCAACTTTGAGAATTTGCAAGTAAGTTACTTTTCCCCCATTTTGATGCTAAAATGTTCATATCATGTTCATGTGATGTTTGATGTGTTATTTTCGAAGTTTGATTGAGTTTTGAATTTATTTTGAATTTATTTGAGCTTTTGGTTAAAAATGGTGAAATCATAAATGTTGAGTTTGATTCTTGGTTTTGGTTGATAAAGGGTGTTGTTAAGATCCCCTTTTTAGTTAAATGTTGTTTGGGTACCTTAGTAGTGCTTGTTGGGAGTCTTGTTTTTGGTTGATTTAGGAATGGTAAGGATTTGGGGTTGTTTTGGTATGAACTTGGAGAAACCCAGCTCTGTTTTCTTCCCAGTCCGTAGACCAGGCGCCCGCCTGACCCTTCCCAGGCGCCCGCCTACATGTCATTCCTGATGACCAAACTTACTGGACATTCAAGCGCCCGCCTGCCCCCTTTCCAGGCGCCCGCCCGCCCCTGTTTCAGGATTTTGACCTTTTGCTTGGTTTAAGACTTAAGGCTTAATTAGTTTAGGGTTGTTGCTTCTAATTAACTTAAGATAACACCGTGGAACACTTTATTGTGTGGATTTGATTCCTTTGAGAATAAATATGAGGTGAAATGTATTTAAGTACCGTTTTGGTAATGTAGTTCACCTTTGATGTGCTGTTTTCATTGGTTGACCTTTGTGGTAACTTAATTTGATTGGTTCCCTACTTTGGAACCTTAAGTTGTTCATTCATGCTAAATTATTATTACTTAGCATTCATTTGAAAGTCCAGCTGGTATTTTGTGTGTGTTTGGGCGATGGGAAAGATTATAATGGCAAAGCCAAGTCCATTATAATGTTGACCATTGTTTTGCCCCCTTCTTTACCCCTTCTCCAGATTGGCCTTGGAAAGGATAAGTCAGCGTTCCTTTGTGAATGTATCTGGCTAGCGGGTATGACTTTGTGTCATGATCCTTGTCCTTTGTGACACTGTTATGGTTATTGGTTCCGGTACCGGGGTTTTCTCTTCGGCTTTCATGCTATTATGAAGATGATGATTTGTTGATTATTGAAGCTGCGCAGCGATCCTTTATTTGGATGATCCGGTTTGGAAAACCTTGGCTATATCCTTTGTTATGTGTTTATTTCCGCTGCTATCTGTTATATGATAATTGCTATGTGCTATGTGATAATAATTATTGTTTATTGCTTATTGCATCATAGCATGTCATGTAGTTGCATTAGTAACTTATTGAGATTTATCTCACCCCCTTTTCTTTTATCTTTGTTTTTCCTTAACCCCCCCCCCCCCAGGTGCTATGGATTAGTCTCGCTGATCACGAGAAAGAGGACGTCGAGTGTGGATCCGTTCTTTTGGGAAAGTTGTATAGGTTGGTTTACATTATATCAATGTGTAACCTTTTGGGGATATTTGTACCAAACATTGACGTCATTAGGATTTTGTACATTTATATTTTGTTGGGCATAAACTTGTGGAAGTTTATGATAGTTGTAGTTAGTTTTTATCAAACTTGATTTTATAAAACTTTGGATCATCACCTTTTGGTATCAAATGGAATTTTTAACTTCAGTATTTCTGAGTTTTGGTTTTAGAATCGACGTCCAGATCACGATCCCGGGGCCCGCGGGGTCCGGGGTCGCGACATTCATAGCGGAATCTAAGTTTATAGCTTAAGATAAATGTGGTGAGAAAGCCGAGAGGCTATGCCAATTTATAGAAGATATTTCAAGGGATAAAGCTTGTGCTAGCAATTGGTTGTATTGCTAGAAGTCAATCGGTGATTGATTGAATACAAAGCACTATGTATAATGGTAGGTCTTGACTTATATGTCAAAGACGTAACACCATTAAGAAACTACTCTCAACTAATTTGGCTATGTGAAGTCAAATGAAAAACGGATCCGTTAACCAAATGGTTAGAACCGAGAGTTAGTTATAAATTATGGAGGGGAATGAGACATAAAGCCTCTTAGAGTTGATCACAGCGGAAAATCCAATCTAGATGACTGGAGATCCCAAGAACTAGATTCAAAAGGGACCACCTAACTGTTAAAAGACTCGCGCGTCACTGTGGGGGTCAAATCCCCCCAAGTCCATTCCTATTAGTGACATCCCGAAGGGACAAGGATAAGCAAAATGCTTTTAATGACTTTTACGCGTCGAGAAAATCGAGCGGGGTAATACGGGTTACCTTCAAGAAGTCACCTATGTGAGAGAGAAGTGGGGCCGCTTCGAGGAGAATTGTGTGAGGCTCAATTCTTAGATCCTCTCGCAGAACCAGGCATTATGTTCAGGGCCATGAACGAACATAGCTATGAGAAATGAAATGTGTTAGGACATTACTTGTGTCTAGTATATAATCGGCTACACAAAAAGCATATCGATTCAAGGACATCGCGTCTATCGACTTGCGAGTAGAGTAAATATACTAGTTCGAGCGGAGGTTCAATGGGCAATATCCCCACACCTTCGTATGCAAGTTTTTGTCTGCCGGACTCTATCACCAATCTCGTCCTCAATTTCCTTCATGTGGGGGATTGTTGGAAAAATATGTTGTGTGTGAAGGAAATTGTGTATATTTTCTTGGAAGAATCGTTTGTCGTTGGACAAAGATTATTGTGGGTTCATATTCTACTCCGTGAGAACATGAAAATGATATTTTATTTGTTCAATTTAAAGATTGGATGATAAAAATATTATAGCTTAAATAAATGGATGAAAGTTGGAAATGTGAGTTTGTCTCACATGTGAAAAGAATGGAAAAAACTAGTTGATAGTTTTTGCCATTTTTTATTGAATTATAATTCTTTTAATTCAAGATTAATTTCAAGAATAACTTCCAAGGTTAATGTCCATTTATGATTGGCAAATGAAACTCCAAAAATAAATTGATGGCAAGGTTAATTGTTGAATTAAGATGATCATCAATATGTGGATTAATTGGAGAATTAATCCTTGGGGAGTTTTGAGCTATAAAAGAAATACCCACAACTCTTTGAAAAAGAAGAGAAAAAAAAAAAAAAAACACAAAAAGAAGTTCTTTCCATCAATCTTCTTCCTCCCTCTTGCAATTTTGCTCATCTTCTTCCTTTGGCCTCCTATAATAATTGGAATGGTGATTTTGTCCAAGCATAGTTCATTTCGCCGGAAGGCTCAAGTGCGGAGTTGCATTCGGTCAATCTGTTTTATCCTGGGAGACTAACGCCCGTCAAACCTCATGCACTCATAGAGAGGGGGATGAATTAGTCTTAAGGAGAGTGTGTTCTCACACGACTAGGATACAAGAGATCAAAGATGGACAAACCCAATGAAGAGATCAAATACGGTTTTATCGTTCCTTTTATGTTTTTTTCATAATTGTTATATATTGTATTTTCAATGTTGTAATTTGTTTTCCTTTCAATATTTACAAGATATATTCCAACAATTATACACAGTACTACTTCCTTAATTGCTTAATTGAGTAAGTCTTTTGAGAGACCGTTCTCTTCTCATGCATGAGACTGATCTCGATGAGAGAGAAAATAGGCTTGCCCCGCTCCGTCCATAGTGAGCAAGCCATTTACTCTTTTAACAAAACGCGCTTTCTAACACAAGTTTGTCTCCTTAATTTACATACATTGCTTGATACTAGGGGTGTAAACGGTTCGGTTCGGTTCGGTTTGAGGGTTTTTAGAGACCAAACCGCTAGTCATCGGTTTGGAACTTTTCCAAACCGAACTGAACCACAAAAACGTCCAAACCGAACTGAACCAAACTGTCATGGTTCGGTTCAGACCGCGGTTCAAACCGCGGTCCAAAGCGAGGTCTAAACCGAAGGTTCAAACCGAGGTCCAAACCGAGTACTGGGTGAACAAGATTCACAATAAAATTGACTTGAAATTTTCTTTAAAATTTCCCGAACTAGTTTACAAAATTCACAATTGCAAATTACACAAAACCTAAAATTGAGAAATGGGTTTGAATTACCGTCAGTTTCGAGACAAATTCGGCACTGAAGGAAGGGTCTTCGGCGTTGGGGATGGAGGAACGGAAGCAATCGCCGCCGGAGAAGGAAGGGTCGTCGGCGTCGGGGACGGAGGAACGGAAGCAATCGCCGCTGGAGAAGGAAGGGTCGGCGGTTGAGCAGTCGGCGGTTGAGAGGAGCGATCGCCACCGGAGAAGGGGCAGTCGGCGTCGGAGCTTGAGCAGTCGTCAGGGGAGAGAGAGCGCCGCTCGTGCGTCGTTCTAAAATGAGAGAGAGACTGAGAGTGAGAATATTGGTAGTGTTTGTGTTAAGTTTATGTTTTATATGTATAAATCAATGGTCCAGATTAACATTTACAAATGATCAACGGTCCACATCGCGGTTTGGACTATCGGTTCCGCGGTTCGGTTTGAGAGGGTTCGGTTTGGTTCGGTTCGGTTTATAAGAGTCAGACCGCAGGCCGAACCGAACGGTTTATGCTATTTTTGAAACCGAGCTGAACCACGGAAGGAGAAAAACAGAACCAAACCACGTGGTTTGGTTCGGTTCGGTCTCAAACCGCGGTTTGAACCGAACCGCTGACACCCCTACTTGATACATGTATGTCTATGTGAAAGGCTTGCATTTTTTTGACATTTTTGTAGCCTTATATCTGATTGCTTAAGATTTTAGATAAAGAGATAACTTAACTGTATGTACAGATTTGTATACTCCTATGACCTATCCTATTAATTGAACTTGCAATGGGTAATTAAACTCATATACTTATAATCAAGAAAACACCTCACTCTTCCCAATCCAAATGCTTCATTGTTTACATCAGTGTTATGTGTTTAGGGGTGTTTATAACTCGAGTTCAACCATCTATATATATATATATATACCTAATCTTCGTGCCCTAAAATCCCAAGATTTGAAAAGGGTTTTCTTGAAAGATTGATAAGTAGGGTTTTTGTTCATTTGTAAAAAATGTACTACTCATCCAACTCTTTTCCACAGCTTACAAGCTCATCCCCCCATAGCCATGCCAATGCCTTCTTTTCCCATCACACTCCAAATGAAAATCTCCTTCAAGACCCTTTCTCTTATAACTTCTTTCCTTCACCCAACATCAATGCCGATCCTTGTCCGTTCATCATCGATAACGATGCTACTGCTACTG
Source organism: Campanula takesimana (assembly GCA_026119855.1). NCBI lineage: Eukaryota > Viridiplantae > Streptophyta > Magnoliopsida > Asterales > Campanulaceae > Campanula > Campanula takesimana. The sequence goes on from JAOWBW010002063.1 coordinate 91,056, forward strand.
CTACTGATACTGATACTGAAGGCTTTGTTAGGGCACTGCAAGTGAAGGAAGATCACCCACTTTGTGATCCTTTGAGTAATTACTTAATTACCAACAAGAAAAGTAGAGTGAACAAGAAAGATCGGCACAGTATGATTTTCACTGCTCAAGGTTTAAGGCACAGAAGGGTAAGATTGTCTATCGACATTTCTCGCAAGTTCTTTAACCTTCAAGACATGCTTGGGTTTGATAAAGCTAGTCAAACCTTAGATTGGCTCTTCACCAATTCCAAAACAGCCATTCAGAAATTGATGCAAACCAACAACTACAGCTTACTACCTAAATCTTCTTCCTCGTCTGAATGCGATGAACTGAAAATCCTGTCTCAAAACAAGGGAGATGAGGAGCGAAATTCAAAGATCCATGGTACTACTGGGAATGAGAAAAAGAGTAGATCGCCTAACAAAGAGACCAGGGAAAAGGCAAGAGCAAGAGCAAGGGAACGAACACAACATAAACAGCGGATTAGAAAGCTCGATCAACAATTCAAGAAACGGATCCCTCCTCAACACGAAATCTGATTAGTAGTAGGTCTTCCGGTGAAAATATTACAATGCCCGCCTTACCGATCTCAGGCAACTCACTAGGTGATGAGACCTCATGGAAGGACATAATAGTGGAAGCAATTTTAACCAAGAAGCCCTTGAAGTCTTGCCTAATCGACGTGTATCAGCAAAACATGCCTGTGCCAGAAGAAATAATGGTCCAAAGTGAGCTATTCTCCCATTATTAAAGAAAATTCAGTTAATGAGAAGCAAGGCTATTCATTTAAAGGTACATTCTTTCAAGAACAAAATATGTTAGTCGACCTAAATTGCTACATGATCTTAATTAAGAGTCTTAATTATATCTTGCGCTCTTAATAGCAGATCAAACTTTGCAAGCTACCTAGCAACCGGCCAGAATGTGGAGGATGTATCACTCATAGACCAATGTAAGATGAAGTTCTATAATGTGTGACATTGCAAATTAAATGACCATGTCTTTAGTGGTGTTTATATATATATATATATATATATATATATATATATATATACTCCCTCCGTTTCATTATTTAAGTTGCAACATGGGTTGTGAAGCATAGAAATTAAGAAAAGAGAATAATGAGTGGTGGGAGAAAGAGAGAGAATGAGTGGAGGATTATAAAAGTAATAAACACTTTCCTTATTTGGTAATGTTGCAACTTAAGTGAAATGCTAAAAACGGCAAAATGTTGCAACTTAAATGAAACGGAGGGAGTATATATATATATATGGTTTTACTATATAACGGTCCTACCAGTTTTGATAAATTAGGAATAAATTTTCTAGCATAATTTACTAAACCTAAGAAGGCTTGTATTTGTTTTAAACTTTCTAATTTTTCTGGGAATTCTATAATTTTTGTAGCAATATGGGGTTGTAATTCTATTTTCCCATTTCCTATTTCTAATCCTAAAAAGGATATTTTTCTTTTAAAGAGCTCCATTTTCTTTTTTGATACTACTATCCCATGATTTTTAATTTCGCTAAACACCTGTTTTAAATGATTTTCATGTTCTTTAATGGTTTCACTAGCTACTAAAATGTCATCTATGTATACCATGCAAAATTCATATTTTAAGAATATGTTATCCATAAATCTTTGAAAAATCGAAGGGGCATTTTTTAAACCGAAACTTAACACGTTCCATTCGTACTGTCCTTCGGAACATGTGAAGGCTGTCCATGGTTTAAATTCTTCTGTTAATTTGAGTTGATTGTATCCTGATTTTAAATCAAATTTTGAAAATACCTTTTTCTTTTGTATTAAATTTATTAATGAATCTTTATTAGGTATATTGTATCCGTCATCTTCTGTATTATCATTTAGTCTTTTATAGTTATAGACTATCCTAGCTTTTCCCCTTTTTATTTCGCTATGATTTCTAACTATGAATGCTGCTGATCTATGTGGACTTTCTGATTTTCTAATTAATCTTTGTTTTATCATTTCAGGTATCTGGTTTTTGAATTCCTCTTTATCTAGAGGACTATATTCAATGTTTGCTGTTCTTATAGTTACATCAGGGTTTTTTATTTTAAACTTGCATATATATGTAACTTTCGAATTCATAATATCTTCTCCTATTAGTCCTATTTTTTCTAAGTGTAGAATGATAGGATGATTATTACTTTTTGTTATGTCCAAGCCTTTTTCTAACTCATGTGTTAACATATTTGTAAATAATTTCAATGTTTCATTTTCTATGTTCGTATTTGTTTTAGGGTGATTTTGGCGTAAAAATTCTAAGTGGCCAAGTCCACCACGCTTCTGTGCTAACTCTGATGTTTGTGTATATCTAAGGGTTGGTATACTATAAATGTGTTTGCTTAAGGTAATATAATTTTTGGTAATAGTAATTGCACCCTGTAATCCTAATATAAAATTAAGGCCTAATATGAAATCTTTTGATTTTACATATTCAGGACTAATGTTTACCTGGGGTATATCATATTTTAAACTGTAATTTCCTGAGAAATCTATAAATTGTATCCCTATTGGATCGATATAATGGGTAATTGTCATTAGTCTATCTTCTATAGTTCTTGTGACTAATTTATAAGGTAACTCCTTTTTAAATTGTGTTGGTACCATACTATGTGATATTACACTTTAGTTGCTCCTGTATCTAATAATGCCGTAAGATCTAAATATTTTTGGTTATCTAACCATAATCTACATTGTAGATTAATCATATTTGTAATGTTTTTTGTTTGAATTAACGTATGTTCCGTAGACATATTATTTAAATCTTCTTGTATTGAAGGTTCTCCTAATTTTTGTTTATTTTTGTGCACTATGTTTTCTATTCGTGAGACTCTATCCTCAATGTTTAACAGTTTTAAATTGTGTAATTCATTTGTAATTTCTTGTTTATTTATTTTTTCTATAATCAGTTTTATATTAACTTCTTCTGAGGAATTGTTTTCTATAGTCATACTTTGATTATATAATGTATTTAGACATAAATAACAGATTTCTTTAAAGCATATGTTACATTGTGATCTTTTCTCTATACTAGGGAAATATCCACAATTAAAGCATTTAATATAATTATTTCCTCGTCTATTTATCCAGTTATGTTTACATTCTTCTTCTTTATTCATATATGTATATGTTACTTTAGTGAGTTGACTATCCTCGTCATCACTATAAATACTGTAGACCGATTCATTATCTGAATTTGTCATTTCTAAAGGTTCTATTTTGTATTCGCCTAGTTGTTCTACTAAGTTACTTCTTTCTGTATTTTTGTTTTTATTTGGGCATTTATTTGCTAAATGTTTTTCGTCGCCGCAAATAAAGCATTTACATTTTCTAGTTTGTGGTCTTTTAACATACCTATTACCTGTGTAGGGTTTATATTCTCTTTTGTATGTAGTATTTTTTCTTATAAATTTCCTTGTTGGTTTATTATAATGACCGTAAGCCTGTGGTGTATATATAGCTGTTTTACAAAAGGCGTACGCACTCTTTTTTAATTGTTCTTGTAGGGTTACTTCTTTGCATTTATCTTCTAATATAGTAAATGTATATGTAATTCTAGGTCCTATTCCTAGATTCTTTTTATCACTAAATTGTTGTTTCTAAGATTCATGGATGTTTCGTCCTAAATCTCCGGGTAATTTAACAAAATATTTATCACAAAGGTCATCGTCCATGGCTTGACCTGTTTGTGAGAGTAACCTTGTAAAGTCTAATGTAAACTCATTTATGTATTTCATGTCAGCTATACTTAATTGTTCTAAGTTTCTAATAGCTGTATCTTGTATAAGAGTAGTGTTTTTAGCTGGATCTACTCCTAGTATTAATGTTCTTATTTGACTTGTGAAATTATATGGGTTATCTCCTATTGCTTTTAGTCTATTTATTTCATCTGGGTCTTGGGCTTTTTTACTTTGCCAGATGCCTAAGGCTATTGGGCCTAATGTTGTTTCTAAATATGAAAACATGTCCATACTATCTCTTTTATTTGTTTCCCATAGTCTTACTACTATTTGTTCCCATATTAATATTTCATCGCCCCATAATTGAGGTTTTTGTTTTTCTAATAATAACATACTACCACTGTAGAGGTTTCCTATTGGTAACCTATTTCCTTGACTAATGTATTTAGATTCTCCTGTATATTGTTGTATCGGAGGGTTCCACGTTTCCCTTCCTATTACATCTTCTGTTGATGTTCCTGGTTCTATCCATTCCATTTTAGCCCTTTTTCTTGTATTGATCATATCTTGATCCATAAAAGCCTTTTCTTGTTTGTAAAAATCTGATATCATTGTTTTTCCTTGTTGTATATTTTCTACCAAGGGTAAATTGTATATTTCTTGTAACTTATTATAACTGTCTTCATAGGTCCATCCTAATTCTGTAATACACTCTATTATCATATCATCTACTTCTTCTTGAATATTTAACTCAGTGAATTTTTTATTTATTATTTCTTCAAATGTTTTGCTAGTTTCTTCTATTTTAAATCCTGTAGATGGTTCCATTTCTAAATAATCTATTATACTAAAGTCATTTTCTTCTTGTTCGAATTTATCGAATCCAAAAATAATTTCATCATCTTCATTATCTGTATCATAGATAGGTTTTGTATTTTCTTCGATATTCATGAAATTGTATTCTGTTTTATCTTCATCTTCATCTGCTTTTTTAGCCGTTTCTTTTTTAAAATTTAAAAATCTTAAACTTTGTGATCCATTTAATCCTTCATATGTAACTTTGTCTTGGAACTAATATTTCATTTTCCTGTTCTTTTATGTCGTCTAACGACCATTCTAATCCTGCTAATTCTTCCGGGTCTATTTTAATCGGATCTATCATTTGTATTGATTTTGAAGCTATTGTATTTACTATTCCTTCAATGTTAACCTTGTATTTCATTCCACTTCTATTACTAGCTTTTCCTAGTGTTCCAACACTTATTACAATATTATTTCCTTCATAATTTTCATACCCTTTTGTCTGAAGAGCTATTTTAATGTTTTGTAGATCTTTAATGTCTTTTAGTATTCCTGGTGTACAATAAAATAGTGCTGTATTTTGGCTCAAATCTATTTCCATTCCTGAAATAATTGCCTTCTTTAATTCTGTTTTCCATGATTTATCTAATATTAGAGCTAATAATTTTGTCCCTAAATTTTTTCTTCCTAAGGTTTTAATGCCAATTACTACTAAGCCTATGTGTGCGAAATGTTTTCCAGATTGTTTAATTTTTTGTATTGTTTCTGGTGAGAATAAATCTATTGTTACAGTTCTGTCAACTATTCTAAGACTTTCTTCTCTACTACTGCGTATTAATGTTGTATTAAGGTTTAATATTCCTGTTTGATACAATATTCTAGGATTTAATATATCTAATTGATGTTGATTATATAAATCTATATTTCTTTCTAGATCTATTTCTTCTTCTATTTGAACTGTTTGTTGGTTACTTGTAGATCCCGATCCTCTTCTTATAATTCTATTAAGAAAACTATCGGATGTAATTTGATCCTGTATGTTGCTAGTTGAATTCCTAGCTTCTTGTAATGTTCGGCTTCTTCCTAAAAAGCTTCTATCTTGTTGATTATTCATTTTCTTGGTACCCAATGTGAATATGGTAACGGTTTTCGCTTAATTTTTACTTCTTCACCTAAACTTAATTTATTAATTCCACTAATTATTTTATCTAAGTCGTTATCTAAAGTTGGTTTACTTGACTGTGGTTTATTAACTATGTCTAGGATTCTATTTAGTTTGTCTATAATTTGTAATAATAAACTTATAATGAAGTTAAATAAGCTTGGATATGTTTTGTCGGACTTACTAGTTCCGCTATAAGATGTAAATCCAGTAATTTCTTCTTTATTTTCTTCGGGTTTATAAATGTTAGCTTCCTTTAAAGCCTGTATATATTCTCTAGTTTCCAGTTTTAACTTTCGACTATACCTTTAACTGTAGTAATAACTTGTTCTAATTTAACGACTTGTTTTTCTACTTTATGTAATAATTCTTTTGCTTCTAATATTTGTCGAGGTTTCGAGTTTTCTAATAAATAATTTAACTGTTGAAAATCTTGTTTTGTAGGTATTTGTTTATGAATTTCTCTTAACTCTACTAAAATTTGATTATTTAAGTGCTTGATGTAGTCTAAATTCTCGGTTAATTTGGCTAAAGTTCGTTGGTTGGCAAGGTTCAAGTTGAAAAGTTCAATCGTATTAATTGATGAATTCTGAGACGCAATTATAGTAAAAAGAAACTCCTATCCCTTCGTTAATTACTTAATCCTAAAATCCTTCGAAAAATATTCTTATAGCCCTTTATAATTTAAAGTAAATAATTAAATGTAATTTGGAACGTGGCGTTGTTTCACCTTAGACCAACAACCCATTCGGATTGTCACCTTAACTGGAGTTTGAATTCCAAGGTTAAGAGTTTAGGCACGTAAGATGTTTCCAGCCTATATACCAAAATTACAAAAAAAAAAAAAATGATAAACACATTAATTAACATGATAAATCTAATGACCAGTAAATTCCAGCCTTTAATCCCAAAAATAATAATCATAGCATAATTGATCCCTTTTCTTCACCTAGACGGGTTCTTGATCAATCGTGGACTTACTTCACACTGCCACCTCACAAGCCTGTTCTAGTCTTTTAGAATTAAGATCACCCATGCTCTGATACCATTTAGGGGGGTATAGGGCAGATTTTAGCGGTCTCTGTTAACCATAATAATTTAAAAAACATAGATTTAAAATTCAATATTATAAAAGACATAGTTTTATAAAACTTACAAGATATGTGCGGAGGCGTTTGTTTGTGCAGGGGGATTCTGGGCGTCTTTATGAACAGTGTTTAGGGGGGTATAGGGCAGATTTTAGCGGTCTCTGTTAACCATAATAATTTAAAAAACATAGATTTAAAATTCAATATTATAAAAGACATAGTTTTATAAAACTTACAAGATATGTGCGGAGGCGTTTGTTTGTGCAGGGGGATTCTGGGCGTCTTTATGAACAGTGGCTGGTACACTCTTTTTTTTTTTTTTTTTTTTTTTTTTATATATATATAGGGCTATAATATTAAGTACTGAAGGATTCGAAGGATTTTAAGTAATATAACTAGGGGAATCGGAAGGGGGTTTAAGCTGCCATTAAGAAAGACTGCTCTTTATTAAAATTGCTCTCGTGGTTTTTTCAACTCGTGCTTTACAAATGAAATGAACTGAGGTTTATATAGCCTCGAAACCTATCACCTAATAAGCCGGTTAACATTACCGGAAAACCTAGGAATAAACTTTTTACAAATTTCAACCTATGAATAGTAAAAGGCGAAATAATTTTCGCTAAAGTATAAACTTTACAAAAAGATGAAAATGACCTAAAGCTAAACTTTTCGAAAAGTAAACCTAATCTGTGAAGTTTTCAAAAAGCATGAAAATATTGTCGGCCGCCCCATGTCATTGCTTACGTCTTTGTGGTTGATGCTGTCATTGCTTACGTTTCTAGAAGTCTCTGTGTGTACTGTCAATTGTGGGAATTGTATCCCCATCTGACTGTGCGTCTTGCATGTTGTCATCATATGGATCGCCTAGTCCTGGATAAGACCATGGCCTTTCTTCGTTGGTGATGTGCTGTTCGTCTAATGTCTCGCCTTCTCCAAAAAATGGTAAAAGCATGTTCCAATTGTCTGTTGCCCAAAGTTGAATGTAATGTCCTTCCGCCATTAGCTTATAGAGCTGCCATGGGAAGTTCTTTGGGAGATCTGGTGTCTGTTGATGTCGCTTTATGAATCCGGTGTGGAAGTCCGTGATTTTTTCTACATCTTGCTCATGTAACCAAGCAAGGCTTGTAAAATCAATATGGCTCTCTATTTTAACCGCCATTGATAATAATTTGTGATCTGAAATGTTACTGCTGATGAAGACCCTCTTTCTTGCAGGCCTGTATGTATGGCTGTCTGATTCCGGAAAGGATGCGAATATTTTGCACCCAACCTTCTGTGTGAAAGAATGTGTAGCTATATTTCCAGCTACCATTGTAAATTTTTCCCCGAATGTGTTTAGAATTTCTTCTGTATCAGGATTTAATCGGAATTCAATGTAATCGATCATTCCGTAATGATAAAACTGTGTGATGAGTTCTTTTGGCATGTCAGTTTTGAATAAATCTATCTGTAATAGTAGAATGCCTGTATCATGTCCATTGTTGTCTATCCTTTCGACTACTGTTACTCCTCTGTAATTTAGTTCTTTAAATACAATTTGAACTATTTTTTGCTGTAACTTATACAGGATTAAGGGAAATCCAGTACAAATTTTTTCTGAAATTATGTCATCGAGGCCTTCTATTTTCTCCAAAACAGGTTTCAGAGTATGCCTCCATGGAATGTCAAGTACTCGAGCCTTAAATTTGTCAAAGTTTCTGTAAATTGGCTCTTTTGATTTGTTTTTAAGAGTGTCAATCTCTTGTTTCAACTTTTTATTTTCCAACTGTAAAGGTATTTGAATTTCCTTTCCCTTTTGAGAAAGCTTATGTTGTAGATTTGAAATGGTTTCTTCTTGTCTTTGGATGATCTGTTCTGGACTTTCTTTTACCATTTGAGAAAATGTTTTTACTTCTTCGGGTTCGATAAAGAAGTTGTCAAGTCCAAAATATCCTCTTGCCATGCTTATGGCTTCGGAAAAACTGTAATACCCTTTATAGAGGGGATCTATGCACTGTATGTGTTTTGACACTGTTTCCCATTTGTTAAAGACTCCAATTTTGGTGCCTCTAAAAATAATATAATGTGAGAATCGTTTGGGTGTAACTGTATTCTCGGACACTTTTCGAGTCATTTCGAAAAAATAAAATCCCAGGGAATTTAAAATTTGAACCTTTTTTGTTGATTCATTGGGAAATGTATGTATATGCCAGAGATTATCAAGCAGGCATTGTTGTTTGTCTGTTAATCCAGTCCCAAAAACGGGCCTGAATTTTTGTTTGTCCTCTGTACAAACAGGTAGAATGTTTGGGCCGAATGTAATTGTTGGTTGTTGGGCTTTTGGTTGGGCCCTATTTGAAACAAAATGTTTATCGGATACTTTTTGTATACGGCTTGGCCCAGCCTGTGAGGATGCTTGTGTCTGACTGTTGGGAATTGTTAACTGTAACTGTGCTGTATTGTCACTACTGCTGTTACTGTCAGATGTATCCATGGATGTATTCTTCGTCTGTTTGGGATGTACCACTCTTCTAAATCCTTTGTCTTTCTCCATGAAACAATCTGTTCAAATTTCTAGATAAAAGGTCAGCAATAGTATTATTTTTTCCTTTAATGTGTTCAAAATTAATACTATATCCGCTTCCTTGTATTATGTTTTGTAAATTAATCCATCTGGTCCTGTTGACTTTTTTACTTTGATCATTTTTTATAAATTTGACTATTGCCTCACAATCTGTTCTAATTGTAAATTCTTTATTCAAGAAAATCTTAAATTTTTCTAAGGCATTTATCAAAGCTTGTATTTCATAATCTAAACTGGTCCAATTTAGTCCTGTTTTGTTAAAGTTTCCGCTAGAGTATGCGCAAACTTTTTCACTGTTTTTAGGTGAATATTTATCTGGTTTACAAAGAAGAACGGCTCCCCATCCTTCTTTACATCCATCTGTTTCTATTATTATGTAATCAGTGACTAGGGGTAATTCTAAGGGTTTAATCTTCTTAACTACCTCTTTAATTATAGGTAGGGATACCAGATGCTGTTTGAGCTAACTGCTAAACTTCTTTGGCGATTCATTGCCTGAGAGATAAACCTATCAGTAAAATGTGATGAATATATATGCAACGGAGACAAAGCAATGATATTAACTTCGTACTTGCATATTCCATGCATTTTTGAAGAAATCTTAGCCATCATTTTTATTTGAAGTGTTTCTTAACTTTCATCCGTGAAGCAAGCATGCATAGAGTAGAGTAAATGATCATCACTGGAGCCTCAAAGTGGCTTTAACAGGGGAAAATCTCAAGGTTCAGAAATGTGTAGATACACATGAATGTCATTGTCATTGATAGTGAAAAATGCAAGATAGATAAAAATAAGTAAAGTATAAATTAAACTTTTCTCAATATGTGTCTGAAGGGTATGCATGCATTAGCCCTAGACATTAACCTACTGAAGACATTCAAAAAGTTTGGCAGAGATATACAGAGATGATAATAGCATTTTTTTTTATGTGTAGGCTTATAACTTTAAGTCTTTAACTATATACTCCCTCCGTCCCACTCGAATTAGGATTCTTGGTCAATATATAATTATACTTTGACCAAGAATTTGAAAAAAAAACAATGATGCTAATAAAAATTTAAAAATTGCTATTATATCACGGTTACTAATAAATTCAATAACTATTTTTTGATTTTCATCAAGATAATTATTTTTCTTCAAATTATTTGTCAAAGTATAATCGGATTGACCAAGAATCCTAATTCGAGTGGGACAGAGGGAGTAATTGGTCATTGAGTTGGAATTAGAATGGGATAAGTTATCAAAGCATCTGTTTGTACCATACTGGTATAGTAGATGCATTTTCTATTTTTCTTATGCTTCTTGTGACCTCTCAGCATGCATACTGGAAAATATATGAACTCAATCTTGTAGTAACTAAACTCAGTCATAAATATGGCTGGTTGTGGATTGAGATAATATTGAATACTGTGCGCAAGTGTTAAAACATTTACCCTAAAACAAGTACTTTTTCTCTGTCTCAAAATAAATGTTTTTTTAAAAAAAAAATTAAGAGAGAGTTTGTAAATGTTAAATTTTAATGGCAAAGATTATAAATATTAGGCAAAACTGCATCAAAAATCACTCAACTATGACCAGTTTTGGTATTTGGTCACTAAACTAATTTCTTTTTGAAACAACACATCCAACTTATTTATTTTTGCATCCATAGTCACTATCACTAACTCCATCAGTTTTTTTCCCGTTAAACCATCATGTGCAATGCATGTGACAATATTTTAAAGGGTAGTTCAGGTAGTTTGATCAAAAGAATGGGAAACAAATTGTCCGGCTTAATGAGTGAAAAAACAAAGTTTAGGGTTTAAAATGAAAACAAAAAAAAGTAAGAAAAACACCCAATATCTAAAACACCCCTCCCCTTTCTTCTTCTTCATTCTGCAACTCCCCCACCCAAACCCTACCTCCGACGTGCTTCAACATCGTGTAATCCGTCATCCCGTTTGTGCCCATCATCCCCATCACGCTCGCCGTGCAGACGATGCTTCCCCTCACCCCCCCCCCCCTTCTCCACCATCGCACGCGCCCCGTGCTTGACGCAAGCCGCCATTGAATTCCGGTAAGTCCAGGTTTAAGATTGTCTGGCCGGAGTTCGAATTGACTCCGGCGTTGCTGAACATGATGTGGGTCGAGTCGACCATGGATTTAACTTGGTCTTCATCTGTGTATCTGGGTTAGAACCCACGGATTTCAAATCCGCGTGATTTCGATTTAAAATTCATTTTTTTGTTCAAATCTGCCAAAGAATGGGGTGGAGAATCTGATGAATTCGATTGACTGTTGCCTCCTCCTTTGATTCTTTTGGATGTGGGTTTGTTGATTTGAAGTTATGAATCTATTGTGAATTTGATTTAGATAAGATGTTGATTTGTGAGTTTTTATCCGATTCTTGAATGCCATGGTGGTGGTTTTGCAATGAATCTACTGAGTGAGGCCGGTGGTTGTTGATGGCAGTTGAAAGGTGGTGGTGGTGATGGTGAGATGGTGGGTATGTTGGTGATAAAGTTAACAAACTAAATAAACATTATAAATGAAAAAATGACTTAATTAAATTTTTTTAACATCAATAGCTAAAGTGGTGAAAAACAATTGGTCAGGGACTTATTTGAAACAAGTTTAACCTTTATATTCTAGTTTAAAGCGAACTACCTGAACTACCCTTTAAAATATTATCACATGCATTGCACATGATGATTTAACGGGGAAAACTGATAGAGTTCGTGATAGTGACTATGGATGCAAAAATAAATAAGTTGGATGTGTTGTTTCAAAAGGAAATTAGTTTAGCGACCAAATACCCAAACTGGTCATAGTTTAGTGATTTTTGATGCAGTTTTGCCTAATTATTATTATTATTCACTTCTAAACTTCTAATTTTGTAAGTATACATAAATGAAATGTGGAAAATAATTTCGTTAAAAGCTATTTACAAACAAAGATTATAGAGTAAAAGAGTAAAATCAAAGTTATAAGAAAGTGTTGCAAAATTTTGCTTACAATGTTGCTAAACAATAGTAATTGGATGTTGTGTTTGTAAGACCCACTACTCATGAATTTAGCATCCAATCATTATTTGTCAACTATATTTATAAGCAAAATTTTGTATTGCTCATGTCTCAAGAGTATAACTATTGTTGTTATACATTTCTAAATTTTTAAAAACTTTATGTGGAATGTGTGATACCCTAATAAAAACATGATCAAATGTACTCGTTTTGAATAGTAAATTAAGATTGAGAGAGATATGGTATAAAGGCTATCTGGTCCAACCTGATCTCATTCAAAGTTTCCATCATAACCCCAGTCTGTATCTTCCATGGAAATATCATCATCAGCATCTTCGTCATCTCCGCCTTCTCCGTCGCCATCGTCGCTGTCATCACTACTGGATTCATCATCTTCACTGTCATCGTAACAGGGAGGTGAAAATTCCCCATTACTGTCAAAAGGGGAGTTATCCACATGAAACGATGGTTGTTGAGGTTGGAATGAAGAGTCGCTATCAGTATCAGCATCAGAATTGATTTGAACGTCGGAGTTATCAGAATCCACCTCCTCTGGAAACGCGTCTGAGAAAGTTCTTTTGGGAGCCATGGAAGGTGTGCAATAAGGTTTTACAGAGTATAAGGCAAGAAGAATGGTTTGTTGGTACTCAAGAAGACAATGACTCTTTATATACCGAGAAATACAAAGGGGTATGCTATAAATACTAGTCCTAATTGGGATATAATTAATGAAGCCTCGCTTTCCAATCGGAGTCATGATTACTTTCTGGGGAAAATCAAAGATTCGTCAGAAGATGTAGAGATTTGGCGGCTATCCATCACATCAAACGTCAACACAACTATAATGACCGAAGACAAGACGAAATAGTTTCTACTTGACAAGCCGACATAGAAACTCGGGGGCCACTGAACGACAAACCGAGGTGTTGGGCTGTGACGTGTGGGCCCAAGCCCATGATCGAGGGCTAAGACGTAGCCCAGCAAGAGTCCATGCCAAGGTGTGGGTCGTATGCCGACTTGTGCCGGATTAACAGGGATAAAGCTGCACTCCTAATATATCGCCATATCAACTATCAGAATCCAAGTTCTATACAAACGCAGGAAATCCTTATCTAAACAAGGAGACCTCTTTTACTTCTACAAGATAACGGGGATAACAATCATCCTTATCAGGATTCTATCTCCTCAGTTTACAAGTTCTACATCAACTTCAACTCAAGCTCTTTGGATTACTTGACAAGTCAGGACTCAATTCACCTACGCTATATAAACAGTCCCTCAATACAATTTACGGGTAATGAACTCTTTTGGCTCTAAACTCTAGTCAATTGATTTCTCTCTTTTCAAGTGCAAACAGTATTCCTACTCTCACGCCGGAGGGCCTTCGCCGGTGAAGCCCCGGCTAGTTAACTATTTCTTGTTTCGTGTGTGCAGATCCGTACAAGGAGTTCTCTTCGCTGGATTTATCCGAACCGTTAGACGAAAGGCTGATCCGGTACGTTTTTTAGAACTCTATACAGAGGAAGTGTAGTTGAAAAAAGAATAAAGTAGGTGGGTGATTTGATGCTTTGACAATTTTGTGAGGTATTTTAAATTTGGCATAGACTCATGCATCCATATAGCTGCTCTAAATAAATCTAATGCGGTTGCGTGATCAATCAAAAAAAATCAGAAGCAATTGGCAAGTGTAAGAGGTTTTACGTTCCGTTGTAAGCGACATCCCCATGCCTCGTTTGATATATGGAAATACAAGCTAAATAATGGGTATTTGATTCCTGTGTAATGCTTATCTATGTTTGGCGCACACATAATACTGGATAAGGAATGACTATTAGTTTCCCACGTGAAAGAGTATGAAATACTCATTTACTTATTTTTGTGTATCTTTGTAATTCTGATAATAATTATTGTATATAATTAGTTTAGTGTTATTTTAGGAATTAGTTGTAATTATTTAGGAATTAGTTTATATTATGATTATTTATTTTAGTTAAGATTTATTTCACTAACTTACTAATGTTTATCTTTGGTAGTTATCTCTTTTGTATTTTAGGAATGTAGGTCTCTCACCAAACAAGGAATGGGGCGGCTATAAAAGAAGAGGGAGCCGACCATTCTTTTACACGGATTCGGAAATTCAGAGAGTGCGATTTTCTTTTGTGAAAGAGTCCTTATGTTCTTGAAGTTCTTGTTCATCAAGACTTCAAGGTGTTTGAGTGTTTTTGTGAGTTCTAGTGATCTAGAATAGTTTGATCTTTTCGTTGTTTGTTTCTTTCATTGTCTTGTATTCAGCAAGACCTCTTTATTAATGAAAGTTTTCCAGCAAGTAATTCTTGCTGAAGTGTTTAATTTGTCTTTAAAATTCCGCTGCATTTACTCTTTTCGTCGCCAGTTGATAGGACAGTTATGTTGTTACTTGTGTGATCATCTTTGATCACAAGTGTCCTGTCAAGTGGTTGTTTTCCAGAACAGTCATAGCTGCATATTTCTTTCACCACGGGAATCAAAATCTATTATTCATCATTAGATGATGATATGATGGAATATCACAAGTAAAGACCAAACATAGGTATCGGAATGTTAGATTCTTATCATTCCTAGATTTTCGATTACTAGATATCACATGTCCATTTTCACACAATCATTCCCAAGCATCAATCGAGAGGCCCCAGTGAGACATCGTTCTAAGCTTTACGTATACTCCCTCCGTCCCACCTCACTTGACACCCAAGAGGTGGGTACAATAACTAAGAAAAATAAAAATAATAAAATAAATAAAATGTGTGGTAGAAAATGAAGAGAGAGAATGAGTGGGGTAAATAGTAATGTTGATTGAATAAATTGAGTGGTGGAAAATGAAGTGAGAGAATAAGTGGTGTGGTAGAGTAAATATAAAATTATAAAAGTAGGCTATTTTGGGAAGTGTCAAGTGAGCTGGGACGTATTAAAATGGAATAAGTATCAAGTGAGCGGGGACAGAGGGAGTACTTCAAAGGGAAATAATAACGTTACAAAAGACTACAAAATGCGATCTACAAAATGAGGTGTCATAATTGTGTTGTATTTTTAATTGGATTGTGTCGGATCCACTATCGTCACTACATTTTGTATCCTTCATTTTGTAAACTTCTTTTATAAATTTTATAAATAAGCCTAGCATTGTCCTACTTCAAATTAACCTACCTCTTGATAGGCTCCACGTATATTAAGAGATTTTCAGCTTTTGATTTAAAAGAAAGCACGGTGTGTTCTAATCTTGAGCATTGGCTACACATTAGCTGCGGTTGAGTATGAAATTGGAGTGGTAAAGTATACTCCCCGTCCCTTTTTAATTTAAAAATAAAAAATAAAAAATGAGACTTAGCATAAGAATTAAGAAAGTGATTGAAAATGTGATGTGTTGTGAGTGTGGATAGTTGGGTAAGAGAGAAAAACTGAAGTAGGGAATAGAAAGTGGATAATGGTTGCGAGTATGACAAGTGAATCTCATTATTTAAAAAGCATTTAAAAGTTTCTATTTTTGGATTGTATACTAAAGTGTGACAGCCAAAATAGCAATTTTTGTAGATTAAAATGACGGAAGGGGTATACGTATACTACGCCCACGCTCGTCCCAAAAGAAAATGTTTAAAATAAGTTTAATATTTGTCCAATTAAAATTAAATTTTAATTTTGAAATTTTCAAAGTATTTATTTTGAAACAGGTGGAGTACGAACTCGTAAATAAATACTACTAGTAGCTCCCGCTAGGTAGCATAGCCGGACGTCCTAAATTTTTATTTTTTTTCTTGATTAGGTAGTCCTCTACAGAGTTCGTATCACTCTTACGTGCAGTGATTCTTCATAGAAACTTTATAGGTTGCCCTCCTACGTACCTTCAGCAGAAAATGCTTATAATGTACTCCCTCCGTCCCCAATTAACGCTCTTAGTTTGACTTTGCACGGAGATTAAGATAAAGTAAATGTTGCGAGTGTGAAAAGTAAAGTAGGAGAGAGAAAGTGTGTAGGGAGTTTTTGTTGTGAGAATGATAGGTGGGTCCCATTGTCCATTTTAGGTAATAAAGTATAGTAAGAACCTTAAATTGAGACAGACTAAAAAGAAAAGTAAGAACCTTAAAAAGAGGGGCAGGGAGTAAGGCTGACCTAGCCAATAAATGGTGAAACGTAATTGGATTATACGGTATGATTTTTGTACATACTTACTTGCGCTTCAACTAATTAATATTTTTAAATTAATGAAATGATAAACTTGCCCTTAAAACATCATGTGTCTTTCGTATGATGAATTATGTTTTTTTTTCCGGAAAGTGACATGAATAAGTTTTTTCACAACGAGGGGGGGGGTGGAAATCAAAGGTAAGTGCTTATGTCGTGTGTTATGTCGTGTGAGCTGAAGCTCATTAGCAAGTGACATGAATAATGTTAAAAAAAATAATGATTCACTACTTCTTATATCACATTGCACCACTTTAAGAAACCTAGAAATAATATTGTAACGAAAATAAATCCATAACTACTTGAAACATGTGAAACTCAAGTGACTAAAATGCAATTACCCTGCTCTTTTAAGACGAGCTAGGAGAGTAGGAGGTCAGCTTTCAAATGTGGACTCGATGCGTACGACGAAGGTAACTGGTAATCACAAAGATTGGTATAAGGGTCAATCCGTCAAAAGTTTCAATTTGGAGGTGGTGAGTTTAGATACTATGGTCAAATTGTAACTTTCAAAAGTTGACTCCTGCAATTAGCTTGGCAAACAAACAGCCTGGCTAAAATCTACATACTGAATTTCGCTTCCGCTTCCGCTGCATCAATTTCTATACAAGAACAAAATCATAAATGCAAAAAAAAAAAAAAAAAAAAAAAAAATCCTCTCAACAAGAAATGAACAACCATCTCATGCAATTGAAATTTACTCCGTCGACCTTATTAGAATATCTCCTTTCCCATTTGCAGGAGAAACCAGGGCTAGAACGACAAGACCGCCCAAGGTAATGATCAATACACCCAAAGAATTCACAAGTAATGCCTCTGCAGAATATCTTGATATTAGGTTGTGGGTCTGGAGAAACGTTGCTTTTTCTAAAAGCCCAGTTGCGCAAGTGGCAATGGCCAGGGCATAAATGTAAATTCCGAAGAACACGTGCAATGGAAGCATTGTGGCTCTGCTATTTCTAGAACCCTCTGTATACCAAAACGTTGCAAATCCAGCTGCCCACTGGGACAAGAAACGATCGCTTATAAATAAATTGAAATTATCCTATGACTCAATGACAAGCAGCAGCAGCGGACCCATGACTTTTATTTATTAAGTGGGTGGACAAATTACATTACAAAGTTTTGTAATCATGAAAAAATGCCTACTATAGGACTCAAATTCACAACCATAAAATTGAAAGCCCAGCACTTTACACACAACACTAGACAAAACATTTTACTAAGATGGTGCACTTGCACCCATATCACTATGCATAGGTCTGTTGCAGGCCAGTGGGAAGTATAAGCACTGTGTGTGGGTGGGTGTGAGTGTGATGGAAAGAGAAAGGGTGAGAATTTGAGACAATACCTGGATGCCAAACAAGAATAGGCAAGCAAGGCCTAACCATGAGTGCAAGCTGTAAAAATGGTCAATGCCTCGATCTTTATGAAACTTCCAAGCAGCCCATAAACCAATGATGCTCGTAAAAAAAGCCACGAATTGCAGAGTAAGATGGACTAGTTTTTTAAAGTTTTTTGTTCCTGGGACTGTCTTGTAAGCCAGTATGGCTGCATCAAACAGAGGTAGTAGCAGTCAGAACATTATTTTCAGGTTACTTTAAGAAATGAAATAGAAGAGACAATAATTCAGTTCCTTATGAGAGTAACTATGGAAGCACAGAAAACAAAGTAAAACTTTTAAGTTGAAGCCGTGATGAGTAACTAAATGTTGGTACGCCATAGTCTACAAGACATTACCTTCCCCATTCAGAAGTACCAGGCCTATCACCATCAAGACAGGATGGACCTGCATATGGAAGAACCAAGATTAATCATCCTCAATTACATGTGTTTATAAGGAACTACTAGGAGGACTAAAAGCGTTTCGGTTTACAAAGACAAAAGTAACTGCATATTTCCTTCTTTTTTTTTTTTTTTTTTTTTGAAAAGGTAAAAAGTTTACAAACAGTTATTTTTGAAGAGTTCAATTGCCAGATAATTTTGGCATTTTCATGAAAGGCCATATCAACATTCCATTTACCATTGACAATTCAGTAGCCACCCGGAATGGTAGTTCTTGCTTTATACAAATGCGACGATATTGATTTCATTCAGTTTAATGATATCCTAAACAGGATCCCCCTACGCCAGTTGTACATAGCTTTCGTATGACAATATTCTCAATTTCCCCACACCCAGAAGCGAAAGAAAGGACACATTCACTAGCTTAACAACCAAGAATCCTAATCTTCACCAAACAACAAATGATGCGTTTTGACCTCCGAACTCCACTCGAAACCAAACATGCCATGATACTGTTCAGAAGCCTTTGACAGAATAGCTTTAGCATTAGCATTTGACATATCAGCTTTAGCTTTAGCATTTGAGAAGCAGAAGTGTATTAAGAAATTACTTTGCTTCTTGGCCCACATTTCGAAACTAAAACATCTTCAACAACATAGGAATGTACCAGAATATTTATTTCCTCCTTCATGCGTATGATATAAGGTTTTGTCACGTATTCTCATGGTTGTCAAAAAAAAATTACTTGTAGTTTCTGTTTGAGATTTTATGGAAATTAAAGTAGTAGAATTCAAACAATTCTACCGGTAGCACATACACTATACTCATAAACTACCCTGAGTGTCCAAATCATAGCTTTGCAAATGCACAATGGGAGTAGCTGGCAAATTAGTGGAACATTCATTTGGGAGAGTAAAATATGAAAAGTGACACATTTAGGCTATGTTACTCGGACTCGCCTAGGAGTATCCGATATGGGTACGTATCCGAGTGTCGGATTGGGGAAAAAATAAAAGATTTGACACTAAATGTAGTGTAAAATAGCCATGTATTGGACTCGCGTCACGGGTGTCGACATGGATGCGACGGGGTGAAATGAAGAGTCGGAGCATCATAGCATTTAGGTACAGATGGAGTATGTTACATGCTTGGGATCTTTTGGTTTCTAGATTCTTGGAAATAATTTGCTCCAAAATGAATGTACTATTTGTCATCTTCACCTTGCCTTATAAACCAGGCACAATCAACTTGTTCAAAAATGACTACTTAATAGTTATGATCTAAAGCTACGTTTGGAAGCGTGGAATAGATAGCAAACAAATGGAATTGGTACAATTGGAGCAGAAGCACATCATTATACGACCAATATTCAACTTTAATAGCAAAATTCAGAGAATTTACTCCCAAACAGAAACTCGTATGGTGCAAACAGAAAGATGAAAGCGTTGACTAAATAGATGTAAAATGAGAGGAAAAGGAATTACATTGAAGATGAGAATTTTATTGTCGGAGATGAGAGCTAACCCACCCCTGTAATGAATAGTCCAGGTGAGAAGCAGGGCCGTCACTGCAATTCCAATGACCCTCACAAACAAGTAGATTGGGAATTTGGCCACCGGAACCGTCATTATCCGAGCCTAGAGAGAGAAAGTCCGACGAGTTATGGAGAGATGGTAAATCTTCAATGGCGAATTACAGTGTACGAATCGTACGATTGTGAAAGGGGAAATCATAAAAGTTAGGGTTTAATGCTTGGGAGTAGGGATGGCAACAGGTCGGGTTCGGGGTTGGTTTCGTCAAAACCGAACCTGCCCTAATGTCAAAAGGCGTGATCTGAACCCGCCCCGACCCGAAGATGGGGAAACACGAACCCGCCCCGACCCGAAGTGAACAAAATTATAAAATTTTAAGCTCATATTTGTTTGGCTCAATTTATGTATAAGCTTAAATTTTAATTAGTTATAGAAATTAGTTTAAAATCATCAAATTTCACTTAAAAAACAACTATAAAAATAAGTTGAACAACATATGATATGATTAACTAACATAATATCTTGATTTTGTACATGAGGGTGCGGGCCAGGTCGGATCACGGCGGGTCAATGTCAAAACATGAACTTAACCCTAAACCGCTCGAGTCATGAAAATTACAACCTGAACCCTACTATTTCGGTTCGGATCGGGTTCGGTCAAATTGTCGCCCCTACTTGGGAGTGGGGATTGTTGACCAACGAGATCAAAGAGAAGTGTCAATTTTAAGCTTGCTATTGCCATGTCAGCTGTGAAAGTCAGACACCGTCTCAATCAGAACGCTCCCCATGCCGACGTGGCCTTTATTTATTGGGATAATTTTTAAAAGCCCATCGGTCAAAGTCAAACATTTACTCCCTCAGTCTTCTTTAACTTACAAAAAAAATGAGTTGGGCACATTAATTGAGGAAAAAGTGAAAAAGGTGATGTGTTATGAGTGTAGATAGTTGGGTGGAAGGGAGAAAGTGAGATGGAGAATAGTTAGTGGATAGTTGTTGTGAGTATGACAAGTGGGTCCCACCATTTTAAAAGTATTAAAACATTTCCATTTTAGGATTTTGTAAGTTAAAGTGGGACAACCAAATGGGTAATTTTTGTATACTCCCTCCGTCCCACTCGAATTATGACAAATTTTCATTTTGGGTGTCCCATTCGAATTAGGACAACCCAAAAAATGAAAATGTTTTATTTAATGGGACCCACATTCACACTCATAACAACTTTCTACTCATTATTCTTTACCCCACTTTCTCTCTTCTACTTCACTTTTCATACTCACAACACCTACTCCACTAACACTTTTTCCTTAATCCCCGTGCCCAAACCGAAAATCCTAATTCGGGTGGGACGTAGGGAGTATTAAAGAGGGACGGAGAGAGTATTCTTTAAAGCCTCCACAATAGTGAGAGCTCTATACAATATTTTTTTTATAATTTTAATATACCAAATTATTTTCAAATTAGAAAGAAAAACATTTTTAAAATTCCCTAAATGATAGAGTTCTTTTTTTTTCTCTCGAAAGTAAAATGATAGAGTTCTTTTTTACCTAGATAGTTGGTGGATATTAATGGAAAGACTACACAAAAGAGCTATTTTTATAAAGAGCAACTATTAGCAAAGTGCTCTTTAAAAATTTCCACGATGACAAATATCTCTACAGAGTTTTGTCATAAAAGTAAATCTCAAAACCTCCCGTTGTGGATGCTCTTACAAGAACTTTACATTTTTCTATTTCTCTAAGTTTCATCCGTCGCACGTCTTTCTCAGACATTTCTCTAAGGTTCATTTGTGGTATGAGACACGTCTTTCTTACACATTTCTCTACGGTCCATCTATGGTCTGAGATACGTCTTTCATACACCTTCAAAAGATTCTTGAGTATTAAAATTTCAACTTGTGAACTTTTAGAAAATCAAAAAATCATAATCCATATTAAAAATTATGTTTTCTTCAAGAACGTTTGAGAAATTAATCCTTATTTTATTTCTTGTTTGTGAAAGATTTTTTTTCTTCGAATGAGTTTGTTAAAGATGTTAGGGTATGGAATTCGAGCGCATGACAACATTCTAAATCATTATATTTCTTACGTCCCAAAATGATCTTGATATCATAGTTATAAATGCCGTCCCGGACAACGCACCGGTTTTGCAATTGGGACGGGACGTACCGGTACCGGAACGTACCGGCGTACCGTACCGGATTTACCGCGCATTTTAGTATTTTTTAAGATAATTATATATATAACATATGTTCAACAAAAATTTACAGAAGCTTGTATTTTATCATCAAACTATACCAATACTAGCGTTGAATGGATGTTAATTAATCGTGAAGTATAAATCTAGGGCATAGCTTTAAAAAAAAAAAACAAAAAAAAAAACTCAAGTTTAAATATATTTTTATTAGGTCTGACAATTAAAAATTGGTTTAAAAGTCTTTCTTTTCGCGCACCGACCGGTACGACCATCTCGGCCGGTACGGTCCGGTACGGGCCGGTTCAGACCGGTACGTGGCGGTTCAGGACGGTACAGAAACTGGGACGGAATTAAACCTGTACCGCACCGGTTTTCAACTGGGACGGGACGTACCGACCGGTACAGGACGGGATTTATAACTATGCTTGATATGTTTTTGATAGTTATTATGAATGGACTTTGAGTAATAATTTTAAGTTGATTTAAATATCCTAATAACTATCTAAAACTTGTTATTGATAACATAGTTGATGGTGTATCAATAACAAGTTTTTGATTTCATTAGTATAGCTAAATCAACTTAAAATTATTGCTCAAAGTTCATTCGTAAAAACAGTCGAAATGCGTGAATATCATTTTTGATTGAACCAAATCCCTACAAATCTAAATCTAAATCTAAACATTGGAGATTACACTACATATGGTATAAATAGGGGTCCAAATTAGGGATGACTAAAGCGGAACCGGCCCGAAACCGGAACACGAACCGTGGTAAAAACTGTAACCGTTGTAACCGTAAATGATAAGGGCCGGTTAAGGTTCAAGGCTCAAAAAACCGTCGAACCGATGTTTTTGAACCGGATGGACCAAACAGTAACCGTTGGAACTATAAAAAAAAAACCGTTGGAAAAATAATCAACATTGTAAGAAAAACCGTCAACCCCATTTGATTTCTAACGATTTTGTCAAAATATGCCGTTACTAACAGAAAGTTGACAAAAAAAGAGTCATTTTGACTGCATTTTAACAACTATTTATAACTTAAAAAAAACAGTAACAAAATAATTTCAAACATTTTTTTCCTATGAAGAAAAAGAAAAGAAAAGAAAAGAAAAACACCAAAAATGTTAACCGTCTGAACCGTAACCGGATGAACACGGTTGGTTAAGGTTCACAGATCTCGCCAACCGGAATTGTAACCGGAACCGTAATTGGTCGACCTTCGTCCAAATCCCTCAGTTCAGTTCAAGTCTATTAACTTTTTAATACTCTCTCTCACGTTCACGTTTAGGTTTAATTTTCTCTCAACAGATTACTTATTCTTACGCCGAGGGCCTTAGCTGGAGACAATCCGGCAAGTCATATTCATGTTTTTTTGATATCCATCCGTAGATACAGCAACACCACACCATCCCAAGTTTGGTATGCTTTTTCTTAAATATTGACAATCACCTAAAGTAGAGGGGCTATATTTACAAGAGTTGTATTTGAATAATAATTTCTCAGAAAACATATTTTCAGATAATATCACTGACTGATAAAAGGAATTTATTCATTTATGAAAAATTGATGAAAAGGCTAAAATAAGAAACACTGTGTATTTATATCTTCCACAAAAACGCATAAAATTGAGCGGTGGGACCAAGAAACACGTTAGTCAATCATGGGAGGGAGAAGAAACGTCGATTCTTATCTTCGCCGAGTCAATCTCCTCATTTTCACGTTTAATTACAACTCAATCCAAACTGGCATTCCACACCAGCATATTCCCTCCTTCCTTCACACACTTTCCCAACACTACCCCTACATCTCTTTTTAACTGCCTATATTTATTGTTACTAAATAGGCGTGCACACAGATTAAGAATTTTATGTTAACGGCCCATATTTATTGATACTAAATGGGCGTGCACAAAGATTAAGAATTTTATGTTAGAAAAGTAAGTATCGTGAGTGGATAGGAGAGAGAAAATAAGTTAGTTGACAGTTGTTATGAGTGAATAGAAAAGAAAAAAGTGAATAGTATTTTGGATAAGTAGCAATAAGTATGAGACGTCAAAAATGAAAATAAATAGTACACCCTCCATTTCATAATACATGTCGTTTTAAACTTCTTCACACATATTAAGAAAATACATATTAAAAAGACATATGTGCCCCTAATAGTATCCAATTACCTAGGCATTTAAATTCTTATATAAGAAATAGTTCACAATTAATGAATAAGGGTATAATAAGTAAACAAGAGTAATTATTTCTTGGTAATAGTAAAATGTGAAATATTTTGGAACAAAAAATTGCTTCTAAAACGTCACGTATTATGAAACGGAGGGAGTAATAAGTATGAGACAGAGGGAGTACACCCACAACCACCATCCGTTTAAAAAGGGCAAATTTGTCATTTCAAAAAAAAGTTCCGAGCACCCACGTTCAACACATAGGCGGCTTTATAAAATACCGAAACAAACCTTCCTTTAACGGCTCTCAGCATGCCAAAACGGAGGGGTAATAACGTAAATTACTTAAAAACGGAATTGCTTTCGGACCATTAGAATGGAAAGGGAGAACGTGAGTGATCCGCGCACGAAAAGTTGGCTCTGCCCGAAAAGCCAATTAAGAGAGAGAAAGTTTGTTTAAAGGAGGTTAGTTTCTAGACGTTACCGGATTTCACCGCTCATATTCGCCGGAATTTGGAAGTTCTCCTCACGTCCGGCTAGGGTTCCTGCTCAATTTTTTTCGGTTCTTCGGTTTCCAAATTAGGGTTTAATTTCCTTTTTTGGAGTGGATACTGCTGCTTAATTTCGATTTCACTTGCGCTGAGGCGGTTGGTGTTGTTTGTATGACGGTGAATCTGCGATCTGGAAATTGGGGTGATTTATTGTGATGTTTACGCCGCAGAATAAAGCTTGGTCGGGCTGGCTTACGCCCAGAAGAAGTAAACCAGCACAGAGGAACGGTTCTGGTTCTGGTTCTGGTTCGGGTCATTCGAACCCTAATTTGAGTCCGCGGGATGGAGAGCCTGCTTCCAAGGAAAAAGGTCTTGCGCTTTTTGAATCTACGCCCAAGGGGTTAGGACCAAGCGAGAACGTCATTGACAAGATCACTAAGCTCGAAAATGAGGTTAGTGAGAAGTGGGTATTCTTGATTTTGATTTGTTATGTGTTGTATCTTTTCTGCTCCTTGGTTTAGTAACGTTGGTTGGTTGGTGTTTAAATGTCAAATTCTTTGTCCTTGCATAATTAGTAAACCTGTGCTCATTGAAAATTTGGTGAGATGATTTAGTGGAAATCTTGAGGTGAACAATTAGGAAAAATTCTTCATGTCCAGAAAACGGTAGTGAATGTTTCTGACTAGTGCTAAATGAATCACCTTAGCTGTTATACACCTGCCCATGTAGTTATTTTTTATTTCCATAAGCCCTGAGATTTGTAAGTAGTTATTTTGTTTCCATGAATGGTGTTGTACCATCTTAAAGACCCCCAAAACAAAAAAGAAAAAAATCAACTCTGAATCTCTAGTGATAGTCCTAGTGGTGATGGACAACATGCTAACTGTTACTGGAGCTTACAACCTATAGAATACAGTTATTTAATTAGACAGTCTGCATTTTATTTTCTTTCTTTCCTCTTCTTTGATTTGTAGCACTCCTTTTGCGGACGTACAGCAGAGACACGTAGAATCTAATGGGGGGGGGGCAATTTCCCACATTGATTATTATTTTCACTTGTGCAAGTATTGTAAGAGTTCAGCCATTTGTTGCAAATTTCCCCAGTTTGTGGCAAGGAAAAAAAGTATTAGACCATTGTTGTGTATTAGTATCCGGTGAAGCATTTTCTTTCAAGCTGCCAAACCATTTGTTATATTTACCTGCCATCTTTAATTCGACTTAAATGATGGAGGTCCTTCTGGTTGTTATTTATCAGTTGGTAGTATTATGTTTTCTAGTTGGTATTATTGCTATTAATCTGAAAGCTAAAATTGGAGTTTCACTCTGATATTGTGCATTCTGCTTGTAAGAGACAGTTAACTGCCCGCCTCTTTTGAGTAGATAGTATTTTTCCAACCCTTGCTTTTTTTTATTTTCCCCCCTATATTGGTAACATTTCATTTTTTCATATCTTTTATGGTTGAGGGATTTTGGTTGGATCTGTTTCTAACAAGTGTGTTTTTTGGCAGCTCTTTGACTACCAGTACAATTTGGGCCTTCTCCTCATTGAGAAAAAGGAGTGGACCTCTAACTGTGAAGAGATTAAACAAACCTTAGAAGTCACAAAAGATACCCTCCAACGAGAACAAACGGCGCATTTGATTGCAATCTCAGAAGTAGAGAAGCGAGAGGAGGACCTGAGAAAGGCACTGGGTGTTGAAAGGCAGTGTGTTCTTGAGGTGTGAGGTTTCTTCTACTCTCTATTTAATGCCCCGACATTGCTTGCACATTTTTTTTTTATTTCTTGACAGTTCGTTGCTGCAGGATAATTGGTATTTATTTGCCTCTTGTTTTTTAGCTATTCCCAGAACTTATAGTTGTGACATTAGTCTAGGTGATGTCATGATTACTTAGTTGAACCAATAATGTGTGTATGTGTTCTCCCTCTGGCCTCAATTGTAAGCAAAAAATGACAACTTTTTTTGGCCTTGAATATAAGCAAACCTCAGCAGTTTCCTTATGTTTTGTGTTCGTAAGGAAGCTAGGTAACCTCTTCTTTTAGTTCTAGTTATTATCTTTTCCAGCATTAATCATGTAGCCAAGGAATAGCTGCAAACTGAGTGTGCCCTTGGAAGGTTTATACTATCTCAATAGTGGTTGAATATATAACCGACTCTTGGTGGTTGCTGCAGTTAGAGAAGGCTTTGCGTGATATACGTTCAGAAAATGCAGAGATCAAATTTACATCTGACTCCAAGCTAGCTGAAGCAAATGCTTTGTTAGCTAGTGTTGAAGATAAATCGTTGGAGGTAGAAATAAAGTTGCGTTCTGCTGATGCCAAGCTCGCTGAGGTGAGCCGGAGGACTTCAGAGATTGAGAGGAAGTCTCATGAGGTGGAGGCAGGAGAAAATTTACTTCGAAGAGAGCGCGCATCATTTATTGCAGAGTATGTTCATGGTTTCGTCTTTTCATATCTAACATGTGGTTTTATTTTTGTTTTATTTGGTATTAGTGTAGTTTAGGTTACATAGATGTTATACATGTGTCATTTATTTTTCAGGCGAGAAGCACATGAGCTTAATATATCTAACCAGAAGGAAGACTTGAGAGAATGGGAAAAGAAATTGCAGGAGGGAGAAGAGAGGCTGGCCGAAGTTCGAAGATTGCTCAACCAAAGAGAGGAGAGGGCAAATGAGAATGATAGGATATATAAGCAGAAACAGATTGACCTTGAAAATGTACAGAAACAAATTGATGCAGCTAACTTAGCTTTGACAAAGAAAGAAGATGATATGAGCAGCAGGATGGCAAATCTAACACTTAAAGAGAAGGCATGTTTCCTAATGTCTGTCTTGAACTTTATTTGAAACTGTTATCTAGATTTTATTTATTTTTTAATTTAATTTTCATTTTCATTATTATTATTATTTGTCATGCAGGAAGCTGATGCTGTAAGAAATAGTTTAGAGATGAAGGAGAAGGAGTTGTTGGAGCTAGAAGAGAAGCTTAATGCTAGAGAACAAGTGAGTTATTCCAACTGGTGTTCTCATGCCTTACCTTTGCTTGTAGTTGCTTGCTGATAATTATTCATTCAAAAACTAGTTTGCTTCTCATTAGCTCCATACAAAAATTGGAATGCAATTAATTGGTGCATCGCATTATAGTCAGCATGTCCCAATATTTATTCAAATTGCAATCTTTAATTGACATTCTCGACTGTTATCTATGATTAAAATTGCAACTTTTAACCGAGCTTCTTGGGTGATAACCTATACCACCATATCCTGTTGCCAGTAGATATCCGTTTCTAATACTCCCTCTGTCCCATACCAATGGGCACTTTTGGTCAAACCAATTGAACTTTGACTAATATTTTATGCTTAATTATTAATCTCCATAATTTTTTTTAATTTTTTTTACTAAATTAGTAATAGAAACATTATCAATAACTATTTTTAATTTTTTATGGAGATAAATTACTTAGCATAAAATGTTAGTCAAAGTTCAAGTAGGTTTGACCAAAAGTGCCCATTGGTGTGGGACGGAGGGAGTATGATTTAATTTTTGCTTTTTTAGAGTTGCATCCAAAGCATATTGTCTAAATAATTCTGATACTCTGCAGGTTGAGATTCAGAAACTTCTGGATGAACATAAAATCATCCTGGATACAAAGAAACAGGATTTTGAGTTAGAGCTGGAAGAGAAGAGGAAATCTGTGGATGAAGAATTCAAAAGAAAGGTTACTGAAGTGGAAAAGAAAGAATCTGATGTCAACCACCTAGAAGAAAAAATTTCGAAGCGTGAACAGGCTCTGGAAAAGAAACTAGAGAAATCTAAGGAGAAAGAAAGGACCTTGACATGAAGGCGAAAGCTCTGAGGGAAAGAGAGAAGTCCCTCAAAGTCGAGGAGAAAAGCTTGGAGAATGAAAAGCGACAACTGCTTGCTGAGAAGGAAGACATCCTCAATCTCAAGGCTGAACTTGAAAAAGAAAGGTCCGACATTGAAGGACAACGAGCTAATATTAATGAAGAGAGAGAAAAACTTAAGGTAACTGAGGAAGAGAGGTCAGAACTTTCCCGTCTTCAGTCAGAATTGAAGCAAGAGATAGACAAATGCAGACTTCAGAGGGAACTGCTTTTGAAGGAAGGAGATGATTTGAAGAATGAGAGAGAGAGGTTTGAGAGAGAGTGGGAAGAACTGGATGAGAAAAGAGCTGAGATTAAGAAGGAAGCAGAATATGTAGCTGAACAGAAGGAGAATCTGGGAAAATTGAATCGCTTAGAAGAGGAAAGACTTAATAATCAGAGGCTAGAAACACAGGCTTATGTCAAAAGGGAGTTAGATGAGCTCAAGGTTGCTAAAGATTCTTTTGCCGCCAGCATGGAGCAGGAAATGTCAGCGGTGGCCGAGAAATATCAGAATGAGAAATCTCAGATGCTTCATGACTTTGAGTTGAGGAAACGAGAACTCGAGACTGAGATGCAGAATAGAGAGGAGGAGTTGGTGAACCAACTGTTCCAAAGGGAGAAATCATTTGAGGAAGAGCGAGAGAGGGAGCTTAAAAATATTAAATACTTAAAGGAAGTAGCGAGTAGAGAAATGGAAGAGATGAAACTAGAAAGGCTTGGTCTAGAAAAAGAGAAACAGGAGCTTTCTGCAAACCAGAAGCATCTCGAAGGGCAGCAGCTTGAAATGAGGAAAGACATCGATGAGCTTGTGAGCCTTAGCATGAAGCTGAGGGAGCAGAGGGAACAATTTCTTAGGGAAAGGGGGCGTTTCATTGCTTTTGTTGATAAGCTCAAGGGCTGCAAGAATTGTGGGGAGATAACTTCTGAGTTTGTTCTTTCTGACCTTCAATCTCTGGCTGAAGCAAACAATACAGAGACATTTGCTATCCCAAAGCTTGATAATTATTTGAAGGAAGCAAACCATGGTACTTTAGAGAGACTTAATGGGGAGACGTCTTTAGGTGGAGCTAATTCGGGATCTCCAGCTTCTGGTAAAACTGTCTCCTGGTTGCGGAAATGTGCTTCTAAGATATCCATTTTCTCCCCAACTAAGACGACTGTAACAGAAGCACCTCAAAGTACCAGGGTGGTAGAGAAAGATATGGTTGTTGAAGAAGATACCGTAATTGAAGAACAACCAAAACTATTGCTGAGCTATGAGGACGAACCAGAACTATCTGGCAGAATCGTAACAGATTCTTTTGATGTCCAGCAAACTCCATCTGATCACAGCATCGGAGGGGGACCTAAAGTTAGCAGGAGAGGTGGTAGGAAGAGAGTGGGTAGAAGACAACGTGCGAAGCCAGTTGTTGGAGATTCGAAGACTGAAACTGCAGATGTTCATGAACAGGAGAATGTGCATGGCAATGGCGTTGGAGAAAAGTCTATTCAGACACACGATGATAGCCAGGGAGAATCGATGAGTGTAGAAACACAAAAAGTTGGAAGAAAAAGTAACCGCAGACGCAAAGCAAGTGAACAAGACCCTGATTACAATGAAGGGCATTCAGACAGTGTTACAACTGGGGGCGCAGGAAGAGGAGACAAAAAGTTGAACCTGCTCTGCAAGCTCCTGCGGAGAAACGCTACAATCTGCGTCGGCCAAAAACGTAAGCTCACAATATTTTAAGTGGCCATAGTGGATCTTTTTTATCTTCCTTCCATATATCTGGAGTAGAAGTTAGTTATAATCTTAGTGAACCATCTTCGAAGTGGTATATTGCATATTACGGAGTATTATCATTCTAGCCTCCTTATCTCTAAGATTAGCTTTCAGATGATTTAGGTAATGACTTGACAAAATATCTACTTTGCATGTACTCACTAACTGCCTTTATCTCATTTGTCTAAAAACTGGATCTAATTTATTTTGTTTTAGCCGGAAAAGTAAAAGGGGTTTTGAAAATTGTGCTGCTCGCAATGGACCTTCCAATAGCGGTGTGGGTGGCTGCATTGGACATCTCTCCTTCTTTTAGATTTATTTTGAAGGCCAATAATGATTGTCAGAAACATACTCTAGTTTTCATCTGTCTGTTCTGAGCATCATTGTTGATATTGTCTTATTAATAGCTATTTTCCTGTCTATCAGCGCTCGTCCAGTGCTTGCTAATGGAGCCTTGTCTAATACTGCTGCTGCACCTTCAACGAGAAGTCTGAGTGAAGATCGCATGGCATATAACTCTGAGAATGTACATGATGACTCAGTGGATGAGGCTGTTAGGGTAATCTTTCTCTGATCTTCCTCCCACCCCACCCCATCCCACCCAGCCCAGTCCAGTCCTCTCTCTATTTATGTTTCTTAATTGACACTGGGTTTGTTTGCTTTTATTTTTTCCCACGATAACAGATTTTTGTTTCTTATTTGTTGAGTTCAATATAAAACGTGCCCCCTTAGGTGCATCTAGAGAAGTCTAGTTGAAGTGTATGTACGTATGTGCTACATATGATTCTATCCAAAAAAAAAAAAAACTACATCTTTTTTCTGTATGCATTCCGTTATTTATCAGATCTCAATGATCTCTTTTAGTCACTCTTTGTAAAACTGGTGAATGAAATCATATACTCTCTCTGTCCCAACAAATTGCACAAATTTCTATTTTAGATCTCACTTAAAATTGCACAAGCCTAAAAATACTTTGCAACATTTTTACAATGGCACCAGATTGTCATACTCACAACAACTATCACACTCCCTATTCCCTAACAACACTTTAATATTATATATTCTTCTTTAATTTCCGTGCATGACACTTTTTGTGCGCTTTGAAATTGGTCTTATATACTCCCTCCGTCCGATAACACTTTACACCATTTTGCTTGGACACGGTAATTAAGAAGAGAGTATAAGCTTCTATCCATAGCAAGTGAAACCAACCTTGAATGTATCAGGATTAAGAAAAAGTAACATAATATTGATATTGGAGAAGGTATTGTGAGTATGAAAAGTAAAGTAGTGAGAGAAAGTGGGGTAGAGAATAGTAAGTGGATTAAGAAAAAGTAGTATAATATTGATTGTGGAGAAGGTGTTGTGAGTATGAAAAGTAAAGTAGGTGAGAGAAAGTGGGGTAAAGAATAGTAAGTGGATTGTTGTTGTGAGTATTACAAATGGGTCCCATTGAATAAAAAATTATAATAAGTTTGCTATTTTGGGGAGTCTCACTTGTTATGGGACGGACCAAAACGTAAATGAGTTTCACTTGTTATGGGACGGAGGGAGTATATATTAAAAAATAGTGTGAGTGACAGAGATTGTGAGTATGACAAGTGAAGTACAATTTCCAAGTGGGCCATAGGGTTTAGTGGGCGAGTATACAAGTAAGGTAAATGAAAAAAGAAGGAAAAGTGGATATTTTAGGAGAAGGGACTACCAATGAGACACTTAAAAAGGAAATTGGGGCAAGGTGTTATGGGACAGAGGGAGTGTGTGTGTGTGTGTGTGTGTATAGATTTTTAGAATTACCAAGCATGTGGATTAGTCGGGATAGTTTGTCCCATAAAAAAAGATAGATAATAGTTACCCATTAAGAATAATTTTGATTATTGGTATGCCCACTAATTTCCCAACACCCAAAGGCTTCCAAAATCTGACCAAGTTAATCATTAACTCTTACACTGTTTAATCATCGCTTCATTAGTTTTGTTTTGCTTTCCTATTTACTCTGTAGTATTTTTGCCTATTATAAAGCTTGGCTCATTGTCCGAATTGAGACCTTAACTACTCCCTCATTCCCAAATTGATAGTCTCGTTTGACTTTTCAAACATTTTAAGGTTACAATATACTCCCTCTATCCCAAAATGATCTTGATACTTTTTTCGCTGTTATAGTGAAGGAACTTTGATCAATAATTTTAGGTTTATTTACTTGTCCTAATGAAAATATAAAACTTGTTATTGATAGTATTGTTGATGGTGTATCAATTACAAGTTTTAGATTTTCATTAGGACAACTATATCAACCTAAAATTATTGCTCAAAAATGCTTCGCAATAACAGCGAAAAGAAAGTATGAAGATCATTTTGGGACGGAGGGAGTAATTTTTGAAAATTCAGTGATTTTGAAGCCTTAATTTGGAAATGGGACTATGTTTCTGGAACAAACAGAAAGGGGAAATGGGACTATCATTTGGGACGGAGGGAGTATAAAAAAATTGATGAAGAGAATAAGAAATTGGCATCTCAAAAGTATTATGAATACTATTTCTTGTGTTGTCTTGCATTAAGTCATATACTAGGAAACTTATATGGGATGCTTCAATGCACTATTATTGGGTAACTTACTGGTTGTGTAAAATAATTCCGCCCCTTTATGGTATTGAATAATTACCAGGTTACCCGTAAAAAAGAAAACCCCTTACGCTATATATTCGAATGACTAACAAAATAAGTCAATTTTTAGTAAGTGGATGGGCTGATGGATTGGGTAAATATTTGGTGGCCCTCAGCGTGAGCAATTACTTATAGTTAAAAGTGTATGAGATTTGAAACTTTTCTTTTTGCAGAATGAAGTTGCAGCAGACTCTTTGAATGAGGTTACCAATACGGAAGCCTTGCTGGATAAGGATAATAGGGTTGTGAGTGAGGAGGTGAATGGGACACCGGAACGTCCTGTTGAATATGACAATGAAGAGCAAAGGACTCCTGTTGAATATGACAATGAAGAGCAAAGGACTGTAAACAATGAGGGTGATTTCAATGAAGAAGAGGATGAAGAAGAAGAAGAAACGGAGCATCCTGGTGAAGTTTCGATTGGAAGGAAGTTATGGAAATTTATTTCCACGTAATGGTAAGTAGATAGAAAAGGTCGAGAAGGTTTTAGGAGGAGAGCATGGGAGTAACTCATCTTTTTGCCGTTAAGAGTACTCTGGATGTGAATGCAATAGTCCCCATGTTAATTAATGTTGTATTATTTGTAGTGTGATAAATTATGTAATTTTGTGAAAGAGACGAGGGAGGAGGAGGAGGTGGTTTGATGTCTGATTTTCATCTTCCTCTCTGGTTAGTTTTTAGGTTTGGGTTTTAATTAGATGATGATGTGATGTAGTCAAGTCATTGTGGCCAGTTCATTTCTGGACCTTGTTTCTTTCATCTGCTTGCCACTTCTCCTTTGAAGATGGTTCCTATGAGCCATGTTCTGGTCTGGTCAATTGTTATTTATTTTCTTTTTCTTTTATTTTTTCCCGTCTCCCGTGTTATCCCTTTTTAGTTGTTTCAAGCTAGTTGAGTAGCCGTGTTTATTTTCAGTTTTTAGTTACTTCCTTGCAGAATCTTCAATTACCCAGGACAAAGTTTTCAAATAATTGGATACTCATTTAAGAGTGAAAGGAAAGAAGGCTATGTAGTGAGCAAAGAGTGCATTATTCTCCATAAGAACACAGTGTTGTAACTGAAACTCTTTATTTCCAGACTTGCATGGTAGATATCAGAAACTCTCGTACACAACTAAGAATCACGCGTTCCGAATGTGACTCATGGTTATGACATTTCATCGCTTTTCAACTCATTCAAACTGTTTGTATGAAAATCGAGCATAATGGCCAAGAATCCATGTATTATCGATAACCCATATAACAAAGTCATAGTTATTAAAGGATCAAAGCGCAAAAGGTGTGCCCGGAGCCTAGCCGTAAGGCGGGCGTGCCCCCGAGTGACGAAGCCCGCAAAAAAGCCTTAAAATACTAAAAATATAGTATACATGCAATATCAAGATAAGCAATAAATCAAATGCAAGTAGTAAATCAAACATACATTACGAGTCATAAAAGAAACAAGCAATCGTACACTACTTCCATCCCGGGTCTATTGAAGCCATTAGTACATAGTTAATCCTAATCAAAAGGCGAAAACGAAAAATTATCAGGGAAAAGAAGAGAACATTACAAGACAAACAGAAAAAAAAAACCCAAACATGTCGGAGCAGAGCTGATAATACTCGCCGGAGTGATTAGGCAGGTCGCCAGAGTTCTTCCAAGGTCATCGCTGTTAGTTTGAAGGAGTCCCTAGTGATCACTACTCTTATACAGAGTAATGGTGCGTGTACGTGAGTCGTGGGAGAGGAAGAATATTAATCGCATATTAGGTTTAATTACGTTGTAGTTCCCGGTCAATTGCTGCGTCTGGAGCCTAGGCGCACCTCATCAAGCCGCGTACTTCAGCCCTAGCACGACTAATCCCTTGCCTTTGAAACAGCGCCTCGCCTAGCACAATCCAGGCTCCAACGCTGCGCCTCTCTGTGCCTAGGCGCACTTTTAATAACTAAGAACAAAGTATAAAAGTAAAAAAATATTTTGACTTGAATTGTTACATCACAACACGCAAAATGCATATGTTACAACCAGAAAGCACGGCAGTGTGTTAATCATCCCAAAGACAGCCTGAACTCTCCAAACAATATGACCAGTTGGAAAAACAAAAACTAGCAAAAGAACATTCAAAGGTAATGTAATTGCGCCAACTCAGTCTACCCAGTAAGTTGTACCTATCTCCAGAACTTTCTAGTACCTTCTCCCAGAACGAGACTGATCTTCATGCATATCCTTGCGGTGAGGTGGAACACCAGGGGGACTGAAACCACCCCAACGATCACTTGCCGGATTTTCCGAACGATAGTAATCATGATGAAAGGAAGTTGATTGGAACAACGGGCTTCTCCTACCTCCATCTGACATTGACCTTCCATAATTAGGACTTCTCGAGTCATAATCACCATATCTAGGAGAAGAGCTAGAAGTCAAAGGGCTACTTCCCAAGTCAACCCCCGGAGGCCCATCTTCTCTGCCATCCATTCTCCACCTTTGATCATGATGATGTGGCTTGCTGATGATAGGTTCTGTAGAATGGATATGTCTGTTGTGTACTCTATTTCTAGACGGACCGAAATTAGAAGGCCCAGCTGCCCAGCGCCATTCATCTGCATTTTTGGAATGGGGGAATTTATGCCTGGAAATTCAACGCTCTTTTTCCTAGTGGGTTCAGGTAGAGATGATGGTTGAGGATGGTCTGTATCAAGGATTTCTCCGTCCTCTGTTTCTTGCCTAATAACCGTCTTCTCTTCATCACCAAATATTGTTATCCCTGATGGAAGGTCTTCAACATCTGGATCTACAATTGGAAGAATATATGTTGATGAGAAAACACAGAGTTGGATTCTTAAAAACATGCATTCCCCTTTATTCTTAGAACTTAGAGAATACATGATTTATGAGTTGATAGGAATTATGATGACGGCTGATATATGATAAACAACAATTCTCAGACGACTCCTTCAAAATCAAGACATCAGTTTTCAGAAAGGTCGAATAAAATAATTGTTTATTCCTCAGTTCTATAGTTCTTAGTATGGAGAACAGACCCTATGTTCATATACAAATTAAAAGCACCATTTCCAAACATTACTGCAAGTTAGTTGTATAGTAGACTGCAATTTCATATAAAAAATAGATGTTAACGGGCAGTTGTTTGTCAAGGCATTTGGACCGGCTCCATAGGTGGCACTAAGTACTATATAGATTGGTCTAGGTTTAGACCATAGGGATATCAGACACTCCACCTGCTATTCATCCATATATTATTCGAGTAATCCACTACAAGTTCAGTCTTGGGACCATCACAGTGCTCGTAAAACTCACTAAAATGATGAATAACAATATATCAAGAATCTATCACCTCTGATCTTGCTATGAATCATTTACTTAACAAGGTCCTCGGTCCTTAAGTTAGCCAAGGAGGTAGAATCTTTGAAAGACTGATTGCTATGCTTTAGAAATTTCCAAGAGTCCAAAAGGTGAAACAGCTTAATAAGTAAAACAACCAAAAAATCCTCCCACAATTCTAAGCATTAGGGAGTACAGAGATTAGTCTATTCAATGATATGCATGCTCATCTGTCCAAACAGATAACCAAGAGACCATATAGACCATATACAAGATCGAAATCTTTTTTATCTGGCATTAACTTGGAACCGCGGGCATCTAAAGCGCCTTTTACTAAGATCAGTGTAGTTGTATGTAAACCCAGAGCAATAGCATGATGAACCAAAAACTTATAAGAACGGAAACTATTTGACAGGTAATGATTGGGAAGAAATTAATATGTTACCTAGATATCCTGGTGGGTACCCAATCTCTCTCATTCTGTTGAGCCAAGGAGGTGGGTCAAGCTCCTATATGAACAGCATAAAAAAGGAAAATAAAAATAAAAATTAGCATCTAGAGAGAGTGAGTTACTGAGTGGAACTAGTATCACAGCATTGGAGTTTGGACAAACATTTTTGTTACTTTCAAGTACAAATGCATTTTGCCAGGATCAAACAAACAAAGCTCAATGCAGGAAAACAGACATCAATGAACTTGAAACTAAAAAACAAGATGAAGTCTCTCGAGTTGATTTCAACTATTCGGACAAAAAGGGCTAAAATTCTGTAGGGCCTTGACTCTAAAGGCAAGTTGGTAAAGCACAGAGGTGCTATCAGGGGTTGTGTTAACATATAAAGAGAACAAGATAAAATCAGTTACATTTACCCATTCCAAAAAACAGAAAAAATAAATCTAGATTTTTTGTCGGTCGAGGTTATATACCTGTAGACATGTACTATGAAAACAATATTTCTTAGATATTTTTGTTTTGATTAACATTTTTTCATAAACTTAATTACTGCAGTATAATAACTCGAGACAATCATTGAACTAGAGTAATCCATATGATCCCGAGTGTGATTGAAAAAATCAGTATATTTAAACTAGAGTAACCCATGGTCTAGATTTGTGGTTAAGGTGGGATTACTTGCAATTTACGTTCAAATCTGGACTTCAGCATTAAACCTTATGAGAAAGTTACCAGACTGTTCCTTAATTCACACCATTAAACACATAATAGCTTAAATAAAATAATAGGTGAAAATGTGAAATTGATCATTCGCACATGACATTCACAAGCACAAATACAAGTTTGTTCCAGAATCACTAGACCATCAAGCAGAAATATGATTTCATGTATAGAGAAAATGTGATTCTTAAGTCTTCAAATTGAGATTCCTAAAGTAGGAAAAAGATGTAGAGATGTTCAAATGCTGGTAAAGAGACAAAAGGTGCTTAACTATTTGCTCTTTGAATCTAGAGCTAACGACCAT
>JAOWBW010002063.1:129002-263140 GCA_026119855.1 Campanula takesimana
TTAGTTCCTTTTATGAGATTCTTTAAGAAATCCAATTTCAAAAAGCATGTTAAACCTAGATCTTTGCCTAGGCCCAAAATGTTTTGACGCCCAATTAAGTCTAACCATTTTAAACGCATAGTTAATGTGTCCCGCTAGGGTGTGCCCACATAAATCTATCTTGCTTATACATAAATAAAGTTAAATGCACCTCGCTAGGGCGAATCTACATTAGAGTCACTTATGTACCAACATGTGGTTTTAATCATGGCATGGCAATAAAAGACTTAAAAACTTTCTTTGAAGGTTCATCAGATATAGCATATAACACACTTATGAGCACATAATACTAAACATGTTACACATCAAGTTTAGCCACTAAATTAATCTCTATTAATTTAAGCATGATATTTTGTGTCATTAGTTTCTCTATAATTATGACGATGAGACTATTTCAACTTTGGTTATTATCTCCAATCAAGACAACAAGAAGTGCGGTCGAACTAAGCCATTAGGCAACCACAATCCGCACTAATTCAAGAACCAAGAAAAGTAGTCCATGTAGCCGAAACTAAGCAATAGATGGTCTCGATGAACGTAGGCCAATTGCATTCCAATTCCACATGGATCTCCAATCATTGAATCAAGAACTTGTTTTCCAATTTTAGCAATATTTGAACTCTTCATAATTCTAACTTCGTTTTATCTTTGAAACTTTGATTGCGATCACATTTTTGGGAAACATCATCTCGATGAACGGCAGATTAGCCATCCAAAACTTGAACCAATCTAGGAATCACAAGACTAAAACAAATAGGAAAATCAAAACCCCAAAAATCACCACACACAAACCAACTACCCAAAACCCATTCCAGATCAACAAGTCTGGACTGGTTTGTTACTGGTTTGTCGAATTTATCGAAAATTCCATATTCAGATTTTTAACCAAAATCAGAACAAATCTTGACCACGAGCGCCCGCCTGCAAAGGACAAGGCGCCCGCTTGAATGGCCAGAATAGTATAGAAATTAAAGTTCGAAAATTTTGTCTCAAAATTATTTTTCCCCGATTATTAAAACTTTGATCCAATCAAAATCAATAATCGAAATAATTCAGAATCCATCATAATTTTCTATTGCGATTGAAATCGTGCGATTAAAGTTGGAAAAAACAATAAACACATAAATCACAAAACACATAAACATCATAAACCAATATTCATATCATGCTTGGCTCATAAACAATTTATATACACACACATGATCCAAGTATGAATTAATCAACATGAACGGGGCTCTGATACCACTGTTTGGGTTCCAAGTAACATGCGCAGCGGAATATAGCAATTAAAATTTTAAGAAAACCCAGAGCCATGGATCCGTTCATATGATTAAATCAAATACAACAAGATGAATAGAGGAATAACTAACCCTTGATGGCTATGAATTTTCTCTTGATCTTTGGTGGGAGAAACTTGAAGACTTGATCACGATCACAAAGCTTGAACACGAACTTTGAAGATGATGATTTCACCCTCTAGCGGTATCCACACTTCGAACGAATATCAAAGGAGCTTCTTGATCTTGGTTGCTAGACCAAATATTATGAAACACACTTTCACAATACAATAAAGAACTATATGAATTTATTTGTGAATTATTTTGTTCCTCAATCAATGATATCTTAGAACAAAATAAATCTCTCTCAAACTCTTTGAGACTCACAAAAGCACTAGTAAATATGGTCTGGCCGAATTGGTGTTTTTATACACAATTAAGACCTATTCCAAATAGGTAACTTGTGTCAAAAACCATTCCTAATCGAATTAGGAAATTTCCAATCGGCATACCGGCGCGCCCGCCTGGTCCTACCCAGGCGCCCGCTTGTTTGGGCAGAAAGTCCAATTCCTTTTCCGGCTTGTTCAGGCGCCCGCCTGGTGCACCCAAGCGCCGCTTGGTTGACCAGGAGGCCCAGAACTTTCCAGAAATTCCTTGGAGGTCCTCCGACCCTAAATACCAAATAGTCTCTTATTTAAGATTCGTTCTATTGTGTGGACCCTCTAGGATTATACTAAGTTGGCAATGGCTCAAACATGATCCCATAAGATATGATTAGGTTCTAGCAAAGCCGTCATACCTACCCAAATAGTATAACTAGATACAAGTTCGCATTCCTTTAGAATATGTCACAATCCCTTTATCCACGATGTCATTGAACACAAGTCATGGTCAAAGAGTCAACTTGTTTCGTTCAATACTTTCTCGATTCCGAATATGTTGATAATCCAAATGACATTGATCCAATCAATTCATTTGAGTCCGGCCGAACATTCATCAACATCATTCCTACGAGAGGCCCAAGCTTTGACATCTCTCTGTGGAGGGACAAATCCATTTAGCCATTATTCTTCCCAACCGGAATCCGATTATGCCAATCATACCCTTTATAACTACCGTGTTAAGGTAGCGTTTGAATATGTCAAACACAATGTTCATCAAGTGGAAGACTATAATAACTTCATGTCTAAAGATTCAAATGACATAACTAATATGAGATATATGTATGACATAGACCATGACATAAATCTCATACAGCGGGTCATGTCCAGTACCTTTGACACGCCCCAAGTCCCGGGATTCCCTAATAGAACCTCGAACCTGGTGCGCGTAACTAACAAGAAACAAGAAACTAACGGGAAACGGGAACAATACCTGTTAAAAACAAAAATGACATGATATATATACTCAAGAGTAGGGAGCTAAGATAGCTCACACCAGTTCTAGACCAAGAAAATTAAAACCAAAATGGTTACATACAGCGGAAGACATGCCTAGCAAATAAGCTAGAAACAAGAACTGTCTAGGGACAACAAATACTACCCCAATACAAGCCCAGAGTTTATTAACTCATACAAGATCGTCCTTACCAAAATATAAAAGGACACTAACTTCGAACAACAATATCCTGCTGAGTAAGTTCCCAGCTAAATCGAGCCTCCACTGCGTACTATCCCCTGCTTTCCTGGGGGGGAAACAATTAAAACAAATAAAGGGTGAGATAAATCTCAGTAAGCTATTAACATGCAACTATATGTCATGTTATCATGCAATACAAGTAGATACTCAACTAAACATATATCAAGTATCATCAAGTAACAAGTATAGGAGAGGCTAAGCCAACCCAACAGTAATCAAGCTCAAGAAAGGTTCAGGTAACAAGTAGTCAAGTAGTGCGAGAGGGCTAAACCAGCTCACAAGATGCACATAGGCCTATCACGCATTGTACCTGAATCCCTTCTTATTCCTCCCAATAATACCATTTTGTTGTCGATGCTTTTTCTAGCTGAGGACAACCAAGAACAGGAACAAGA
Source organism: Campanula takesimana (assembly GCA_026119855.1). Taxonomy (NCBI): domain Eukaryota; kingdom Viridiplantae; phylum Streptophyta; class Magnoliopsida; order Asterales; family Campanulaceae; genus Campanula; species Campanula takesimana. The sequence continues at coordinate 132,352 of JAOWBW010002063.1, forward strand.
GACTGCTGTGCAGTATATAAGAAGACCTGGTAACCAGTGTCATCCCACAATAACAAGATCCACGTGGTGTTCGGGACGGGAGAACAGTATATAAGGAGACCTGGTATTCAGTGTCATCCACAATAACAAGATCCACATGGTGTTCGGGACGGGAGTTAGCATTCACTTAGGTCAGGCTTATTGCCAACCAAGGAAGCTATGCCCTTACTATGGCCAGTAGTAAGGGGGTCGGGCGGAAATACATAGGGACCCGATTGTCACTTAAACCCCAGCTCTCGCGACAAGCGTGAACCTATATATTTTCGAACAAGCAAGGAGAACCAGCTGGACTCACCAAGAATGCACAAGTAGATATTTACTTGAACTACGGGAATAGAACTAAGTCCCATAATAGTGGACCAGTCTTTATGCACCATGTAATCATGTATCATGTGCTCACGAGAATATGCACCATGTAGTAATGTATATCATTGCTCACGAGAATATGCACCATGTGTAATGTATCATGTGCTCACGAGAATATAAGTACACGTACTCAATTATTGCGAATACCAATCAAGTTTAACTATGGCACATAAGTGTCCATGTAACACGATCAATCCAAGTAAGAGTCCATTTATAACAGACTTCAGTCAAGTAGTAGGGTATATCATTTTGTCACATGCCAAGTTTGCACGTACATATTCATATCACGTTTAACACATTAAAGTGTCTATCACTATACCCTTACTATCAAATAGAGCCCAATACCTTAGACTCTAAACACGTAGTAGAATAGGTCACATTGTACCTAGACACAGTCATACTTCACATATATGTATCGCAGTAATCGAATACATTTTCTAACACATATTGTGTCCTGTAGTTATTCTTATTACTTAAATCGTAATATCATGATTATATGAATTATCTTCATATTACACTAGTCCCTATTTTCTTCAGGAACCATTTAAGACAAGGTATCTTCTTTATATTTTATATAATTCATTGAGTATATACACGATTAAAAACTAAATCAATTACACTTTAGTGCTTATTTATAGCACTTCCAATATCCACGTATCAAGTTCAAGTATGCAGAAGAGTTAATCATTCTCTATCTAGTTCCATAACCCAATTCTTTGGTTATTCATACCATGTACAATCAATCAAGAAGCCACATTCTATCAAGTAAATATATGCAAGTTGCATATACACATCAAGACTCTTTCAAGTTTATTACCATAGACCTATATGGTGTCAAGGCACGTACAAGATTTTATAATCTTATATTCAAGTCTTAATCCAATTATTTGGATGTTCAAGTCATGTACGAGATTTTATTGTCTTATACTTCAAGTTACTGTCTTATCTTAAGACATTCAAGACATTCAGGACATTCAATACATATACAAGATCTTATCATCTTATATCCAAGTTCTCAATCCATTTCTTTGGATGATTAAACATGTACAAGAGTTAATTATCTTATACTTCAAGTTCAAGCTAGGAAGATGAATTATACATCTTTCACGAATTATTTTCCAATCCTTTTCTTAGGACATTCAAGCTCTAGACATTAGTTGGTGTCCCTAAGGTACACAAACATTGACTTCAAGACACATAAAAGAGTTATTACTCTTATATTCAAGTCATCATTTAATTATGATTCAAGTCCACATTTCATTTGTTCACAAAGGGACTATTTTCAGTACTAGAGTGTTCTACAACACTCATCTAGGTCATCTAGGGTAGTACCCTAAAACCTAGACCAAGAATAATTCGAGTTCAATTTAAGTAAATGAGCTATACAACTTATACTTACAAGTTTATAATCCCCTACATAGGATATTCAATCTCTAGTCATTGTTTAATGCCCCTAAGGTGCACAATCATTGGCTTCAAGACAAGCATAACACATAAGTGATTGTTCATAGCACTTTTAAGACATATAAAAGAGTTCTTCTTTTATACTCAAGTCCTCATTTTAATTTAATGAGTAATCATGTTCAAGACTCACTTCAGATACCCCTAAGGTATCACAACACTTGCTAGGACATCTTATCTTAAGGCTATATGCCTTAACAAGGATTATTTCCAACTTATACAATCATGGAACAAGTTTTACAATTTTTCAGGACATATGGGCGGTCGCACAAAATGGTGTGGGCGGTCGCACAAAATCAGGCTTTCCAAGAACAAAATACTTCAGATAGATGGGCGGTCGCCCAGCCCAAAATGGGCGGTCGCCCAAGGCCCAAAAATGCCAAAATCCGAATTCTTTCCCAGGTTAAATAATTTTCCATCCCGAGCGTAGGAGTAACTTTTATTAACTCTTAGGCAATACCCAAAACATTATTTCAGGCTCAATTCATTTCTTTTACTGTCCCATAAATAATAGGACAATTTCCTTTTATTCAAATTTAATATTTCACCGTCCCCAAAAGTATAAGTACAATTTTATATTATACTACTATAAACATTTAGGGATACTTTCATTCATTTCCCCGTACCACAAATAATGGTACAATTTTTCTAATAATATTTAAATCAAGTTACTATTTTACCGTCTCACGAATAGGAGTAATTTTCCTACTAAACTAATGTTTAACACACCCAGGAGGCTAACCAAGTTCAAAACACTATTTTCCAAGTTTATTCATACGCAGTGTATTTTATACTCCCTTCGTCCCAAAATTACAAGTATCACAAAAATTGCTCAAAACACAATTTTAACAAGAACAAGTAGCGAGAATAACATATATACATGTTATTACAAGTAAGGGGAAGCTAATAGCTTACCTAGTCAAAAATCAAGTTGGCCCAAATAAATTTCTGATCGGCTTGGAACGCTCTATTCAACGCCACGAATATTTATCCGGGACCGAAATCACGAACAGAGGAATAATTAATCGCGAGGAGTCGAGAATAGGGTAAAACTGAACTCCCTTCGTGAAACAGAGAGAAACAACGAGAATGTTTGAGAAAGGAATTGCCTTTCTCAGGCAAACACACTTTATATACTTGGAACTTTCCAAGAATTGCAACTAGGCCCCTCAAGTTTCACTTCTTACAAAAAGGCCCCTAAACTTTCAACTTTGACATTTAACCACCTTAATTTTCTAAAGTAGCTAAATAATTAACTCAAATAAAATAGCATATAAATATGCTAGCCAAGAATTTAACAAGCAAGTCAAACATTTAACAAATAAGTCAAATATTTAACGAAATTAAGGATGGGCGTTACATCCTCCCCACCTTAAAGAAAATTCGTCCTCGAATTTTTACTAGATCAAGGTTATAACATATATGATCAACAAATAGAACTCAAGAACATCACGACTATACACATATACTCACAAATATTTCATGCAATCAAGATGTATCAATTATAACATCGAAACACATAAAGTCAAGTAGACTCGATTAGTCAATCACTATATCGGTGAAACTTGACATATCCACTAAAAATAATAGAACTGGTCATATCCTCCAGATCACTGTAATACTAGTCAAATCCACTAGGAAATCTCAAATACTGAAGTCGTGGTTATCCATCGTTTCAATATTCAGAACTGACTTTACGTATATCAGTCCATCAAGACAATCCATCAAAAGATGTAGCTCTCGGTGTCAAATAATTAACAATGGAGCTGCCTTCGAAATTCATTCATGAATCTCTAACAAGATCAAGAATATCTCAAGAACACGCATACCTTGGTTGTTTCCACTAATAGGTCAACACAGATACTCAATTCAGACATCCACTACAAGGTAGATATATCCTCTATCAAGAAATTCTCAAGTTGAATCTTCAACTCGTTTAACTCAATCGATGTCAAGAACATTAATCCAGATGTCAGCACTGTATTTGCACTGTAACAACTCAAGATAACCCAAGTTTCTCATCAAGAATGGATACATCCATCTAGTTTGGTGTAGAAACTCCACTGTCAATCACATAGGTTAAATACCCAGTACAATCTCAAGAACCCTTTCTAGACTTTCAATGCAGAACATAAAGGTTATGCATAAATCTATCATGCTCACATATATAGTCAAGCATACTAGCATAGAAATAATTATCATCTATTGTGGTAAACAAGAATGGCATAACATATAGAAAGCCAAATCATAACACATAAGAGCCAAGCCATAACACGTATCACATCAATGTCCCATCTAGGTAACATGACCAAGTTAACATAGAACGTATAGGGTGTTATCACCCACACTTCTATCAAGCTCTTACTAATGACAATATCAGCACGTAGTCTCTTACTAGAGAATACATTTCCACGTAATTCACGAAATAAGGACAAGCATGCATATATAGCACGAAACAATGTCCACAAGACAAGATAAATACGCCTAAGTCTTTAAAGACCCGCGCTCTCGATTCTCAAACCATCTAATCCAATTGGATTAACACTATCAACACCAGTCCTATGCCTGGTATAACAAGAAGTAACGAAGCACTCGGCGTCGAAAACACACCCAAGACTAACCCAACCTAGGCCATAGACCCTATCCAGGCTAAGAGCTAAACCATAGCTCTGATACCAACCTGACACGCCCCAAGTCCCGGGATTCCCTAATAGAACCTCGAACCTGGTGCGCGTAACTAACAAGAAACAAGAAACTAACGGGAAACAGGAACAATACCTGTTAAAAACAAAAATGACATGATATATATACTCAAGAGTAGGGAGCTAAGATAGCTCACACCAGTTCTAGACCAAGAAAATTAAAACCAAAATGGTTACATACAGCGGAAGACATGCCTAGCAAATAAGCTAGAAACAAGAACTGTCTAGGGACAACAAATACTACCCCAATACAAGCCCAGAGTTTATTAACTCATACAAGATCGTCCTTACCAAAATATAAAGGACACTAACTTCGAACAACAATATCCTGCTGAGTAAGTTCCCAGCTAAATCGAGCCTCACTGCGTACTATCCCCTGCTTTCCTTGGGGGGGGGAACAATTAAACAAATAAAGGGTGAGATAAATCTCAGTAAGCTATTAACATGCAACTATATGTCATGTTATCATGCAATACAAGTAGATACTCAACTAAACATATATCAAGTATCATCAAGTAACAAGTATAGGAGAGGCTAAGCCAACCCAACAAGTAATCAAGCTCAAGAAAGGTTCAGGTAACAAGTAGTCAAGTAGTGCGAGAGGCTAAACCAGCTCACAAGATGCACATAGGCCTATCACGCATTGTACCTGAATCCTTCCTTATTCCTCCCAATAATACCATTTTGTTGTCGATGCTTTTCTAGCTGAGGACAACCAAGAACAGGAACAAGAGACTGCTGTGCAGTATATAAGAAGACCTGGTAACCAGTGTCATCCACAATAACAAGATCCACGTGGTGTTCGGGACGGGAGAACAGTATATAAGGAGACCTGGTATTCAGTGTCATCCACAATAACAAGATCCACATGGTGTTCGGGACGGGAGTTAGCATTCACTTAGGTCAGGCTTATTGCTCCAACCAAGGAAGCTATGCCCTTACTATGGCCAGTAGTAAGGGGTCGGGCGGAAATACATAGGGACCCGATTGTCACTTAAACCCCAGCTCTCGCGACAAGCGTGAACCTATATATTTTCGAACAAGCAAGGAGAACCAGCTGGACTCACCAAGAATGCACAAGTAGATATTTACTTGAACTACGGGAATAGAACTAAGTCCCATAATAGTGGACCAGTCTTTATGCACCATGTAATCATGTATCATGTGCTCACGAGAATATGCACCATGTAGTAATGTATCATGTGCTCACGAGAATATGCACCATGTAGTAATGTATCATGTGCTCACGAGAATATAAGTACACGTACTCAATTATTGCGAATACCAATCAAGTTTAACTATGGCACATAAGTGTCCATGTAACACGATCAATCCAAGTAAGAGTCCATTTATAACAGACTTCAGTCAAGTAGTAGGGTATATCATTTTGTCACATGCCAAGTTTGCACGTACATATTCATATCACGTTTAACACATTAAAGTGTCTATCACTATACCCTTACTATCAAATAGAGCCCAATACCTTAGACTCTAAACACGTAGTAGAATAGGTCACATTGTACCTAGACACAGTCATACTTCACATATATGTATCGCTAGTAATCGAATACATTTTCTAACACATATTGTGTCCTGTAGTTATTCTTATTACTTAAATCGTAATATTCATGATTATATGAATTATCTTCATATTACACTAGTCCCTATTTTCTTCAGGAACCATTTCAAGACAAGATATCTTCTTTATATTTTATATACTTCATTGAGTATATACACGATTAAAAACTAAATCAATTACACTTTAGTGCTTATTTATAGCCCTTCCAATATCCACGTATCAAGTTCATGTATGCAGAAGAGTTAATCATTCTCTATCTAGTTCCATAACCCAATTCTTTGGTTATTCATACCATGTACCAATCAATCAAGAAGCCACATTCTATCAAGTAAATATATGCAAGATTTACATATACACATCAAGACTCTTTCAAGTTTATTACCATAGACCTATATTGGTGTCAAGGCACGTACAAGATTTTATAATCTTATATTCAAGTCTTAATCCAATTATTTGGATGTTCAAGTCATGTACGAGATTTTATTGTCTTATACTTCAAGTTACTGTCTTATCTTAAGACATTCAAGACATTCAGGACATTCAATACATATAAAAGATCTTATCATCTTATATCCAAGTTCTCAATCCATTTCTTTGGATGATTAAACATGTACAAGAGTTAATTATCTTATACTTCAAGTTCAAGCTAGGAAGATGAATTATACATCTTTCACGAATTATTTTCCAATCCTTTTCTTAGGACATTCAAGCTCTAGACATTAGTTGGTGTCCCTAAGGTACACAAACATTGACTTCAAGACACATAAAAGAGTTATTACTCTTATATTCAAGTCATCATTTAATTATGATTCAAGTCCACATTTCATTTGTTCACAAATGGACTATTTTCAGTACTAGAGTGTTCTACAACACTCATCTAGGTCATCTAGGGTAGTACCCTAAACCTAGACCAAGAATAATTCGAGTTCAATTTAAGTAAATGAGCTATACAACTTATACTTACAAGTTTATAATCCTCTACATAGGATATTCAATCTCTAGTCATTGTTTTAATGCCCCTAAGGTGCACAATCATTGGCTTCAAGACAAGCATAACACATAAGTGCTTGTTCATAGCACTTTTAAGACATATAAAAGAGTTCTTCCTTTTATACTCAAGTCCTCATTTTAATTTAATGAGTAATCATGTTCAAGACTCACTTCTGATACCCCTAAGGTATCACAACACTTGCTAGGACATCTTATCTTAAGGCTATATGCCTTAACAAGGGTTATTTCCAACTTATACAATCATGGAACAAGTTTTACAATTTTTCAGGACATATGGGCGGCCGCACAAAATGGTGTGGGCGGTCGCCCAAAATCAGGCTTTCCAAGAACAAAATACTTCAGATAGATGGGCGGTCGCCCAAGGCCCAAAAATGCCAAAATCCGAATTCTTTCCCAGGTTAAATAATTTTCCATCCCGAGCGTAGGAGTAACTTTTATTAACTCTTAGGCAATACCCAAAACATTATTTCAGGCTCAATTCATTTCTTTTACTGTCCCATAAATAATAGGACAATTTCCTTTTATTCCAATTTAATATTTCACCGTCCCCAAAAGTATAAGTACAATTTTATATTATACAACTATAAACATTTAGGGATACTTCCATTCATTTCCCCGTACCACAAATAATGGTACAATTTTTCTAATAATATTTAAATCAAGTTACTATTTTACCGTCTCACGAATAGGAGTAATTTTCCTACTAATGTTTAACACACCCAGGAGGCTAACCAAGTTCAAAACACTATTTTCCAAGTTTATTCATACGCAGTGTATTTTATACTCTCTTCGTCCCAAAATTACAAGTATCACAAAAATTGCTCAAAACACAATTTTAACAAGAACAAGTAGCGGGAATAACATATATACATGTTATTACAAGTAAGGGGAAGCTAATAGCTTACCTAGTCAAAAATCAAGTTGACCCAAATAAATTTCTGATCGGCCTGGAACGCTCTATTCAACGCCACGAATATTTATCCGGGACCGGAATCACGAACAGAGGAATAATTAATCGCGAGGAGTCGAGAATAGGGTAAAACTGAACTCCCTTCGTGAAACAGAGAGAAACAACGAGAATGTTTGAGAAAGGAATTGCCTTTCTCAGGCAAACACACTTTATATACTTGAAACTTTCCAAGAATTGCAACTAGGCCCCTCAAGTTTCACTTCTTACAAAAAGGCCCCTAAACTTTCAACTTTGACATTTAACCACCTTAATTTTCTAAAGTAGCTAAATAATTAACTCAAATAAAATAGCATATAAATATGCTAGCCAAGAATTTAACAAGCAAGTCAAACATTTAACAAATAAGTCAAATATTTAACGAAATTAAGGATGGGCGTTACATCCTCCCCACCTTAAAGAAAATTCGTCCTCAAATTTTTACTAGATCAAGGTTATAACATATATGATCAACAAATAGAACTCAAGAACATCACGACTATACACATATACTCACAAATATTTCATGCAATCAAGATGTATCAATTATAACATCGAAACACATAAAGTCAAGTAGACTCGATTAGTCAATCCACTATATCGGTGAAACTTGACATATCCACTAAAAATAATAGAACTGGTCATATCCTCCAGATCACTGTAATACTAGTCAAATCCACTAGGAAATCTCAAATACTGAAGTCGTGGTTATCCATCGTTTCAATATTCAGAACTGACTTTACGTATATCAGTCCATCAAGACAATCCATCAAAAGATGTAGCTCTCGGTGTCAAATAATTAACAATGGAGCTGCCTTCGAAATTCATTCATGAATCTCTAACAAGATCAAGAATATCTCAAGAACACGCATACCTTGGTTGTTTCCACTAATAGGTCAACACAGATACTCAATTCAGACATCCACTACAAGGTAGATATATCCTCTATCAAGAAATTCTCAAGTTGAATCTTCAACTCGTTTAACTCAATCGATGTCAAGAACATTAATCCAGATGTCAGCACTGTATTCGCACTGTAACAACTCAAGATAACCCAAGTTTCTCATCAAGAATGGATACATCCATCTAGTTTGGTGTAGAAACTCCACTGTCAATCACATAGGTTAAATACCCAGTACAATCAAGAACCCTTTCTAGACTTTCAATGCAGAACATAAAGGTTATGCATAAATCTATCATGCTCACATATATAGTCAAGCATACTAGCATAGAAATAATTACCATCTATTGTGGTAAACAAGAATGGCATAACATATAGAAAGCCAAATCATAACACATAAGAGCCAAGCCATAACACGTATCACATCAATGTCCCATCTAGGTAACATGACCAAGTTAACATAGAACGTATAGGGTGTTATCACCCACACTTCTATCAAGCTCTTACTAATGACAATATCAGCACGTAGTCTCTTACTAGAGAATACATTTCCACGTAATTCACGAAATAAGGACAAGCATGCATATATAGCACGAAACAATGTCCACAAGACAAGATAAATACGCCTAAGTCTTTAAAGACCCGCGCTCTCGATTCTCAAACCATCTAATCCAATTGGATTAACACTATCAACACCAGTCCTATGCCTGGTATAACAACAAGTAACGAAGCACTCGGCGTCGAAAACACACCCAAGACTAACCCAACCTAGGCCATAGACCCTATCCAGGCTAAGAGCTAAACCATAGCTCTGATACCAACCTGACACGCCCCAAGTCCCGGGATTCCCTAATAGAACCTCGAACCTGGTGCGCGTAACTAACAAGAAACAAGAAACTAACGGGAAACAGGAACAATACCTGTTAAAAACAAAAATGACATGATATATATACTCAAGAGTAGGGAGCTAAGATAGCTCACACCAGTTCTAGACCAAGAAAATTAAAACCAAAATGGTTACATACAGCGGAAGACATGCCTAGCAAATAAGCTAGAAACAAGAACTGTCTAGGGACAACAAATACTACCCCAATACAAGCCCAGAGTTTATTAACTCATACAAGATCGTCCTTACCAAAATATAAAAGGACACTAACTTCGAACAACAATATCCTGCTGAGTAAGTTCCCAGCTAAATCGAGCCTCACTGCGTACTATCCCCTACTTTCCTTGGGGGGGGGGGAACAATTAAACAAATAAAGGGTGAGATAAATCTCAGTAAGCTATTAACATGCAACTATATGTCATGTTATCATGCAATACAAGTAGATACTCAACTAAACATATATCAAGTATCATCAAGTAACAAGTATAGGAGAGGCTAAGCCAACCCAACAAGTAATCAAGCTCAAGAAAGGTTCAGGTAACAAGTAGTCAAGTAGTGCGAGAGGCTAAACCAGCTCACAAGATGCACATAGGCCTATCACGCATTGTACCTGAATCCTTCCTTATTCCTCCCAATAATACCATTTTGTTGTCGATGCTTTTCTAGCTGAGGACAACCAAGAACAGGAACAAGAGACTGCTGTGCAGTATATAAGAAGACCTGGTAACCAGTGTCATCCACAATAACAAGATCCACGTGGTGTTCGGGACGGGAGAACAGTATATAAGGAGACCTGGTATTCAGTGTCATCCACAATAACAAGATCCACATGGTGTTCGGGACGGGAGTTAGCATTCACTTAGGTCAGGCTTATTGCTCCAACCAAGGAAGCTATGCCCTTACTATGGCCAGTAGTAAGGGGTCGGGCGGAAATACATAGGGACCCGATTGTCACTTAAACCCCAGCTCTCGCGACAAGCGTGAACCTATATATTTTCGAACAAGCAAGGAGAACCAGCTGGACTCACCAAGAATGCACAAGTAGATATTTACTTGAACTACGGGAATAGAACTAAGTCCCATAATAGTGGACCAGTCTTTATGCACCATGTAATCATGTATCATGTGCTCACGAGAATATGCACCATGTAGTAATGTATCATGTGCTCACGAGAATATGCACCATGTAGTAATGTATCATGTGCTCACGAGAATATAAGTACACGTACTCAATTATTGCGAATACCAATCAAGTTTAACTATGGCACATAAGTGTCCATGTAACACGATCAATCCAAGTAAGAGTCCATTTATAACAGACTTCAGTCAAGTAGTAGGGTATATCATTTTGTCACATGCCAAGTTTGCACGTACATATTCATATCACGTTTAACACATTAAAGTGTCTATCACTATACCCTTACTATCAAATAGAGCCCAATACCTTAGACTCTAAACACGTAGTAGAATAGGTCACATTGTACCTAGACACAGTCATACTTCACATATATGTATCGCTAGTAATCGAATACATTTTCTAACACATATTGTGTCCTGTAGTTATTCTTATTACTTAAATCGTAATATTCATGATTATATGAATTATCTTCATATTACACTAGTCCCTATTTTCTTCAGGAACCATTTCAAGACAAGGTATCTTCTTTATATTTTATATACTTCATTGAGTATATACACGATTAAAAACTAAATCAATTACACTTTAGTGCTTATTTATAGCACTTCCAATATCCACGTATCAAGTTCAAGTATGCAGAAGAGTTAATCATTCTCTATCTAGTTCCATAACCCAATTCTTTGGTTATTCATACCATGTACCAATCAATCAAGAAGCCACATTCTATCAAGTAAATATATGCAAGATTTGCATATACACATCAAGACTCTTTCAAGTTTATTACCATAGACCTATATTGGTGTCAAGGCACGTACAAGATTTTATAATCTTATATTCAAGTCTTAATCCAATTATTTGGATGTTCAAGTCATGTACGAGATTTTATTGTCTTATACTTCAAGTTACTGTCTTATCTTAAGACATTCAAGACATTCAGGACATTCAATACATATACAAGATCTTATCATCTTATATCCAAGTTCTCAATCCATTTCTTTGGATGATTAAACATGTACAAGAGTTAATTATCTTATACTTCAAGTTCAAGCTAGGAAGATGAATTATACATCTTTCACGAATTATTTTCCAATCCTTTTCTTAGGACATTCAAGCTCTAGACATTAGTTGGTGTCCCTAAGGTACACAAACATTGACTTCAAGACACATAAAAGAGTTATTACTCTTATATTCAAGTCATCATTTAATTATGATTCAAGTCCACATTTCATTTGTTCACAAAGGGACTATTTTCAGTACTAGAGTGTTCTACAACACTCATCTAGGTCATCTAGGGTAGTACCCTAAACCTAGACCAAGAATAATTCGAGTTCAATTTAAGTAAATGAGCTATACAACTTATACTTACAAGTTTATAATCCCCTACATAGGATATTCAATCTCTAGTCATTGTTTTAATGCCCCTAAGGTGCACAATCATTGGCTTCAAGACAAGCATAACACATAAGTGCTTGTTCATAGCACTTTTAAGACATATAAAAGAGTTCTTCCTTTTATACTCAAGTCCTCATTTTAATTTAATGAGTAATCATGTTCAAGACTCACTTCTGATACCCCTAAGGTATCACAACACTTGCTAGGACATCTTATCTTAAGGCTATATGCCTTAACAAGGGTTATTTCCAACTTATACAATCATGGAACAAGTTTTACAATTTTTCAGGACATATGGGCGGCCGCACAAAATGGTGTGGGCGGTCGCCCAAAATCAGGCTTTCCAAGAACAAAATACTTCAGATAGATGGGCGGTCGCCCAGCCCAAAATGGGCGGTCGCCCAAGGCCCAAAAATGCCAAAATCCGAATTCTTTCCCAGGTTAAATAATTTTCCATCCCGAGCGTAGGAGTAACTTTTATTAACTCTTAGGCAATACCCAAAACATTATTTCAGGCTCAATTCATTTCTTTTACTGTCCCATAAATAATAGGACAATTTCCTTTTATTCCAATTTAATATTTCACCGTCCCCAAAAGTATAAGTACAATTTTATATTATACTACTATAAACATTTAGGGATACTTCCATTCATTTCCCCGTACCACAAATAATGGTACAATTTTTCTAATAATATTTAAATCAAGTTACTATTTTACCGTCTCACGAATAGGAGTAATTTTCCTACTAATGTTTAACACACCCAGGAGGCTAACCAAGTTCAAAACACTATTTTCCAAGTTTATTCATACGCAGTGTATTTTATACTCCCTTCGTCCCAAAATTACAAGTATCACAAAAATTGCTCAAAACACGATTTTAACAAGAACAAGTTGCGGGAATAACATATATACATGTTATTACAAGTAAGGGGAAGCTAATAGCTTACCTAGTCAAAAATCAAGTTGACCCAAATAAATTTCTGATCGGCCTGGAACGCTCTATTCAACGCCACGAATATTTATCCGGGACCGGAATCACGAACAGAGGAATAATTAATCGCGAAGAGTCGAGAATAGGGTAAAACTGAACTCCCTTCGTGAAACAGAGAGAAACAACGAGAATGTTTGAGAAAGGAATTGCCTTTCTCAGGCAAACACACTTTATATACTTGGAACTTTCCAAGAATTGCAACTAGGCCCCTCAAGTTTCACTTCTTACAAAAAGGCCCCTAAACTTTCAACTTTGACATTTAACCACCTTAATTTTCTAAAGTAGCTAAATAATTAACTCAAATAAAATAGCATATAAATATGCTAGCCAATAATTTAACAAGCAAGTCAAATATTTAACAAATAAGTCAAATATTTAACGAAATTAAGGATGGGCGTTACAACCTTGTTCCAAACAAGTACCCATAAATCTAACATGATCATCTCATGATCATTTAGCCTTTATACTAGTGCTTAATAAGTACTAGGGACGGGGATTATTATAAGTAAACATGAACAACAATAATAATCAAAACATCTCTTTATTGATATGAAATAAATGATAACAATTACAACGTTTATTAAACGTGCCTAGGGCACCGCTACCAACAATCTCCCACTTGCCCTAGGCCCAATCTCCCATGTATCTAATACCCATGGACCTAACATGACCATCATGTTTAGCTTGTGGAAGTCCCTTTGTTAGCGGGTCCGCAACATTGTCATCAGTAGGTACTCTGCATATATTTACGTCTCCCCTATCAACGATCTCTCGAATGATATGAAAACGCCTAAGTATGTGTTTGGATTTCTGATGTGCTCTTGGTTCCTTTGCTTGAGCAATAGCACCATTATTATCACAATAAAGGTCTATTGGATTAGCAATACTAGGAACCACTTCAAGTTCAGTTATGAACTTCTTAATCCAAACAGCTTCCTTTGCAGCATCCGATGCAGCAATATACTCAGCTTCTGTTATAGAATCAGCGGTTGTACTTTGCTTGGAACTCTTCCAGCTTACAGCTCCACCATTTAACATAAACACCAAACCCGATTGCGATCGGCTATCATCTTTGTCAGTTTGGAAGCTTGCATCCGTGTAAGCATTTACAACGAGATCATCTTCCATTCCTCCATAGACCAAAAACGAGTCTTTAGTCCTTCTCAAGTACTTAAGAATCGCTTTTACAGCTATCCAGTGATTTTTGCCAGGGTCGGATTGGTATCTACTTGTCATGCTCAAAGCATAAGACACATCCGGCCTAGTACAAATCATGGCATACATGATGGACCCAATTGCCGAAGCATATGGAACATCATTCATTTTCTCACGCTCATCTTTTGTCTTAGGACATTGAGTCTTGCTTAGAGAAACTCCATGTAACACAGGCAAGGTGCCTCTCTTAGAATTTTCCATACGGAATCTTCTAATGACCTTGTCAATGTATGTACTTTGGCTTAAACCAAGTAGCTTCCTTGATCTATCTCTATAGATCTTAATGCCAAGTATATATGCGGCTTCACCCATATCTTTCATTGCGAAGCACTTTCCTAACCAAGTCTTCACATACTGAAGTGTAGGAATGTCGTTTCCAATGAGCAATATGTCATCCACGTATAAAATAAGGAATAGCACTATGCTCCCACTAATCTTCTTGTATACACAAGGCTCATCTTCGTTCTTGATGAAACCAAACTCTTTGACCGATTCATCAAAACAGAGATTCCAACTCCTTGAAGCTTGCTTCAATCCATAGATGGATCTTTGCAATTTGCATACCTTAGAATCTTGTTCAAAACCTTCTGGTTGTGTCATATACACATCTTCTTGGAGTTTTCCATTCAGGAAAGCGGTTTTGACGTACATCTGCCATATTTCATAGTCATGATATGCGGCAATGGCAAGCAAAATTCTTATAGACTTGATCATTACTACGGGTGAAAAGGTCTCATCATAGTCAATACCATGAACTTGCCTATAACCCTTCGCTACAAGCCTAGCTTTGTAAGTATGCACATTCCCATCCATGCCAGTCTTCTTCTTGAAGACCCATTTGCATCCTATGGTTTTTACACCTTCGGGCGCATCAATCAAATTCCAAACTTGATTGTCTTGCATGGATTGCAATTCGGATTCCATGGCTCCAAGCCACTTGTCCGAATCAGGAGAAGACATCGCCTCTTGGTAGGTTGACGGTTCATCATTCTCAATGATTTCTACCTCATTACTCTCCGTTACGAGAAATCCATATCTCTCGGGCTCGGATCGTAACCTACTAGATCTGCGAGATGCTTGTGTATTTTGAACAGGTTCCACAACTCCTTGTGGTTCTTGTTCTTGTTCCACTATTGGTTCAATGTTATTTTCTGGGTCTCGAATTTCTTCAAGATTTATTTTACTCCCACTGATTTCTTTGGAGAGAAACTCTTTCTCTAGAAAGACACCAGTTCGGGCAACAAACACTTTGTTGTCCTCTCGGTTGTAAAAGTAATATCCTTTAGTTTCCTTAGGATATCCCACGAAAATACATTTATCAGATTTGTGTGCTAGTTTGTCGGAGACAAGTCTCTTGACATAAACTTCGCAACCCCAAATCCTCATGAAAGATAAACTAGGTTTCTTTCCACTCCACATCTCATATGGAGTCTTCGGAACCGATTTAGTTGGAACTTGATTTAGTGTGAAAGCAGCGGTTTCTAGGGCGTAACCCCAAAAGGATATTGGAAGATCAACTTGACTCATCATTGATCGAACCATGTCTAACAAAGTCCGATTTCTCCTCTCAGACACACCATTCCATTGTGGTGTTCCGGGCGGAGTCAATTGTGAAACTATTCCACAATTCTTTAGATGATCATCAAATTCTTGACTTAAGTATTCACCACCTCGATCTGATCGAAGTGCCTTTATACTTTTGCCAAGTTGTTTTTCTACTTCATTTTGAAATATTCTAAATATCTCAAATGCTTCACTTTTATGTTTCATTAGGTAAACATACCCAAATCTACTATAATCATCAGTGAAGGTTATGAAGTATTGAAATCCTCCCCTAGCATTGCTACTTAATGGTCCGCATACATCGGAATGTATCAACCCCAATAAGTCGCTTGCCCTTTCACCCAACTTGGTAAAAGGTGTCTTAGTCATTTTTCCAAGAAGACACGACTCACAAGTATCATATGACTCGAGGTCACATGAACCTAAAAGTCCGTCCCCATGGAGTTTTGAGATACGCTTCTCATTAATATGACCAAGACGGCAATGCCACAAATAAGTATGATTTACATCATTAGGTTTAGATTTCTTATTTACATGATAGACATTATTTTCATTCTTGACATCCAAGATATAAAGGCCATTAAATGAATTAGCAATACCATAAAGCACATCATTTAAATAAATAGAAAATTTCTTATTCTCAATAAGAAACTTAAAACCTTCATTATCCAAACAAGAAATTGAAATAATATTTCTGCTTAAATCCGGAACATAATAACAATTGTTCAAAACAAGAATTAATCCGGAAGGTAAAGTGACTTCATAAGTCCCTACGGCTAATGCAGCAACTCTTGCTCCATTTCCCACGCGTAGATCTACTTCACCTTCTTTAAGCAGTCTCCTATTCTTTAGTCCCTGCACATTTAGACAAATGTGAGAACCACATCCGGTATCCAATACCCAAGAATCAGTGGTAGAAAGGAGAATATCTATCATATAGATACCTGAAGTCGACGCAGCCTTGCTGCCCTTCTTCTTCTTTTGCTCTTCCAAGAAAGCCTTGCAATTACGTTTCCAATGACCAATTTCTTGACAATGGAAACATATTGCATCCTTTTGTGAATCGGGTTTTGCCTCAGAAGCCTTGGCAACCTTTGCCTTGCTTATCTTGGGTTTGACAACTTTTGCCTTACCCTTTCCTTTGGCACTAGGCTTCTTCCCATCATGAACCAAGAGCACGGGAGAACCTTTCTCCACAATTTTCATCTCTGCAGTTTTGAGCATCCCATGCAACTCAGAGAGATTCTTATCCATTCCATGGATGTTATAATTCATTACAAACTGATTATAACTTTTAGGCAATGAATTAAGAATGAGATCCGTGGCTAGCTCCAATGGGATTGGATAGCCAAGTTTCTCAAGGTGCTCTACATAACCTTTCATTTTAAGAAAGTGAGGACTCACTTGTTGCCCTTCATTCATTTTACAAGTAGTGAATGCAACAATGGTCTTGTACCTCTCTTGCCTAGCTTGCTCTTGAAACATGGTTCTCAACTCCACGCCTATCTCATAGGCTTCCAAATGTTCCAAACTTTGTTGGAGTTTTGAACACATAGCAGCAAGCATGAGACAACTTACATCTCTAGAATCATTACGATGTTTCTTGTAATTGTCTCTTTCTACCCTAGGGGCAGTAGGCGGTGGTTCAGCGGGGAGAGGCCCATCGAGAATGTACAGCTTATCTTCTTGCCTAAGAACGATTCTTATGCTACGGATCCAATCCATAAAGTTAGTACCATTCTCTTCGAGCTTATCCTTCTCAAGGATCGATCGCAACGACATTGCTTGAGTGTTATTAGTCATTATCTACAAATATGCAAAAAAAATCCAAAATTTAATAAGTACCGTTTTTCATTAAAGAGATAAATAATGTATTTTTCAAACAAAATACTCCCACTAAATTATATAACCTTCATATACATCCAATGTATAATATAATTCAAATGGTTTAAGATCCAACTTTAATTTAATTTCAAGTCCGCTAAGGCGGATTACACAAAATCAAATTAATTAGGTAGACAACTCTTGTCAATCATATCTCATATGACTCTTAGTTCCTTTTATGAGATTCTTTAAGAAATCCAATTTCAAAAAGCATGTTAAACCTTATCTTTGCCTAGGCCCAAAACTGTTTTGACGCCCAATTAAGTCTAACCATTTTAAACGCATAGTTAATGTGTCCCGCTAGGGCGTGCCCACATTATCTATCTTGCTTATACATAAATAAATTTAATGCACCTCGCTAGGGCGAATCTACATTAGAGTCACTTATGTACCAACATGTGTTTTAATCATGGCATGGCAATAAAAGACTTAAAACTTTCTTTGAAGGTTCATCACATATAGCATATAACACACTTATGAGCACATAATATAAACATGTTACACATCAAGTTTAGCCACTAAATTAATCTCTATTAATTTAAGCATGATATTTATGTGTCATTAGTTTCTCTATAATTATGACGATGAGACTATTTCAACTTTGGTTATTATCTCCAAATCAAGACAACAAGAAGTGCGGTCGAACTAAGCCATTAGGCAACCACAATCCCGCACTAATTCAAGAAACCAAGAAAGTAGTCCATGTAGCCGAAACTAAGCAATAGATGGTCTCGATGAACGTAGGCCAATTGCATTCACAATTCCACATGGATCTCCAATCATTGAATCAAGAACTTTGTTTCTCAATTTTAGCAATTATGAATTCTTCATAATTCTAACTTCGTTTTATCTTTGAAACTTTGATTGCGATCAATTTTGGGAAACACAATCTCGATGAACGCAGATTAGCCATCCAAAACTTGAACCAATCTAGGAATCACAAGACTAAAACAAATAGGAAAATCAAAACCCCAAAATCCACACACAAACCAACTACCCAAAACCCATTCCAGATCAACAAGTCTGGACTGGTTCTGTTACTGGTTTTGTCGAATTTATCGAAAATTCCATATTCAGATTTTAACCAAAATCAGAACAAATCTTGACCACCGAGCGCCCGCCTG
The DNA here is from genome assembly GCA_026119855.1 of Campanula takesimana. NCBI lineage: Eukaryota > Viridiplantae > Streptophyta > Magnoliopsida > Asterales > Campanulaceae > Campanula > Campanula takesimana. Next base: position 151,551 of record JAOWBW010002063.1, read on the forward strand.
CAAAGGACAAGGCGCCCGCTTGAATGGCCAGAATAGTATAGAATTTTAAAGTTCGAAAATTTTGTCTCAAAATTATTTTTCCCCGATTATTAAAACTTTGATCCAATCAAAATCAATAATCGAAATAATTCAGAATCCATCATAATTTTCTATTGCGATTGAATCGTGCGATTAAAGTTGGAAAAACAATAAACCACATAAAATCACAAAACACATAAACATCATATAATCCAATATTCATATCATGCTTGGCACATAAACAATTTATATACACACAACATGATCCAAGTATTGAATTAATCAACATGAACGGGGCTCTCATACCACTGTTGGGTTTCCAAGTAACATGCGCAGCGGAATATAGCAATTAAAATTTTAAGAAAACCTAGAGCCATGGATCCGTTCATATGATTAAATCAAATACAACAAGATGAATAGAGGAATAACTAACCCTTGATGGCTATGAATTTTCTCTTGATCTTTGGTGGAGAAACTTGAAGACTTGATCACGATCACAAAGCTTGAACACGAACTTTGAAGATGATGATTTTCACCCTCTAGCGGTATCCACACTTCGAACGAATATCAAAGGAGCTTCTTTGATCTTGGTTGCTAGACCAAATATTATGAAACACACTTTCACAATACAATAAAGAACTATATGGAATTTTTTTGTGAATTATTTTGTTCCTCAATCAATGATATCTTATAACAAAATAAAATCCCTCTCAAACTCTTTGAGACTCACAAAAGCACTAGTAAATATGGTCTGGCCGAATTGGTGTTTTTATACACAATTAAGACATATTCCAAATAGGTAACTTGTGTCAAAAACCATTCCTAATCGAATTAGGAAATTTTCAATCGGCATACCGGGCGCCCGCCTGGTCCTACCCAGGCGCCCGCTTGTTTGGGCAGAAAGTTCAATTCCTTTTCCGGCTTGTTCAGGCGCCCGCCTGGTGCAACCCAAGCGCCCGCTTGGTTGACCAGGAGGCCCAGAACTTTCCAGAAATTCCTTGGAGGTCCTCCGACCCTAAATACCAATATAGTCCTCTTATTTAAGATTCGTTCTATTGTGTGTGACCCTCTAGGATTATACTAAGTTGGCAATGGGCTCAAACATGATCCCATAAGATATGATTAGGTTCTAGCAAACCGTCATACCTACCCAAATAGTATAACTAGATACAAGTTCGCATTCCTTTAGAATATGTCACAATCCCTTTGTCCACGATGTCATTGAACACAAGTCATGGTCAAAGAGTCAACTTGTTTCGTTCAATACTTTCTCGATTCTGAATATGTTGATAATCCAAATGACATTGATCCAATCAATTCATTTGAGTCCGGCCGAACATTTCATCAACATCATTCCTACGAGAGGCCCAAGCTTGACATCTCTCTGTGGAGGGACAAATCCATTTAGCTTATTATTCTTCCCAACGGGAATCCGATTATGCCAATCATACCCTTTATAACTACCGTGTTAAGGTAGCATTTGAATATGTCAAACACAATGTTCATCAAGTGGAAGACTATAATAACTTCATGTCTAAGGATTCAAATGACATAACTAATATGAGATATATGTATTACATAGACCATGACATAAATCTCATACAGCGGGTCATGTCCAGTACCTTGTTCCAAACAAGTACCCATAAATCTAACATGATCATCTCATGATCATTTAGCCTTTATACTAGTGCTTAATAAGTACTAGGGACGGGGATTATTATAAGTAAACATGAACAACAATAATAATCAAAACATCTATTTATTGATATGAAATAAATGATAACAATTACAACGTTTATTAAACATGCCTAGGGCACCACTACCAACAATTGGAAGCTTTGAATCTGAAAAAAATATATTCAGAAAAACGTCATTTATTCTGGTACCCACCATCCTTACTGAAAAGGAATTAGAAACTCACCATCCCTTTTGTGAGGCTAGCATGTGACCGGTACCCCACATCCTCTACATGAGCAGGATTGTGAATCAACAAACGTGTGATGCTTTTGTACCTTTTGAAAAAAAATGTTAAAAATATTAAAAATTTGTGGTGCAAAGAAAAGAATAAATGTCAACTATAACATTTATTCCGGGATAGAGAGAGTATACAAAAAACAATAGTCACTCACCAAAGCATGTACTCATGTGTATATGAATAGTCCATATCCACCTCGTCCTCTGACCTAGGAACCACATTGAACAAACGTGCTTCCCATTGTTGAATATAGGCGGCATGGTCATCCTTCTGGGTCTACTCCGTCTATCAATCTGATGTGATGCAATCTAACATCAGTGTCAACTGGCCCAGGGATGAACTGGCGCATGCCAAACTGGCGCATAACTCGATCTGGCAGGTGCAACTCCACCCTCTCGAAACATATAAGAGGCGACCTCGTCCTCCAAACAGCCTCCCCCTGCAAGCAATACCCTGGAGCAACACGCTCTCCATATGGCTCCCACACAACCTGATCCGCAGTCAAACTATCTAACGCATCCCTATAGCCGCGCAGGTTATGTCTAGTCACATAACCAAACGATAACGCCCCTCGCCATCTGAAATTGAAAATCAAAGAAAATTATACTCCAAAAGCGTAAAAAAATATATCAATTCATTTATAAGTAGTTGTCCTATCATACCTAGCCCCCAAAGGGTCATCTACATCTGCCCCATATACAACGCCTAACGACCGCGGCTGGGTACACCTCAATCTCTCCCATGCCCAAATCTGTTCAAAAATAAACATCAATATTTATAAATATATCAATATATATAAATATATACTATAAAATGATATGGTGCACATGTATACTATATTTAAATAGTCATACCTGCACAATCGGCATGAATCCTCCACACTGACTAGTCTGGGGGGAAGTCACCTTGCAAAGCTCTCGATAAAGGATGGCCAACGCAGCACTGCCCCAGCTATAAGATCCTACAACATCGATGTCTCTAAGAAGTGGCAAATATATGAGCTTCACCTTCGAATTACTGCGATCTGCCAAGATATATGACCCCAATAATGCCAAGATATAGGCACGTGTGTACCTATCAATATCCGCTACTGTGGCATGTTCTCCCAAATTAAGATTCAAGATATTCTCCTTAAGCCACTTGAGATTCAACATCCCCGTCTTCAAGTTCGGGGGACCAGGTCTGACACCTAACAACTCAAAACACAAATCAGCCCACTGGGCGTCTGTCATATATGTCTGATAGCCCGTGACGGGCAATCCATCTATCGGCAAACCCATCAATAGACCCACATCCTGCAGCGTAATCGTCATCTCACCAACAGGTAGATGGAAAGTGTGGGTCTCCGGGCGCCACCGCTCGACCAACGCCTCAAATAAAGCACAGTCATATTTCTTCATCTCCCCCATCCTGTAAACTCCGTAAAACCCCGCAACCCTTAATCTGTTCACAACCCTTCCATCTATATTTGTCGGGGGCTTTGGACCATGTCGAAACGATATACTACAAACCTCTTCACCAGCCCATAGCTGAGAAGATCTATGGGAACCCTGTAACGTCAGCACCGTCCGGTTCAAAGGACCCGGATCTACAAACGGCTCATTTACATCCATCTGTAACAATAAAAAACCCACGATTAGTTGGAAAGTGTGGGACAAAGGGAGTGTTAATTTTCAAACAGGTTAATCAATCACTTGATCAACAACACAACACAAAGTCCTTCCCTAATTGAATCCATGTTTGCTTTACTGATAATAGGCTTCAAATAAAAATCAATCACATTTTTTGCATTAATTTTTCAGTACAAAAATAATTTTCATACTTTCAAAGAAAAACTACAAATTAAAATCATCAAAATCCCATTTCAAAATCATCAAAATCCCCTTTCAAAACAGCCCCAATTTCAAACCAAATTTTGAAATCAACCATGCAAATACCACACATTCAATATAATTGTACAAAAACCAAATCATAAACGCTACTTAAACTCAATAACCAGTCGACAATCACCCACGAAATTGAACCAAAAATGGCAAAATCCCAACCAATTCATATGATAGATATTTTGCTAAAAATAAAGAAATACTTACATTTTATATTAGGAACGGGGAATGACACAGCTTCGAATTGAGAAAACCCCTAACAATAACAATCGCGCACCAGGTCAATCGCCCAGATATCGCCCTCTCAAACTCTCTGTGTTTGTTTGTAATGAACTGAACTGAAGAACTGAAGAGTGGATTTGAACCTCATGCGCTTCCGCAAAAAGCGAAATCATTTAAACTTATTTCGCTTCTTCAAGAAGCGAATTACCTTGGCATAAATCGCTAGTACAGGAAGCGAATTAGGTTAACCTTAATTAATGCGCCCTAATGCAAATCGGGTCTAATCTGGTCAAAGATCAATTCGCTTATGTCAAAAGCGAATTACTTAATTCGCTTTTCCTAGTGGCAAATTACCTCAAAGTTGGTCATTCTGGTACATACTTTGAAAAAGGTGATACTATGGTAAATACTTATGAAAAAGGGAATTATTTGAGAAAAAAAATCGAAAAAACACAGTCAAAATCGCGAAGCGACATTATGGATTTTATGCACAGCATAGGCCAACGAATGGTTTGTGTGCATGAATGAGATGCACGAATGGGAACAAGCATAGGCATGTGTGCACATGAATCTTCCTTGTTGGGGTGCAACACAAAGTCCCACAACGACAATTGAGGAAATAATTGCGAGGTATATAATAGCACCCACCCACTTCATTAGTATGAGGCCTTTTGGGGGATGCCCAAAAATAAATCTGTGCGGGTTAGGCCCAAAGAGGACAATATCATACTAATGTGGAGAGTGGTCGCGGTCCCTACAAGCGGTATCAGAACCATAGTTCGGATGGGTCCGACTGGGTGGACGTGTGTGTGATTTATAGGGTGGGATTCCCTTGTGTGACATTTGCGAATGGAGTCTTGCAATCGAGGGCGGTGGTATTTCGCAGGCGGCTGGTACAAGCTTTCGCTGTGGTCCGTTTGAGGGGCGGATTGTTGGGATACAACTCAAAGTCCCACATCGGTAATTGAGAAAATAATTGCAAGGTATATAATAGCACCCACCCACTTCTTTAGTACGAGGCCTTTCGGGGGATGCCCAAAAACAAATCCGTGCGGGCTAAGCCCAAATCAGACAATATCATACTAATGTGGAGAGTGGTGGTGGTGGTCGCGGTCCCTACATTCCTATCATTTGAGGATGTCGCCATTTCAAACTCCTACCTTTTCAGTTTTTTGGCCTCCATCGTTTCTAACAATTTAAAGAGGGTTTGAGCCACAAATTCCGCACACAAAGTAACAAGATTCACCTTGAAATTAATCTTAATCGTTCTTTAGAGTTTTAGTCATGCTCCTTGTACTTTAATTTTGTCTTTTTGTATTTTGTATCTGAAAACACATTTCAAACCAGATTTCGTATGAGATTATTCAACTAATAAGACTCGTCCTTCATTCTTTAACAAGATTTCTAAAAAATATGTCGATTACGTGCACGACACATGGTGATTTAACAAGATTTCTAACGAATTCCCTAAAAAAAAAAACTTGAATTGGTAAAAAAAAAAAAAAAAAAAAAGGTGCACATTTAGCCCTGTTCGCCAAAATAAATGAGTCCCGCTCAGGGGACACTTATGGAGTTCAGACCCCGAATTGTAATTAGCCTTAATTAGAAGGGACTGAAACTCTCTCTTTTTCTGCTCAAAGTGATAAAGCTTTTTACAAATGAAGTCTTTAATCGTCCCTTAACTATTTATTTGTAAGAAGTGATATGGGTTAGCGCACAAATCGTTGAAACATTGATAGTAAATGATATCACGCTGAGGCTAATATATATCTCATGGTCACGCCATGTACGCGTACAAGATTCAAAGTTTACATTTTCTTTATCCTTTAAACACGTGGCATCTGTTATTTTTTCTGGTTTTCGGCACCATGCCATCGACATGTACACAAGTAATAGTTATTAGTCAAGACAAAATATATTTGGGGTATATTCTACTAGGCAATTATTAGTTTTTAACCTGTGTGAATAACTAATTCAAAAAATAGTAAGTTTTGGGTAATTGCAAACATTTGGCGAATTTGAGCAACATTTTGAAAACACAAAACATTTTATTTTATAACGTAAAGAAAATCTAGTTTTCCCAACAATTTGTGTTTATAATAAGTAGATAAATTTGTAAAAAGAAAATAAATGGTTAACACTCTGTCCCCAAAAATCAAAAGATAAATATAAAGTCACAAAAAAGTGCAAAAAAATGTGACTTACATAATGACGTATCAAAATTTTATTGATGTTTTTTATTAGAGTGTGTCGGGTTCACAATCAATGTAACCAATAAAATATGGGATTTTTACCAATAAATCCCTCATAGAAGGTGGAATTTGCCAATAAAAACAAACATTTTCATATTCTACCGTAGGGTCCTTGGGTTGAAATCAATTTTACCAATAAATCCCCCACACATTTTAAATGACAAAACTACCCTCCTCTATATAACACGCCGTCTGTCCCCTTTCTCCCTTACACCGTAAACCCTATCCCGCTCTCTCTCGATCGATCGATTTCTCTCTGCCTCGGTAACCCTTCCACTTCCCCGGCGACTCCCTCCCCATCCTCCGTCTCAGGACATCTCTCCGGCGATAAGACCATACCCTCACCGCCTCCTCCCTCCCCATCTTCCGTCTCAGGCCATCTCTCCGGCGATAAGACCATACCCTCACCGCCTCCTCCCTCATTTCGACGATTCAGAGAGACAAGAGATCTAAGCCATTCACAAATAGATGAAACCGTTCTCGAATGATCCAGAGACGCGGTTCAATTGAAAAAATCATCGCTACTTTCTAATTCACTGGCTCCGGCGACTTGCTGTGTCACCACCCGAAAGACCGCGTCCAAGTCGGAGAAGTAGTGGCAGACAATGGTTAGTATGTTTACTAAGATTTTTTTTCCATCGACTGTTGCTTTTAGCACAATTGTTTTTGAGAATGTGGAGAATTTGGTGAGTGATAAGCCCTAAAGGTGATTGAGATGTGAGTTTAATTTTGGAATATTTTGTCTATAATGGTGTCATTAAATATTTGCTGTAGATTCTCGAATCTATCCACCGGATTGTATTGATGTAAAGATTTGAGTTGTTTGCATGTTGTTATTCTCTTTAACTTGCCCAAGTTCTTATTCTTTGTGCACTTATTCATTGTGCACGTTTCTTCTTGCTTAGGGTTAGTTTGGTGATTGACCATTTAGTTTATTTTCCATTATAGAGAGGCTGCTGGACTCTTTAGTTTGGAGTTCAAAAGAATTAAGGGAAGAAAACAAGTTAGGATTGTGCTTGGCAGTCTACCTTCATTTGTTTCACTAAAATGCGTAGTTTGATTGTAATATGTCCCAAAATGAGTATTTAAGAAAATTAAATTTTTGTTTATACTTTCTCCGTCCCAAAATGAAAGTTTAAAAAACTAAATATTTTTAAGAGCGTATTCGATTTTATTTTTAGCATCCATTATGAGACGGAGCAAAGATGAATTTCAATTATTTAAAGAAGATTTGTCATTTTTTAAAGTTTGAACAAGTTTGAAATTTGGAATAATTGAGAAACTCAGTTATCAGTTTTTTATATACATATGTGGTTACTAAATTTTTTGAACTTACAAGTGATAAATTGATATATTAATTGTTTAAATAGCATATAATATCCCACAAGTGTGAAATTACACTATCGTGAAATCACACAACCGTGAAATCAATTTATCTTTAAACAATCGAGATGAGTATCAATTGTGAAAAAAATTGAGAGATGATTTTATCAGTTTTTATAGTCAATTATGAACAAATGAGAAATGAATGTCTTAATTTGATTAAAAGGTATATAGCATTACACAATTGTGAAATCATACAACTGTGAAGTCAAATGATAAATGATTTTACAAGTGAAAAATGAAAAATGACACAACTGTGAAATGAGACAACTGCGAAATCACATAAATGTGAAATCAATGTCTCAATTATTAAACTTAAACTCATGTGTGAACAACTTTGAAATGAATGTCTCAGTTATTATATTCAAATTCATATGTGAATAACTGTGAAATACATGTCTCACTTATTATAATAATTGTGAAAAATTGATAGATGAATTTATCAGTTTTTACAAGGGAAAAATGAAAAAATGACACAACTGTGAAATCACACAAGTGAGAATCAATTGAGAAATGATTTTTACAAGTGAAAAATGAAATTATTTTCTAAAATTGTGAAATTAATTGAGAAATGAAAATATGATTTTCTCAAATTTTTACAAGTGAAAAATGAGATTTTTATTTCTAAAATTTGAATCATGTGTTGAGTGTGCTTGTTTGATTCGTTTTAACGACACGATTAAAACGATAAACTCGGACTATTTTTTTTCAATTTCTGGATTTTGAGATATTACATTTTAAAATTTTAAGGGAAAAAAAAAGAAGAGAGAGAAAAAGTAGGGAGGATGAGAGAGATGAGAGAGAAAGTGCATAAAGGTTAAGCGCTTAGCGTGAATTTTTTTTTTTCGTTTGCGCGCACACGCGTGAGGGTGTGGAGGGGCATTCTTGTCCAGCGAAAATCCAAGGACTTTTTGGCGAGTTTCCATAATATTTGTTTTATTGGTCGTTTTCATTTGACTGAGGGACTTATTGGTCAAAGCCTTATAAAATATAGTCACATAACATAACTTTGTATCAATCATTTTGTAAACTTCTTTATTTTGTGCCCTTAGCTAGGGCTGTTATATGAACCGAGCTGGCTCGAGCTCGAACCGATTGTCAAGCTCGCTTTGTTATCGAGCCGACTGTGTTTGACTCGTTCAGCTCGCTAAAAGCTCGAGTTCGACTCGATAAACTCATTAAACTTGATTTTTTGTTTTCAAACGGCTTGAACTCGGTTCGATAAGTTCGTTAAAAACATATTTTTCTAAAAAAATAAATCCTAAGCTCGAACTCGGCTCGTTAAAACTTGAGTTCGATATCGACCCGAGTTGTACGCGAACAGCTTGCTAGTTCGATTCGACTCAAACTCGAACAAACAAGTGGGTTACACAAATTTTTTTTTGTAAACAACCTCGAAAAATGTACAAACTTTCCACAATGACTTGGGCCTTGAACCCCATTAAGCAGTACTCCTACTCCGTATTAACTAGGCAATAGGACTGCGAGCTACTCTTATCAGTATTCTTCCCATTTAAAAATAACGTTTTTACGTTTTTATTTATTTATATTACTACAAATAAATTACGAGTAATAATTTTAGAGTCGGTCTCATGTAAAACGCGTTTTTCCTAGTCATTAGGAAAAACGTGTTTTTTCAAAATTATCCGACGCTCATTAATACACTCACTGGATATTCGTAACACACAATCTGGGTATCCTAAACACTATGGCTATCCATTAACACTTATGTTACTCTAAAAATATTTAATTGTTTATTATCTCTTTTAATGACACCAAATATACATATATATATATATATTAAAGAAAAATATGAACCAACTAGTACTTATCTTAATTATGTTTTTTTATGAGAGGGACTATTGCCAGTAAATCAATTGCTATTCCACTACATGTCCTTAATTTAAGGAGAATTTAAAAAATTGTTAACACAACTGCCCCCTTAAGTACTTGCGTTCATTAATTTATACACCCTCCGTCTCAAAGTAGATGACGTTTTGGAGTGTTTCACACATATTAAGAAATGTCATTAATGCATGTGAAGAAATCCCAAATAAGCAAAGGTGGTGTCGTCTTTGTAAATAACTGAAAATTGTTTCAAAAGCGCGTGATGACATTTTTGTAAACAACTGAAAGTTATTTAATACTTTAAAGATATATGAAACTTTTTCACATGCATTAATTATATTTGTTAAGAATATTAAGTTATTAAAACGACATGTATTTTGAGACGGGGGAGTATGTCAAAATACTTATAGTTTTACAGTTTTTTCATAAAACTTTGACACACTTTGAAAACTTTCCTTATTTAGGTAGCTGTCATTGTAAAAATATTTAATTGTTTAGGTACTTAAAATATTTAATGAATAATTTAGTCTATTTGATATATATTGATTGATTTTCTTAATATGTATGAGAAGTCCTAAAATTACAAGTATTTTAGGACAGAGGAATTATTATAGCATTTAATTAGTTAAATATTTGAAATGTTTTTAATGTTATTTTTTATTTGTATGAGAAGTCCTAAAAATACTAATTTAGTCTATTAAACATGTATTAATGTTATTTTTTATTTGTATAAAAATTCTAAACTATACTCATTCCGTCCCAAAATACATGTAGTTTAAAGGGTTGAAATTTGTTCCAAAATGTTTGTAGTTTTGCTTTTATCTAGACATCTTTGACATTGCTTGTCAAATATACCCTAATTTATGATGGTAGTTGTCATTGTAAAAGTATTTAATTGTCTTGGTACTTGAAATATTTATAGGGTAATTTAGTCCATTAGCCATCCATTAATTGCTTTTCTTAATTTGTGTGAAAAATCCTAGAACCACAAGTATTTTGGGATGGAGGGAGTAATATTTTAAGAGAAAAGGAGTATTTTATTTTAGATGAAATGTTGATGAAATTAAATACATTAAAGACAAAGACTTATGTGAGAAGTGAGAACATTATGACCCGTCTCATGGATGAGACGGGTCATTTTTGACCCATGACCCGACCCATTGAAACCAGCCCCATGACCCACGGGGCGACCCAACCACGTGGCAGCCTCTCATAGGCTGTTTTTTATATATATATATTTTTTTTTCGGTTTGTCAAAAGTAATAGTTACTATAACTTAATGTAATGACTGTATACATATAAAGTAATAGTTTGTATACCTAAAAGTAATACATATATATAGAAAAGTAACAGTGTTTTTTTCTATGTTTTCTTCGTTTGCCAAAAGTAATACTTATTACAACTAAAATGTAACGAACATGTTACTTATATGTAATAATGTTTATACATAATTGTAACACATATGTATAGAAAAAGTAATAATTCAACCGTTTACATTTTTAGAGCTAAAAACACTTGATTAGTGTTACATGTAAAAGTATTACATTATCTATAGAAATATGTTATAATTTCTTTTATTAAAGTGTTACATTTACTTGTACAAACAATTACATTCATATATATGAGTTGTTACTTTTCAAATGTTACTTTCTTTCAAAAAATTAAATCAAAATACACAATATTTTATATTTTTGCAAAAGCACTATTACATTTCACTATAAATGATATTTACATTTAGATATTGTTTGGGTTACATGTAATTATAGTTAGTATTACATTTGAAAAAATGGGTAAAACGAGCTTTTGTTTTTGTAAAACATGTGTTACGTTTAGTTATGAACAATGTTACTTTATATGTATACTGTCATTACATTAAGTTATGGTAACTATTACTTTTGGTGAACGTCTGAAAAACCGAAAAAATAATATAAAAACTCATTTTTTTTTCCCGGCCTATGGGAGGCTGCCACGTGGCGGGTCATGCCCCATGGGTCATGGGTCGACCCGTCTCATACATGAGACGGATCCCCTTATTCTCATGGTAGACCACCTCTACATTAAAATGGAGTACTTTAAGAAAGGAGAAAAAAAATGAGACGTACTAGTTCTCTAGTACTCGTAGAGTAGTTCTAATAGGTTAGAAGCAAGGAAACTAGTCCCATAGAGTAATTAGATTGGAAACAAGGACATACGAGGAAACCGAGGAAAAACTGTTATTGAAAAGTTAAAACCATTCATTAAAGCTAGACCTGGCAATTCCAACTCATTACCCGCTAACCCGCCCGACCCAACCCGCCAATTACCCACCCGACCCAACTCGTTACTATTTTCGGGTTGTAACGGGTTACCCGCTTTAACCCGTGAAAATTAGCGGGTTAAACTTAAACCAGGTCAACCCGTTTTACCTGTTATAACCCGTTAACATAAAACGCAAATCACGCTCTTCAGAAAACTTCTCTAATTCAACCCACTAATCCGCCTCCGCCGTTCGTTCTCGACAGCCGGAGGTCTTTCCAAGGTGTTTTCTGGCCTGATTGTTTCCACCTCTCTGATCGCCTCTCTCTCTCTCTCTTCACCAAACTAACGATTGTGAGCCGTTGAAACTGGAATTTTGTCGTTTTCTCTCTCTGCAGGTATCTGTATCTTTTCCAAACTAACGCTCTTCAGAAAACTTCTCTCTGTATCTGCTTCTCATTCTTCAATTAGAGAAGAAATTTGGTAAGATTTCTTGCTTAAGATTGAATTTCGAAAGAGAAAGAAGATAGATGGATTGAGTTTTCATCATGCTATGCCAAAGAAATAGAGGAGAGAGAGAGAGCGCACTGTAAAACGGGAAAGGAAAAGGAAAAGGAAAAGGAATTTCCAAGAAATTACGTATGCTTGCTGTCAACAACTATTGCTTTTATTTTTGGAAGGTTGTACCTTGAAAAGGAATTATACAAGGTAAGGAAATTACTTACTGTATTAATGAGTTTTTATTTTTCTAAGAAAATCATTTTATTGGTTTCAAAAAAATAAATAAATAATCATTTTATTATGAGTAATTTAAAATACTCCCTCCGTCACAAAATGATTTTCACATTTGACTATTCAAACTTTTTAAGGTTAGGAACACTTGCTTCACTAGTCATGTTGTGTTTATGAATATATTTAAGACTAAATTGTAGAAATTAGAAGAACTTTTTGGGATAATGAAAAATGGTAAATGAGAAGATTATTTTGGGACGGAGAGAGTAGTATTTTAAACTTCTTAAAAAAAGTATTCGAGAATAACAAATTCTTCACTTTGCAATTGTTTGGGTGTGGTACAGTAGGTATGGTGGAATCATAACTTTAATAAAAATGAGGGTGTTTATATTTTTTGTGAGGGTATTTCAACGAGCAGCTGCAGTGTCGAGAAGAAAAAAAAATGAAACTCAAAATGCCACGGGTCAACCCGGCACAACCCACTACCCGACACAACCCGACCCGTGTGACCCGTGAAACTAAACGGGTTAAACGGGTCCGACATGCCACAACCCGCCAACCCGCCTTAACCCGACCCAACCCGCCCAATTGACGGGCCTAATTAAAGCTCTGCCATTTACACTAAAAGCAAGAAAAAGATTGTGTAAATAGAAAAAAAATTGTGCAAATAGAAATTCCCGTTTTAAACGAGTCTCGGCAACCCAAAAACGACTCTACTCGGTCGTCAATTTAATTTACGTCTCCACTACTTTGTTAGGGTTCCTGATCAAGGTTCCTCCACCTGTGGGTTCTGCAACGATGGTCTGGTAAGCTCCCTCCTCCTCCTCCTCCTCCTCCGTCTCCACTTCCATCCATCTCCCTCTTACATGCGGCCGATTCTGGTCTTAAAACTCACACCGAGTAATCTTACCTCAATTTTCACAACAATCATTCTAAAATTGGAAATCACTTTTTCCAGATTGTCTCGATTGCGCAACAAATTGGGCGGACCGTATTAGCTCTAAACCCCATTTGAAACCATCAAAGAATTCTTCTTTGGAGTCGCTGTGTTGATAGCTACACTCTACCCGGTTTGCTTCATCACTAAACCTCGAACATGGTAAGTTAGGGTTTTAATATCTCTGTAGAAGTTTATTCTTGTGCATAAACTCATGCAAAATTAACTGTTTATGCAATTCGTCGGTTTATGTTGTTGATTATTCAAATGACCTCTTATTTAGGTTTTGATATTTCTGGGTGCTCTTTGTTTGATTTTTCTTTTTCCTTAAACGACAGTCGGATATTAGGAAATGGTTCATGAAACAGCATGACAAGGGCACCAATTCAGCAAAGCCTACTACTAAAGACAATGTTCCTGAAAAACGTTCCTCTTCTACTCCTGAAACTTCTGTGAGTACAGTTGAATTTGCAGTTTAAATGAAATCTTAATGTGTTGCATTTTGATGTTAAAAGTTCCTGCGTTTTATTTTGTCGCAAGGTATGCATAATTTTTCCCCCCGGCTTAACTTGATTCATGTTTTGTGCCACACAAAAAATCTGTTATGTGAATCATGGTGTGTCACCTGGATTTGTAAGAGGGTCATCTTAATGATAACATTCTTAAAATCCTTAGATAAATAGGTTGTTGGTGAAGCGGCACCTTGATGTAGCAGGGTACATACAAGTCACGGATGCCCCTTTCATCAAAGTGTTAAGTGCTAGTTTCTTTTTTGGTTGCCTAATAGTGAACATGTGAACATAAATAAGCTAGACAGGAAAAATGTAGCACCAGATAGTCAGAAAATAGATATAATTATTCCTCGCTCTTGCTAAACTGTGGGATGTTTATGCTGGTCCATTTTTGTGCTATTTTGCGGTATACAGGTGGATGTAGCCCAAGAGAGTACAGTCAGAAGGAAAACCAGCAAATATTTTGCCAACAAGCAAAACCAAAAAGATGAGAAGGAAGTGGTGGAACTGCCTGCAAAAAGAAAGGTGCAAAAGGATAGTGGGGACTTAGCTAGTGACGTGAAACCTCCACCTCCAAAGAAACTCCACAAAGATAATGATGATGATGAAGACTTCGTCTGTCTTAATTCGAAGAAGGCCCCTGTTGAAGTCACTCCGAGCAAGAAACTGAAAAGTAGTTCAAGTAGAGGAGTTGCCCAGAAGCCCTTGGATATTGATGATATCGATGAAGATGAAGTAGGCAATGCTGATTCCAAATCTAATCTTAAATCTGCTGGAAGAGGTCGCGGCGTAAGAAGTAAGTCAGCAGCAAAGGATGGTGGAAGAGCCATGGAAATAGACAGTGACGAGGAGGATGCTGATGATAAAAGTGCCAAAGCTCTCAAATCTAACGGTCGCGGTCGTGGAGGAAGAGGTGCAACCACGGTAGCAGCTGGTGGAAGAGGCAGAGGTGGTGGAGGGCGGGGTGGATTCATGAACTTTGGTGAAAGGAAAGATCCTCCACACAAAGGAGAAAAGGTATAACTGTATTTCTATTAGTGCTGCGCGATATAGGCTGGACATTGACAATACTAATGTCTGCTTTGCTACCAGGAAGTTCCTGAAGGTGCTCCTGACTGTTTATATGGTTTGACTTTTGTAATAAGTGGAACTCTTGACAGGTACTTCTTATGACATCAAGTCATAATGTCCATTCTCTTTCTGTAAACCATGATCACCAGGCAGCTGTTCTGTTTTAGAATCAGTCTTAGCTATGCACTTGTGCCTTTAACATGCTAGATTTATATTCTTTACTGATTCATGTTTCCAGTCTGGAAAGAGAAGAAGCTGAAGATCTGATTAAACGTCATGGTGGTCGTGTAACTGGATCTGTCAGCAAAAAGACGGTTATCTCTCGATACCATGCCCTTTTTTGCTTAAGCTGACCTGTTGGTACTAATACTCTATTGGCGTTGCTGTTTTTCAGAATTATCTCTTATGTGACGAAGATATCGGGGGCAGAAAATCCTCAAAAGCCAAAGAGCTTGGGTTAGTTAAATCTCACATCAATATACTCTATTTTCCATTTCCATGTAGTGTTTTCTGATTAATAATCTCATCTCTTCTCACTCTGTATTTATAGTACTGGCATTCTTACCGAGGATGGGTTATTTGACCTGATTCGTGCTTCAATTCGCTCAAAGCCAACTGCGAAAAAAGATCTCGAGAAATCTTCAGAGAAGAAGTCTACTTCTCTTCTGAAGGAGAGTCCTCAGAAATCAGGAATGAAGAGTACGATACAAAACTCTGTTGCTCGATATTATAATGTCATGTTCAATTTTGTCTTAGCATTAGAATAATTTCTCAGGGGTTGCTTTATTTGAAGACTGTATGTTTTGTGGCTTACATCCTTTGCCCTCTTTCAGTGTTTGCCATGCCCTTAGAAACCACAGTATGTTCCGAATATGACAAGGCTATTAAGTTTCTCTCCTTCGAATTCATTCTTCTGTTCTTCGATAAACATTTTTCAAACTCCGTGATAAGGACAAGAAGTAGTGTTCCCTTCGGACAAACAAGACAAAAAGAAAGAAAAAGATATGAAGAGATAAGCGTTAGAGGATAGGAAATTCTTTCTTAAGAATGTTAAGCCTTTTGCTAGTTTCAAGCAATTGACATGATCATGTAAATGACCTGTCCTACAACTTTTACATACACCCTGTCATTGTGCTATCGTTATAAGATGCAAGCCTATTGCTAGTTTCATTTTATTTTCTTAGATCATTGTGTAGTGGTCTTATAATCCTTTATCCCAAGTGTTGCATGTGGCTGTCTGCTTTTCTCTTCTTGGAAAAGTTCTAGGCAGCAGAAATGCATGAATTGTTAATTTAGTTGGACTCGTTATGATGTTATCTCAGAAGATATAGTTCGTAAGTCTTCAGAGGGTATCACTAGCAAAGGTCCAACTCCAGTTGCCCCTCCAATAAAGCAAAAAGGTCAACTTTCCCCGCATGCTTGGTTGCCTTGGACAGAGAAGTATAAGCCAAAAGTTCCGAATGACATAGTAGGAAATCAATCGAAGGTACCCTGTTACCCTCTTTATTGCTAGTTTTGATGTTCTTATTAGGCTTATATATTACTGAGTCATCTTAGCGGGGAAATGCCAGGTGAAGCAGCTTGATGAATGGTTGAAGCTTTGGAATGATCAGTTTCTGGGTAAATCCAACAAGGGGAAGATGAAGAAAGTGGCTGATGCTGGGGCTAAAAAAGCTGTCCTATTAAGTGGTACACCGGGTATCGGGAAGACTACATCTGCAAAGTTGATTAGTCAGATGCTCGGCTTCCAGACAATTGAGGTGCAGTATAATTTTGAGAAATTCTCTTATACGAATCATGTGGATCTGGAATTCTGGTTACTTACAATTTATAGCAATTAATATGGTTCAAGAGCTTAGATAATCCAAACAATATATATACATACTATGCTTATATGATCATAGCTACATTGTGGGTTCTGATTTGGCACTCATTGTTTCCTCTACGTTATAGGTTAATGCTAGTGACAGTCGTGGAAAGGCTGATGCCAAAGTTGACAAAGGAATTGGTGGAAGTACTTCAAATTCTGTAAAGGAACTTGTCAGTAATCAAGCCCTCAGTGCAAACATGGTTCGGTTAGTATCTATTCATTTTCTTGTGTGGTTTGATCAAGAAATTCCAGGGACATACTGTAGTTGACTCTAAAAAAATTCCTTCAGTTCACCAAAACATCCAAAGGTTGTCTTAATTATGGATGAAGTTGATGGCATGTCAGCTGGAGATAGAGGTGGAGTGGCTGATCTTATTGCAAGTATCAAGATCTCCAAGATTCCTATCATTTGCATCTGCAATGATCGCTACAGTCAGAAATTAAAAAGTCTTATGAACTACTGCTTACAAATTAACTTCCAGAAACCAACAAAGCAGCAGGTCCATACTATTTTTTTTTTGTATTTTCATTAATTAAGTTGGCCAATATGATTATTCGATTCTAAAAATATATTTAGTCTTCACGTGCTTCTGCTACCATCATTGACGAAACTACCCTACCCATCGTCCTCTTCAAGTCTCCGTAAGACCCCAAAAGACCTAATACTATTTCCATACCCGGGTCCATTAAATTAATGGAAAAAAATAATTTTAAATCAATGCTTGTAGTTGTAGCATTATAAAAAAATAGAACAGAAAATACTAATAATAGCAAAAGATATTGTATCAAAAGAAATGAATTGTTTTATGTAATCTCCTAAATGTTCATCAACTCAAGGTGAACTGTATCTATTTGTAGTTGTATTCCATACCTAAATCTTGTAATTACTCAACGTGAATTGTGTAAAGTCCCAGTTATTCTAACAGTTGATGATTAAGTTAAGTCGAGCTTTAAGCTATACTCCCTCCGTCCCACCTCACTTGATACTAATTTCCATTTTGGTCAGTCCCACTTCACTTGATGCTACTCAAAATGGAATGTTTTTATACTCACAAACACCAATCAAATTACTATTGGGCAAATTGCAATTTAGTTACCTGAGTTTTACACGATGTTTCAATTGGTTCCTGAATCCGTTTTTCAGCAAATTGGTTACTCGAGTTTGTCATTTAGTTGCAATGTGGTATAAAAATGGATGGATTGTTAGTTTTTTAATGAAATGGATGGAAAATCTAACAAATTTCTTTTATAATTGCAAAGTGCACCCTACAAATTTCTTTTACCCCATAATAAAAAATTTGTAACATCTAAAGACATTAATTAATAAACCTACAAATTCTAATTGTTTGTTTTAGAAAAACTTGAGCAAAATAATAATAATAATAATAAAAAAAAATCTTCTCGCTCTCACTTAAAAAACATTGGGCATTTTCTTAAGTATATTATGCATTGTCCGAAAACAGTAAATTGACAAAAATTGCGCCGACAAGCCACAATTTCTTGTGCAAAAACGTTTCTCCAGCCATCAATTTTTTGATTAGAAATGACAAAGAGATCATGAAGGCAAGCACTACCAAACCCACTTGGATGGACCAGAGAGAAAACAGTGGTCGCGAGAAGGGGGAGAAGGAACGTGGGTGGAGAGATCGCCATTTTTGGTGGTTTCCTTTGTTTTTTGACGGGCCAAAACACTGTTCCGCTCTGGATATCATATTTTATAATTTTAGTTAAATAAAATTAGTATTTTTATGAATGATATGTATTTGTCATAAGTTAAATAAAATTATTATTTTTATGATAGATATCATAATTTTTATAATTTTGATGTAATAAATAAAATGAAAATGACTGAAACGCTAATCTTTGGACATATGCATGCAAATTATGTTAGTTTTTAAACATTCGTTAGGAGTTAGGGGGTGAAGTGGGAAAATTTAAATTGTAGGGTTAACCATTGCAATTTTGAAAGAAGCTCGTTAGGTTTTTCATCCACTTTTGTTAGTTTTTAAACGATCCATCCATTTTTATACCACATTGCAACTAAATGACAAACTGGAGTAACCAATTTGCTGAAAAACGGATTCAGGAACCAATTGAAACATTGTGTAAAACTCAGGTAACTAAATTGCAATTTGCCCAATTACTATTCTCTCCACTCATTCTCTCTCCTACTTCACTTTTTCTACTCAACACTTCCTTCCACTAATTCTCTCTCCTACTTTTTCTTAGTTATTTTGCCCACCAAGTTAGTATCAAGTGAAGTGGGACGGAGGAAGTGTGTTTCTATTTTTGTTTCAAGACTAATCTCCTCATCTCTTTTTTATTCTTAATCTTTTCTATATGCCTCCCCCCTTTCATTCACCTTCATTATTTGTATTCACGGGAATTGGGTTGTTTGTTGTCCCCAAGGCTTGGCTTATGTCCGGAGCTGCATATAGGCTTCAACTTGTTTCTTTCTTTCTTTCTTTTTTTTTTTCTTTTTTTTTTTTGTCTCTGGTTTGATACAACTTGAACTCGTAAAGTAATTGATCAACTTTGAATATGATTTTATGCTCGACCAGAACACTTACTCTTGGGGCCATGCTTAAAGGGTAGTTCACTCATTTCAAGACAAATCACTTGATTGAAAAGCTGAAGTTCAACTATTTTTAGCATCGGTCACTTGTTCTTGCTAATAGTATAAAGTGCGAGTTTTTGTAGAGTATTTAGTTGCTGCTGGAGGTGGTATGTGTATGCTTCAAACTAGAAGTGTCATTCAGTCATTGTCTTTTGAATAAAACCTATTCGTAGCTATTTCTGTTTAATGGATTTGCCTTTCTATTAGCATTAAACTCTCACAGTTTGTACAGTGTTTAATTGAGTTTAGTCTCACTTTGTTTACTCAAGTTGATCTCATTAAAAGAAACAACTGTTTTCTTGGTGCTTATAGAGTCAAGTTTTAAGTATTGAGCCAATAACATAACATATTTCTTGATGATAGATGGCAAAGAGATTATCGCAAATTGCAAAAGCAGAAGGCCTTGAAGTTAATGAGGTACATGCTCTACTATGATTCTTTATACTAATAATTCTTGTTTTATGTGATAGTTCTTGTCATTATCCAAGAAGCAAGGATCCTAATTTACACCTAGATTAGAAATTCTGAGAAAAAACAGCATATCCTGTGGGCATATATATATATATATATATATATATATATATATAATTATATACACTTACATTTGTATGTATAGATGTACATGTGTGTTTGTGTGTATACACAAACACACACAACCCTTACGAGTTTCAACTTTTGGATTCCAGAAAGACCCCTCAATCTAAATAAATTGCTTAAGAAGTTAATCTAAATAATGAGAATGAAACTCCAAAAACTTTTATTTTTTTAATAAATGGCTTAAACTATCTATTTCTTGATGTTAATGTTTTTTTCTCTTCAATCATTAAATATATTAAGAAAGTCTCTGTTTTAAGAGAAACTGAATTAATTCTGATTTGATAATTAATAAAAATTGATTTACTTTTATAAAGCTCTCAAAGTCCCAATATTTCTATAAAATTTCTTAGAAGTTCCATTTATTACCAATCAATCATTACTAAAATGTTTATGGTCTCAAAAGTCCCAAAGAAAATTTATCGGAAGTTAGGGATGGCTTATCGCTCATTTGAAACAGATATCCATTCCGTGAAGCTCCTATTGTTATCACTATTTAAAATACCTTTAAAATTATAAGAATTAGAATACCGATGGATCACGACATAACAAAAATTACTTTCTATAAATTGGTCTGTGTTATCACTTCTTCTACCTTCATAAAATTACACTATAATCCTTATCTTGTTTAAAAATGGGACTACTTCTATAGGACAAAAAAAAAGGACCTTGAGACTATTTTTCTTTGGACGGACGGAGTTCAAAATGTAAGCCTTATATTTTAAATGCAGCAATAATTTGGGAAATTTTGACAATGTCTCTAATTCTTCTTTAAGTACTCACTCCATCCCAAAATACATGTCATTGAAGGTAAATGCACAAAAAATAAAGAAACAAGCCCAAAATACTATATTATTAACCTTCACTAATCATGATATGAGTAATTAATTGTGAATCTATGCCGTAATGTGATTGTTGTAGTATTGAAATATTGGAAATATAAGAAGTCATAGAAAAACGTGAAGAACACGAAGAGGCTATGTGCATTAATATGGGTATTTATTTTCTGTAAGTTGTGGTTAATTTTTTTTTTTTTTTTTTTTTTTAAAAAAAAACACAACAAAACTGTGAAGCAACAAATATTTTGGGACAAAAATTTACTTCTTCAACCACAAGTATTGTGGGATTGAGGGAGTAAAACGAAAGTCAAAAAGTGAATGGAAGTAAAATTCTTAAGAACTTTTACTTGTCATGGGGAAACTTCTAGGAAATATGAGTTACTCAAAAATCATGTTACCAAAGAGAGCACAATAGGACTGCTTCAAAGGTGAATTCGCATAGTTTGATAAGTGGGGTTACGTATCGAAAGTGGATAGCAAAAACATAGCCTTCTTTTGTGGAATTTTAAGTTTTAATATTTATTTTGTTGGGTATCTACGTCAATGTCACAAGTCCATATAAGCTTGATGTAATGTGGATTTGTGGGATAAATTCTATCTAATTTTTCTCTTACTACATATTAGATGGAAAGAGACTACTCTTCCCAGATACTAGCAGATAGGGTACGTACATAAATTGTTGACAATGGTCTAAGAAGATTACAATATAAGGAGAAGGCACGGAGCAGACTTTTTGGGATGATTTTTTAGAAAAAGTACAAACTTTTAATTTACAAGAAACCTCTACCCTTAAGTTTGAGACAGTGAGAATGCTTTCATTACTTCAATAATAAGCCTTTAAGGCTTAAAACAGGGGTGGCTTTATGCAAGATTGTTGTCCGGAAGCTATCCAAATTAAAGTTAAATGACTTATGGACGTCAAATAAATGACAATATGGCTCATAGATTTCAAATGATCTTACAGCAATCAGCAACTTCGAGAACTGGGGAATACCAAGCCTCGGAAAAGTATGTAGAGTTAGAGATCTCCAAAACTATATTCATTTGGAGGTTATCCTCCTGATTGGGGGCGATTCAAAGTTAACAATATATGAAAACCATTTTTCAAAATTGTTAGGAATTAGCCTTCTTTTGACTCTATTGAACCAATCACAATAGTCTATAGAAGTTTCTCAGCTAATTAATGCACTAGGCATGCATCAGACAACAATGGAAAACTTCTCTCTAGGTTTGATTTTGTGTTGAAAGCCCCTTAATACATGTTATACTTCGTCAAAAGGAGCAAGGTAAGATGACATTGACTAAGAACTGTTTTGGTTCAGGTTTGACTAATGACGAACAAAGGATGATCTATTCTATGTTTACCAAAGTCTCCTAATTTTTTCTTTCCATACTCTGATCACAAGAGTGCTTTCAACTCTTTGTTTTCTTTTTGTCACATCCCTTGCTTTGTTTAAAATGTACGTTATGACTTACCTTCTTAAAGTTCAAATATTGTCTTGCTGACACTGGGTACCCTATAAGCTTTCCATTCTGCTCTGCTTTCTTTTTACGACGTATAGATAGTTTACCTTTTTCTCTGTGGTATCTTATTATTCTTAGATTGCACTTGAGGAGCTTGCGGAAAGAGTTAATGGAGATATGCGTATGGCTCTGAACCAATTGCAGTATATGAGCCTCTCCATGTCAGTGATTAAGTATGATGACATAAGACAGCGCCTTAACAGCAGTTCAAAGGATGAAGATATTTCACCATTTACGGCTGTTGATAAGTACGATTGAGATTGCTTTCTTCAAGTTGGTGTTTTTATGCCTATGATATCTTCTTTCACCTGCGTTATGTAATGTTTATCATTCGTCTTTATATATTTGTCGTGTTGCGATAAAATCCCGTCAACGTACTGTGTTCAGAATTGCTTTGGTCTTGATAGAACTGACATTTTGGCTTCTTCAGTCCCCTTAGTCCTAAAAAGTAAGTGTTGCCCTTTACTGGTGTCCTTATAGAGCATTTGGATGCTCCATTAATTAATGTTAGGTACTAAATCTTTTAGTCTCTGAGCGTCGACATTTTATTTTAATTGTCGGCTTCCGTGTATCATGATATAATGTTACTCATGTGCCGGGAGTCTGTATCATCAGATTTGGACAAGCTTTATGAGCTCGTAGCATCATGTTCTGTTATTCTGATAGAGTACCAAGGCTTGTAAAACCTATAAATTATGTTTCTTTAAGTTGGATGAAACAGTTGACCATCACAAATTATTACAGCTTTTTTCCTATCAGAAGATCAAGTTTTACTTGATACTCCTGCAATATTGCGAGTGTAAACTATTGTATAACATAACATGGAAGGGTTGGTGGCTTAGATCGTTAAAAGGCTCTCCTAGTAGAGAATCCTACCAGGGATGGCAAGGTTTGTCTTGCGTAGTACCCCATCATTCATATGAATGATTTAGTGGCATAGTTCCAACATTTCAGCAAATACCCTTCAAGTAGATGAATCAAAGACCTGAAAGAGGAGGATTGTGGTGGGTAGCTCAATGCAAGTGTAGAATCCTGTCGTCACTTAGATGAATGTTGGGGGTATAAGGTCTAATGATGAGGTAGCGACCATAAGTTCTGTTTCTCTTCACTCAGAAACTTTTTTGCCGATCACAATGAAACTATCTACTGTAGTTAATGGTTCTTTCTCCATTTTTGTACTTGCAATGCTTGGTGTTTTTTTTAGATATAAGTGGCACAAAGGTTAGTTAGGCTATGATAATTCAATTGTAGATTTTGCGAGTAAGTAGATGCTACATCAAATGAGAATGGTGGGCGATATGTTAACAACAACAACAACAACAACAACAGCAACAAAGCCTTGGTTCTGTAAAGGTTTTGGGCAAACTCTTTTAAAAAGCCTCGACACATTTTTAGGAAACCTATGTCGAGTATGAGTCAAAGTTCGTGAAATATAAGGGCTAAAATATGAGTAAATGTTCTTCTGATTGAAAGAAAATGTGTAAAGGTTGTTGATCTACACTGCTATTAGACATGATGAATGAACACAAGAAAGCATACCTAATTATTGAGTTTGTTGGTAGGTGACTTTATCTATTCTGTACTTTTTATCTTGACTTGATTGCCAAACACCACCACCCCTATTTACAATGTTGTTTCTACAATTGGATTTTTGAGGCGGTTGATTATATGAAAAACATCACGCTTTTAGTATGCCGAAACAGTGAGAGAATAATAGTGTGTCAAGGCACCTAGAGATTTGCCTGAACGACTTGTATCATCTTCCATGAGTAACTTAAATTCTAACATCCCTCCCTTTCTACTTCGCTCCCTCATTTGTGCTAGACTTACATCGGCAATACTAAGCAGCCTTCTCCAAAACGATGCCGATTTTCACATCCAACGTCGAATCCGCCTTTGCAGTGGTTTAGGCACCTTATCTCTGTCAAGTAGGCTAATTTTATTGAGAAGTTTCTCAATGTAGACAGCCATGCGAAGTTATCTTTCTTCCTGCCACATGCTACTTTGTGCATGATAATTCTGCATGATTTTCTTGCATGTAGCTTCTGAATATCTTTATCTGGATTACATTTGTTGTTGATTAATGCCAACTTATCACTTGCTTATGCAGGCTCTTTGGATTTAATGCGGGAAAGTTACGAATGGATGAGCGAATAGATCTAAGCATGAGTGATCCTGATCTAGTTCCACTTCTAATTCAGGTATTATATTTGATTCTGTTAAGGTTGGTATATTATTGTTTTTTTTTGTTCCTTTTTGTATCAATTAAGCAATATACTGCATAAAATCACAATTTCTAATTGTAAGTCCAAAATGGTAATTATTCTCTCCATATTCTTGAGTGAACCTATTGATTTATTAGTTTATCTGTCCCAAAATCAATTTGTATACTGAGATTGTATTAGGTCTATCTTTTCTTTATCTATGTAGGTGCTATGTGGACGTAACTCACTTTCTTAGGTTTTACTGTATGAATTGTACTTTTAAGGGAGTAGCTACTACGTAAGCATTATGGAAATTGGCAATAGTTATCTAGTTCAGAGTTTACTTCATTTTTGTAAACCTGCAGGAGAACTATATGAACTACAGACCAAGTTCTGCTGGCAAGGATGATAATGGGTTGAAAAGAATGAAGTTGATCGCGCGTGCTGCTGAATCTATTGCAGATGGAGACATAATTAATGTACAGATTCGAAGATATAGACAATGGCAGCTTTCTCAGAGCAGCGTCCTCACATCTTGTATAATCCCGTATGTTTCGTAAAATTCATTTATGATGATATGACCGAGAACCTAAGTTTCCTTCTAATTGGTGCTATTATAATTTTCTTCCTCTTCTCTCTATCTCTTCTCCTTGTATCAGGGCAGCTTTGTTACATGGTCAAAGGGAGATCCTTGAACAGGTGATGAATATACTGGTCTTAAGACTGCATTCCTTTAGTTCTTTCCACCCTGGTGTCTTTCCTCAGTATTTGATGATTTCTCAGGGCAAATTGTACATTGCTTCCCCAAAACTTACATGAAGTCATTGCAATTGAGGGCTGAAATTTCAATTCTTGCAATTAGGGGTCCAACGTTTGATTTTATTTTATTTTTTTTCCCAAAAAAAAAAAAAAAACCCAAGGTAAATAACTGAAGGCTGCTATATTTATGGCCTGAAATATCCTTCAGGAGGGTTGATACAATTTTTGTTTTGTTTTTTGTTTTAATTAAAGGGACTAAATATATCATTAAATCAGTTTTACATTACACTCCAATTTGAAAAACCCCATGACCTAAATACTTCTCAGTAAATGCTGCTTCATTCCCCCCAATCTTCTCATATTTTTCTCTCCTCATCCCCGCCCTCACAATTCCGGTCACCGGCAGGAAAAAATCTTTGAAAAGTTTGGTAACTGGTGTGATTTTCTTTCCTTTCCTTTCCGGTATAAACTAACAATTTTTTCCAGTCATAATCAGGGCCGACCGAGTATTCTAACGAGTTCTAGAGAGAATAAGTGTTGTGATTTTCCGGTGGTCAATCATCCTCTTCGATTTTTCTTCCCTCAATTCCCCTCCTTTTATAAACACTTCCTAATTTCACTAATAATGATACACATTCAAAACATGTACAGCTTCCATTTTGAGTAGGGATGGTAACGGAAGTTTGGGGCGGGTTTGCTCTATAATGGGGTAGACCCTCATTGACTTCCTACCGCTCCAAACCCGCCCACCTGGAAGCTGGTGTCCCCGTTTCCTCCCCGTTACCCACCTCACACAATCCCAATTTTGACCAAAAGACAGCATTGTCATGTTTGAATTCAAAAACTAAACTAAACAGCAAAATAAGGGTAAAATTACAGAGCTAAAACAGCCCAGATTTAGGTGTATAATTTTCAAACAGTATTAAAATAAAACTGGAAGCAAGTGTCAAGGGTGTAAAGATAAGTTCTTACTGAAGTTAGGGTTTCAACGAGAGTTGATTGACAATTGGGATAGTCGTAAGTGATGTTGTACAGAAGGTTGGTGGTTCAATCATTGATTTAGGCATGTGCACATGGCATTGAAACTGCATTCTCATCAACATATTTTTGCATCCATCATTTCTTGAGTTCAGACCCCTAGCTTGTACAATTTACAGTTTTCATGAGGGACTTCATTTATGTCATGAAATCAGATCTTCTACCTAGGTCCAGATTTTACCAAAGTTTCTCCAACTTGCTTCTTTTCTGCAGGGAGAACGTAACTTCAACAGGTTCGGTGGATGGCTCGGAAAGAACTCTACTATGGGAAAAAATTACAGGCTTTTGGAGGATTTGCATGTTCATCTATTAGCTTCTCGTGAGTCTAATTTGGGCAGGTTTGTTCTCCATTTGCATCTGTCATTGTAATTCAAACATATAATTCAAGCAAGTCATTTAGTTCTGGGAATTCTTGGTGTCCACCAACTGCTTCTATACAGCTACTTTTTTGATTTGCTCTTTGCATTCTCTGAATAAAATGTCTCATGTTCCTAATAGGAACGGGTATAGGGGAAGGCGAGAAAATCGATGGATCTGGACTCTTTGTTTTAATTTTTGACCAGATGGATCTGGACTCTGAGATATTAATACAGACCAAAGGAAACAATGGGCAGTAAAGGGAGAGTAAAATGACATGGTATAATATACTCCCTCCGTCCCAGAAAGATAGTCCCTCTTTTTTCGTTGTTACTACGAGGGAACTTTGAGCAATTATAAAGGCTACTTATAATCATGTTAATGTGAATCTAAAAATTGGTATTAATAGTATTTATAATGGTGTATCAAGAACAATTTCAAAAATTTCATTAGAATAATTAAAAGTAACCTTAATTATTGCTCAAAGTTCCTTCGTAATAACCATGCAAATAGGGCGACTATCATTCTGGGACAGAGGGAGTATGATAAAATGGAACACTAGTCATTATGGAAAGGATTTCTTTCAGCGTGCACATTGTTAAATTTAGTGGCGACTCAAATTACATATGAAAGCGTACTGCGTTCCCACTAAAAGCGTACTACGTTCCCAACTGGCATACCAATTGATCCTACCCCTTGCGTGCCCCAAATTTTCTAAGTCATGTTCTTCGTCCCAAAACGTCTCACATTCCTGGTAACTATGAGTTAAACTCTCACCACTAATAGGGAATGTGAAAGTTGTGTTATGGTTGCATTTTGTTCTTCATTTACATTGTGTTGTGAAACCTACGTGGCAGATCGAAGGACATGTTAGCACTTTGCCCAATCTCTGTCTTATTTTGCAAGCTGTTTAAAAATAACTTCTACAACGGATGTTGCAGGACTACCTTACGAACTGATTATCTTAGCCTGCTCTTGAAGCACTTGACAGATCCATTGAAGATGCTGCCGAAGGTTGGAATACATTTGCTACTCACTTAAAATTTAAATAGGATGATTGGATTGATATTAATGTTTGGTCAACGTTCACAAGTGTTGACCATCAATGTCAAAAAGTGGCCAATAAATATGAGACTGGGGGAGTATCTGTTTTCTGATATTGAATATTTGTATGCCAAGAATTTAAGAATTGTGTTTTCATGCTGAATGATCATTAGGATGAAGCTGTTGAAAAGGTTGTGGAGTTTATGGATTCATATTCCATTAGCCAGGAAGACTTTGATTCAATTATGGATATATCAAAATTTCAGGTATCACTATCAACATAATTTATTGTTTCTCTAATATAAAGACCTATGCCCCCACTCATTCTGTACTGGATGTATTCAACAGGGCCGTCCAAATCCACTTGATGGTGTCCAACCAGCTGTGAAATCTGCGCTAACAAGGGCATACAACAAAGGAAGCAAGGGACGTGTTATTCGTGTGGCAGATTTGATCACGCTTCCAGGGATTAAAAAAGCTCCAAAGAAGCGGGTTGCAGCAATGTTGGAACCCGTTGACGATGGTGTAGTGGAGGAAAAGGGAGATGAGCTGGCAGAAAATGAAGAAGAAAACACTTCTGATACAGAGGATCGTGGTAATACATCTTTTCTGAAAGCTAACCTGGCTTTTGTTTAATCTTTAGTAATGTTATTGCAACGTATTTCTAATAGGAAGGTCAAATAATCAGGTGAAACTTCAATAGCACCCACTAACGGCACTAAGTAGTTTTCCACTGTCGCTATCAACATCATCAACATTGGAATAGTGTGTTATCGACAACATAATAGTATAGAGTGGTTTAAGATAAAAACAGATGTTAAGACGTTTTTTTTACTTATTTCAAAATGATGTCTGTATAACGCATCTGACGCTGGTGTAGTAAAAACAAAGTCACATCTGTCGACTCCCGGTCTGTTGGATTAATTCGTCAATTGTAAAATTGTCTTTTGACCCCGCCCTCCCACTAACAGGGACCATGCATTTGCTGAGACTGAGGTGGTGTTTGATGTATTAAGCACTTGATGCTTGATGCTTGATGCTTGATGCTTGATGCTTGATGCTTGATGCTTAATGGATTGCAAGGTATAATTTGGAGGTAAGGTGCCTTGATAACATTGAGCTCTACATGCTGAAAGTTCCATGAGGCTCTTATTGATTAAGCAATGATTTTGATTCTCAATCATTAAGAGCCTCACGTAACCTTCAACATCTATACCTCAATGTCATCAAAGGCACCCTATCTCCAAAATATACCTTGCAATCTATTAAGCATCAAGTGCTTAATACATCAAACACAACCTGAATCTGGCTTATTGGTGCAGCCTGACTGCTTTGCAGTTGAGTGCTCTCGCTCAAAATTCCCGATATAATAACTATCACGCGACTCATTTTCATATCTAAGCTATGTAGAAGTTTTCTTTTTCAGATTCAACGGGAAATAGTTCGCAAGAAAGAAAACGATACTCCGTATTAAGTTATCATTACTCCCACCATCCGAAATTAAATGTCGCAGTTGACTTGTCAACGTTTTTAAGGAATGCTCTTTACCTTTGTACATTCCATGTACAATAGCGAAATTGCACTTGGACTCTTTCCTAATTTAGAATTGCGACATTTATTTTGGGGTGGACCAAAAAGAAAAGTGTGACACTTAGCATGAGGCAGAAGGAATGTATATTTTTAAGTGCATTTTACTTACGTCCGAAGGTTGGTATGTAGCTTAATTTTCTTTTATTAACACTATTAACATTTTCTGGGTTGCTGTCAGCCACAAGTAATAACTTTTGTATTACAGAGGGATTTTTTTTTATATGAGTGATGGTCTGATGATGTTAACGTAGACGTTGGTTGTGGCTTATGTTGTAGGTACAGCTGACAGCAAGAAGAGTGCTCAAATGAATCTCCAGAGCTTAAATTCTAAAGGTTGGTGATACTTGTCTCGAAGTTTTTGGCGGACTACACTTTATTTTGGTTTAGTTGGTTGTTTATTTCTTCTTTTCTACGCTTGATTTTAGTTTTAAGTTCCTCCACGGAGGTGAATGAATGTACTTTTAGCTCATGTTTGCTTTTTCTAATTTTGGATGATTTTTCTTTTCTTTTTGGCAGGAATTGTAGTAGAAATGGATCTGAAAGGCGGAGGAACAAGTGCAAAGAAGGCCCCTGCAGGCAGGGGAAGAGGAGGGGGTCGGGGTTCTTCTTCTGGGGCTGCTCCCAAAAGAAAGAGATGAATGGGTGGGTGATCTTATTAGCAAAAAGCTTCCCTAATTTTGACCTGTTATGCTGCCACGGGAAGTAGTAGGGGGTTGGTAAGTTTGTTAGGTTTTTTAAAGTTGCGGGTATTATAGTTTCTTGTATTGAATTTTTATGGTTAATATTTCTGTTTCTGAAGTGTATCTTCTTTGGTTTACCTTTTCCATTGATAATTCGAAATGTTGACCGTCTTCTAGGGTTTTCCACCACCACCTGACTTGAGTCTTGATCTTGTATTATGTTAGGCTACGCTTAATGAGCAAGAATTGAATCTCGCATATGACAATTCTATCGCCTCGAAGTGTGCTTGTATGGGTATAGACGATTCTATTGCATCAAACTGTGCTTGTATGAGTGTCGAATCCACAAACTTGTATAGTTCAACACAATCATGACTAATTAGGTTTTGGGGGAAACTAGTTTCTCCATAATCCATAAGATAAAAAAAAATCCACTTTATAATATTAGTTTCCCCTTAAACCCTAAACCTTAAATTTGGTATATTGTTTTTATTATTTTTTACAAAATAGATTTGGAGATGTATTCGTTATTTAAAATGAAAAATAAATAAATAGATTAAGGTAAGTCTTATGAAAACTACTCCCTTAGCTTCAGTTTAAGGTCACTAGATTTTTGGTTGTTTGTATGAATGAAGTTTGAACATTATAGGTTAATATTATCTTAATAAAAATCTAATGGCACTTGTTATTATTGATAATACTTATAATAGTGCATTAATACCAAGTTTTAGATTTTCATAAAGATAATTAAATAAACTTTATAATTATTGTTTAAAATTCTTTCAAACAAACAAAAAAAAAAAAAAAAAAACTTTGAACAGGACGGAGGCAGTAGTTTTCTTAAACATTTTGGAAAACTGGACAGGATTCTTTTTGTTTTTAGCACTAAGATCGGTAGTAACTTGTAAATGAGAGATGTTAAAGCTTAACAACTTATTCTATGTTTGGGTAAAAAATATTACTCCCTCTGTCTCTAAATGAGTGTCCATTTTCAAGAAATCTTTGTCCCTAAATGAGTGTTTTTTTTTAACATAACTTTCTCCCTAAACGTTTTTTTTCGAATTTTTTTTCACCTGTTTCTTTATACATGCAAAACTAGAGGTTTGGAAAGGAGATTACAAGATTATATATGAATCGTTGTTACCAAATTGTTCACAAAGTTGAGATTTTCAGTGTCCCTTAAAATGAAATTTGGACACTCATTTAGGGACAGAGGTAGTACTATTTTTATACGATTTCATATATCAATGATGTAGGTGCACATGATTTGAAGCCTAAATTCATTGTTCAATTACGCATTGATATTGTTTTTTTTTTTTTACCCAGCTTTATTGATTCAGTTTCGGGTGATTAACCAACAGCGGCCCGGCCAATTTCAAGGGGAATCGACCCCGGTCTGTTTCCCTCACGGGCCTATGCGCCCTGAAATCTGATGATTCAAACTTACTTTTCTATTTATATACTCTCCCTATCCCCGCAGAAGTGTCACTTATTTCCCTTTTGGTCCGTCCCAGCATAAGTGTCACTACCCAAAATGGAAATGTTTTAATATATTTATATTCAACCAACCCTGCCATTTAACCCCATTCATTCTCTCTCTTCATTTTCCACCACTCATTTTATTCAACCAACACTACTATTTACCCCACTCATTCTCTCTCTTCATTTTCTAGCACACACCTACTACTTGTTCTTAATCCCCGTGTCCCAAAAATTGGTGACACTTCTGCTGGGACGGAGGGAGTATTTAACTAACTCAATAACTATAAAACCCATATTTTTACCTTAAAAAATTACATATAAACTCCTTCTTCAACTGATTTCCTGACCCCTACCGTCCCCGTTGGTCCCGGACGGAGGCAACAAGGGTAAAAACCGCCAAAGGGAAAGCGGGCGAATATATTTCTTGAATTTTTCAACCAATTTTCAAAATTCGACCTTGTATTTGCTTATCATCAAGTATGATCAGTCAAAAAAAAGTAAATACACTGCAAAAAGTTTCCCTAAGTCTTCAAGGAAGTGGTCAAATGTGTTGTGGTCGAAGTGTATGGTGTAGAACATTCTTATGTCAACATCCAAAACTAACAATACAAATCACACTTTGATTGGAAAAAAACAATTCAGATCAAAACAATATTCATTAATGAACTCAGATGAACATTCAAAAGATCTATGTCCACTATAAAGAGGGTTAGTTTTGGATTTCCTTACTACTACTTGTTGGAACAATATTATACCCCTGGATGCCACACTCATATTTAGTAAAAGATTGAGAAAGAGATGAAGCGGAAGCGTTAGGAATATACCTGTTGAATCCATAGTAATAACTTGAAGGGAGAACTTGTAGGGAGATGATCTTCTAAATGATAATGTCTTCTTTAAATTTCTCAATTTCTTCTACGCAATAATGAAGAGAGTATTTAGAGAGAAAGCAAGGATATGTAGTTGTCATTAAGGGTTGATGGAAGACCCTTTATATAGTAGACTTGGTAATATTTCATTTAGGGACCATACCTATTCATTTCTTAAGCAATGTTGATTTACCATTTTGCCCATCATAAATAGGTAAATAACATTTCAGGGATTCTACACATTGCTTAGGTTTGACTATACTTTATATTAATGTTATAGTCATGATTTTATTAATGGAAGTCCAAATAACTTGTATTGCAAGCCATGTTCTAACAATCTCCCACTTGGGTTGCAAAACTAAGTTCTTCCTTTTAAATCGTAAGTATAACATATATGACAACCCTTATGTGCACTTTGTTGTCATCTATAACAATCTCGTCCATTAGCCATATAAGTATAGGACTAAAGGGGCAGTCGTTGTAATTGATTCGCAACTAAACCCACTATAATCACATATACAAATTCTAACTAAATGACATAGATCAAAAGTATAGATGTGTAGCATGAAACTTAATGAATATATATAAACATATTCTCCAACTAGTCCAACTTTAACCAAATGAGATCAAATTTTAATAATTAATAGAACAATAAATGAAAAACAACACAAACTCCCACTATATTAAATGTTATCAAAAGTTGTTACACCCATATGAGCAACACGCTCGTGAAACACTAAAGGTGATAACGCCTTAGTAAACGGATCCGCTAACATAGAGTTTGTACCAATAAGTTGTATTTCTATTTGTCCCTTTTGTACCCTCTCTCTTACAACAATAAATTTAATGTCAATGTGTTTAGACTTTGACGAGCTCTTGTTATTGTTGGAGTACAAGACCGCTGCCCTATTATCACAATATAGCTTAATAGGTCTTTCGACAATACGGAGGCCCTCAATGAATTTACGCAGCCACATCTCGAAACAAGCAACAAACTCGGCTTCCATGGTAGAGGAAGTAACGAGTGTCTGCTTGGCACTTCTCCAAGAAATTGCTCCACCGGCTAATGTGAAGACATAACCAGACGTTGATTTATGGCTGTCTTGGCATCCAGCAAAATCAGAATCGGAATACCCAACGATCTCAAGATGATCTGACTTTGAATATGTAAGCATGTAGTCCTTGGTGTTTTGTAAATACCGCATCACTCTTTTGGCTGCAACCCAATGTTCTCTCCCTGGATTGCTTTTGTATCTACCAAGCATCCCAACAATAAAAACTAAGTCTGGACGAGTACAGACTTGAGCATACATTAAGCTTCCTACTACTGATGCGTATGGGATGTTTTCCATATACTTGGTTTCAAAATTGTTTTGGGACATTGATTAAGACTGAATTTATCTCCTTTAGAAACAGGGGTGTCATGTGGTTTACAGTTTTGCATGCTAAACCTTTGTAATACCTTCTCTATATAGGCCTTTTGTGATAATCCTAAAGTACCTCGTGAGCGATCACGATGTATTTGGATTCCTAATACAAAAGATGCCTCACCAAGATCTTTCATTTCAAATTTGTTAGAAAGAAATTTCTTAGTTTCTTTTAGAAGGTTTATATCATTACTAGCTAGCAAAATATCATCCACATATAAGACTAAGAATATAAACTTACTCCCACTAAACTTATGGTATATACAATCTTCACCAATATTCATTTCAAAGCCAAATGAAAGAATTACTTGGTTAAATTTGAGATACCATTGACAGGAAGCTTGCTTGAGCTCATAAATGGATTTCTTAAGTTTACAAACTAAATGATTAGTTTGTTCCAAATCATCCACCATTTCTGGTTTCTTCATATAGATGGTTTCCTCAATGTCTCCATTGAGAAAAGCTGTCTTAACATCCATTTGATGAAGCTCAAGGTCATAATGTGCTACTAATGCCATAATGATCCTAAATGAGTTTTTAGAAGATACCGGTGAGAATGTTTATTTGTAATCAATACCTTCCTTTTGAGTGAAAACTTTAGCAACAAGACGAGCCTTATGTCTCTCCACATTACCTTGTGAATCCCTTTTGGTTTTAAATATCCATTTACAACCAATAGGTTTCACATCCTTCGGTAATGGGATAAGATCCCAAATGTCGTTGTCTTTCATAGATTTCAACTCTTCATTAATGGCATTGATCCACTTATGAGAATTAGGACTATTAATGGCTTGATGGAAGGTGAGAGGACCATCTCCCACTAAACCTAAGTGTCATTCATTCTCGGCTAGATACACCTCATAATCATCCGAGATGGCACTTCTTCTTACTTTATTTGATCTTCTTAAAGGCACCGGTTCTTCCTCATTTTGAGGTTGTTGAATTTCCTAATTTTGATCAACATTTTAATGTTGTTCAATATTTATAGGGGAGTCAATATTTTGAATTTGTTCCTCTTGAATTTCAGGTACAAGTACTTGATTTTCAATTGGAACTACTAAGGGAAGAGGTATAGAAATGGATTCCTCCTCTTCCTTAAATTCAAAATTATTATTCCTAATTTCCCCTCTAAACTCAACATCCTCAAAGAACCTAGCATTTCCCGTTTAAAAAACGTTCTAGTTTTTGGGTTGTAAAATTTTTAGCCCCTTGATCTTTCGGCATACCCTACAAAGTAGCAACTAACTGTCTTAGCGTCCAGTTTTCCTTCGTTAGGCCTATAAGGCCCAGCTTCCACTGGACATCCCCAAACATGAAGATGATTTAAGGACAGTTTCTTATTCGTCCATAATTCATAAGGGATTTTATTGTTAGTAGCCTTAGAGGGAGCCCTATTGAGAAAATAAGTAGCGGTTTTTAAAGCATCGCCCCATAATGAGTGAGGTAAAGAAGTACAAGAAACCATACTTCTTACCATATCCTTAAGGGTTCTATTACGTCTCTCAGCTACACCATTCATGCTAGGCGTACCCGGCATAGTGTAGTGAGGGACAATCCCACACTCTTCAAGATAGCGAGCAAAAGGACCCGGACGTTGTTCTCCCGAACCGTCATTCCGACCATAGTACTCCCCACCACGATCGGATCTAACATTCTTAATAGTCTTCCCAAGTTGATTTTTAACTTCGACCTTAAAAGACTTGAAAACGTCCAAAGATTGAGATTTATCATGAAGTAAATAAATGTATCCATATCGAGAGTAGTCGTCTATGAACGTAATAAAATATTGTTGACCATTCCAAGAAGGAGTAGGAAATGGTCCACAAATATCCGTATGTATTAGTTCTAAGACGCTTGATGCTCTCGAGGATACTTTCCTTTTCGTGTTTGTAAATTTTCCTTTTAGGCATTCAATGCAAAAGTCTTTATCCGGAATATCAAGTTTATTTATGATTCCCTCAGACACAAGCTTGTCAATTCTCCTTTTGGAGATATGACCTAAACGCTTATGCCATAAGGTATAAGAATTTTCACTTGAAAACTTTCGCTTTTTACTTTTAGTCTAATTATTATGGGACTCATTGATTGTTTGAATAGTGTTAAGCAAATAAAGATTATCACTACTCGATAAAGTACTAATACCAACAATAATGGAATTAAAATAAAGATCACATCTATTATTTCCGAACGAACAAGAGTAACCCTCTTTGTCCAAAACAGTGCTAGATATTAAATTCCTTCTAAATGAAGGTACAATGAAAGTATTATTTAATACAAAATAATATCTTGTACTTAACAACAATCTAAAGGTTCCAATGCCTATGACTTCTACCGGGTTCCCAGCTCCCATATAGATGAATCTTTCATCCTTGCTAGGTCTTTGGTAATTCAGGCAACACTGCATAGACATACTAATGTGAGTTGTTGCACCAGAATCCAACCACCATGTATATGAAGGAATTGAAAGTAAATTAGCCTCAGTACAAACAAGACCAAATGACATACCTTTCTTAGCACGCCAAGCGTGATACTTAGGGCAGTCATACTTCATGTGCGTTAGGTCCTTGCAAAAGAAGCACTTCTTTTCTTTATGATCGTTAGATCCCTTAGGCTTCTTATTGCTTGTTACCTCAATATCTTTCCCTCTTCTCTTAGTCCCATGAGAAGAGGTAGATGCTAAGTGAGCACTTTCAACCTTAGATTGCTTCAACCTATCTTCCTCTTGTGTCACATGTGAAATCAATTCATTAATGTTCCAATTGTCCTTTTGACAATTATAGGTCACCTCAAAGTGACCAAACTGAGGAGGAAGAGAGATCAAAACTAAATGCACGAGGAGCTCTTCAGTCACCTCTAACTTAAGTGCTTTTAGTTTTGTCGAAAGGTGAAGCATTTCCAAGATATACTCCCTAAGATTCCCGGTACCCTTGTACTTCATGGAAACAAGTTTCCTTAGGGTAGAACTCGTTTCCGACTTTTCGCTTTTTGCAAAGCGTTCTTCAAGGGTCTCTAGGAAAGTCTTAGCATCAACGTCCTCAGGAACACTGTTTAAAAATGTTCCCGGGACGACATTTTTCATAATCATTAGGCTTACTCGATTGGAGCGTTTCCATTTCTCAACATATAAGCGGTCCTCAGGGGTGCTTTCTTCATTAAGAGGAATAGGAAACAACTCCCTAAAAGCGAGGTCAATATCCATACAGCCTAAGATCATTACAATTTTGTTTTTCCAAGTTTTAAAGTTTGTCCCATTAAGCATCGGAATTGGCATCGCAGCAGTAATAGAAGAAGCGTTAAGTAAATCTGGGAATCGAGAACAAGAATGAATACAAAACAATAATAAGTAACTACATTATGAAATAAAAGATTAATTATATCAAATGAAATCCATCAATAAAGCAATTAACATGACATCAAAACTAATATTTGGATTGCGAATTGACTCATAAATAATTACTTTGGATGACAAGTAATTTGAACAATATTTGATTAAATGCTTAATCTTCCTTTGGGTAGTCTTAAGCATTTAATAAAATTACTAAATGTTCATTTTATATGTCATCACATGAATGCTTAAGACTTTCTTAGTACGTGGCGTTGTTCAACCTTAGTCGTTCCACCAATCCGTTCGGATGGTTGAGGAGACCAGTCAAGGTTTCCAGCCTGATATACCATCGTTAGTCAAATGTCAAGATCTTCTTTGGAAAATTCAAGTCATTCATATCTTAAACATTCAACACTTTAATAATTTTGCATTTAAATAACGTTAATCACTTAGGTGATAATATTATTTAAATAATGAATAAAATTATTTAAGCATATAATTAATCCAAGATTTAAGGTTTGAAAAATGAATGTTTTTTGTTTAAGAGAAAACAACAAAATAGTGCAGAACTTGTGTTGCTTTCGACATACTTAGCACGACCGTGCCAAACAAAGGGCACGACCGTGCCAAAATATGGGGAAAAAACATGTTTTCACGGTGCAGATAGCACGACCGTGCTAAAAAATAGACATGACCGTGCCAAACGAACCGTTCCGACCGGTTTAAACAACACACCCGTCCGGACCAGCACCACTGTACACACCGGTTCAAGGTAATAGAGGCGCACGGCCGTGCCAAACAAAGAGCACTTCTGAATTTTTGTCTAAATTTTCCTCAAAATCAAATGAATTGCAAGTAGATCCG
The DNA here is from genome assembly GCA_026119855.1 of Campanula takesimana. NCBI lineage: Eukaryota > Viridiplantae > Streptophyta > Magnoliopsida > Asterales > Campanulaceae > Campanula > Campanula takesimana. The sequence continues at coordinate 189,702 of JAOWBW010002063.1, forward strand.
CATGGTATGTACTTAAAACATAAAACCATGTTATTTAGGATAATCTTGCTTTTAAAAAATAATGGAATCAAGTGAGTAGATCCACATGGTATGCACAAAAAAAAAAAAAAAAAAAAACCATGTTATGAAGGGATAGTCTCACTTGAACCTTTTAATGAACAAAACTTTCAAACCATTTTTCTTAATTTTAGATGAAGATCATCAGTACTTTATAAGAGTCCCTAATCAACATCAAAACCTTATGATTCAACAGGGAAAATGAATCAAAGTAAAGCATGAAAGCTTTCTTTAAAGAACTCAACTCAAACTAAAAATGAGCGGGGCTCTGATACCAATTGTTGGAACAATATTATACCCCTGGATGCCACACTCATATTTAGTAAAAGATTGAGGAAGAGATGAAGCGGAAGCGTTAGGAATATACCTGTTGAATCCATAACAATAACTTGAAGGGAGAACTTGTACGGAGATGATCTTCTAAATGATAATGTCTTCTTTAAATTTCTCAATTTCTTCTAGGCAATAATGAAGAGAGTATTTAGAGAGAAAGCAAGAATATGTAGTTGTCATTAAGGGTTGATGGAAGACTCTTTATATAGTAGACTTGGTGACATTTCATTTAGGGACCGTACCTATTCATTTCTTAAGCAATGTTGATTTACCATTTTGCCCATCATAAATAGGTAAATAACATTTCAGGGATTCTACACATTGCTTAGGTTTGACTATACTTTATATTAATGTTATAGTCATGATTTTATTAATGGAAGTCCAAATAACTTGTATTGCAAGCCATGTTCTAACACTACTCCCTCCGTCCCACTCGAATTAGGATTTTTGGGTTGCGCACGGGATTAAGGAAAAAGTATTAGTGGAGTAGGTGTTGTGAGTATGAAAAATGAAGTAGGAGAGAGAAAGTGGGGTTGAGAATAATGAGTGGAAAGTTGTTGTGAGTGTGAATGTGGGTCTCATTAAATAAAACAATTCCATTTTTGGGTTGTCCTAATTCGAATGTGACACCCAAAATAGAAATTTATCCTACTTCGAGTGGGACGGAAGGAGTATATACTTAATAGATATCACATAAGATTACAAATCAAAACTCAAATCTATTTATCAATGGAGTAAATCGTTAACTAAACCAATGTATTTGAAATGAAAGATTTATGTAATAAACCAAATCGGGTGTGTGCAAGGATCAAAAGCTTTAACTTGAATTGTTACAAGACTTAAGATTTTGGGTTTGGAAGGATGTAGGGAGAACAAGGATGATATGAAGGTTATGAAGAGCTTTGGAATTATGGTGGTTAGACTTCACATCTTCAAGCGGGTTTTTTGAGCAACTTTTCAAGTAATCTTCAAATATGGACATTTTAGAGCGCAAGGTACAATTTCTAAATTGAACTCCTTATGGTGGTTGGTCGTACAGTAATTGTGTGAGAATCAACACACAGTGACATCATATTGAACGCATTTAAAAATCAAAGAAAACAATGTAATAATTGTTAGGTTTGATCTCCCACAAGAGAATTCGCACCAGAGATACCAAAAGTACACACTCACACAAGACAAAGAAAAGACACAGTTTTACGTGGTTTGGTCTCCTGCCTACGTCTACATGCACAACAACTATATATAACTTCAGCATTACAGTGTATCATCCTACAAATCGGAGTCCTTCACTCAAGGATTACAAGGAATGGTAAAATTAGGATACTCTCACAATATAAGAGGCACTTTTGCACTCTTCTTCCATATTTTCTCTTTACATTTGGTGTGTCTCACACACACTTTATTTGCTTCAACACACTTCAATTTATAGAGCCAATATAATCACTTGATGGTTCTTGAACCTTCCAAAAGTAAGAACCAAGACATCTTTTGGTCTTTCTAAGATGACTCTTCAAAAACCACAATTCATGAAACACCTCTTTGTTTTTCCAATTAAATTAGTTATTGGAATATTTAATTGTATTCCAATAATAATAAAACTTAATCGGGCCAAAATTGTGGATCAGGTAGGTCGGTTCAATGAATTAGATATCTGGCGAAGCTTGCGTAGCCTGAAAATAATGAACAAACGTGAGACTTGTTAGAATGTCTCCAACTAAAACTCTCGAGGCGCAAGAATCAATATCTATAGATGAAATTATTAAAGCTCTATAATGAGATTAATGCAAAAATTGAATAGACCTTAATCGTGGGATTTTGATCCATAATACTAATGTATGGTGGAGTATCTTTCAAGAATAGTAGATCCGAACAAATAGGGAAGTAGTTGAATTCTACCAGGAAAGTGAATCCTTGTCATATCAAGTCTTTTAGACAGTTTATATTTCCTCCATGTATGACTCCTTGTATGTGCATAATCGTTAATAGAGAAGGACTTGTACATGGGAACTGTAGTAGGCCTAGTCGCACGCCTAGTAAATTAGACCTAAACTCGTCCATTAATAATGTAATTAGGGTAAGTCAGGGTCGATCCACGAAGAACGATGATTGTTTGTGTACTAGTCACTTAACCAGATTGGGTTTTTTTTATTGTAATTAATTCCTAAGACGGGAAATTAAACTATACTGATTAAAACAATGATTAAAAAGGCAATTCAGATTTGATCCCTATCTCCGTCCTCTAATTCAATTTCATCGGTAGTTCTTTTTCTTCGTTAATCCTATTCACTTGATCACGAGATGTTTTTCAATCTCTGTCTCTTCTTACTGTTTAGTCTATAGCAGTGACACATTCACTATAAACCCTAATCAAAATTAAACTTAAACTGGCACAGAAAAGGTCTAAAGATTAATTGATTCAATTTTAAGAGACTAAGATCAAGAACACTTTCTAGGTTACTAGATAATCGCTTAGTTTTACTTACTTCGCTAATTTCTATGGCACATACACAATTCGCGAAGGTGCTAAAGTGAAAACCCTAATTCTGGCACAAAATAGAGAATTCTAGCAAGGATTTATCAAAAGAACTAGTGAATTGGCCAAATTCACAAACCTTAGAAACAAATCCAAATTCAATACAAGTAAAACTATGAATAGAATAAAAAATAGAATAAGAAAATTACCTCAATTGAACATAGATTAGGTTCAAATTACAAATCCAAAGCAATGGAGAATTAGTTCTCTATGGAAGTTCACAAAGCTCCAGAGAAAAAGAGAACGTCGTTTTCAAAGTGAAAAAGAACGACCTAATCTAATAATGAAAAAATAGTTTTAAATACCCTAGTCTAATAATAAGTCAAAAAGGAAAACAATAAAGAAAATAGAAAAATAATGTAAAATCCCGTCACTCCTTGGAATAAGCTGCATATGGCTGGAAAACGGCCTGGCACGACTCTTGACAGGCCAAAAATCTGATCCTCTTTTTTTTTTCTTCGTTTTCAAGGTTGACTCGCTTCACGATCTTCCTCGTTGACTTGACTTGATCTCTACTTTGACTATCTTCAACACTTGGGACTTAACTTTGAAACTCCAACAAAAATATTACATCCGGGTACAAAGTAAAAAGAAAACTACCCCCGGAATACAATAAAGCTCAAATGATAAATTATTGCCCCAAATACATCAAATCTAGTCTAAGTACATCAAAATGAACCAAAATACATAGGAAAACTAAATAAATAACATATACAAAATCCGCCACATCAAAATGCACACGCCTTGCTCCAGTTGAGCATGGGCCTAGCCCCGGCACATGAGCCTAAGCTCCTCATTATTACCTTTGGAGTTATTGCCTTAGTGGCCGAGCACCTACTCGACTTTGATACGTGAGGAGAGGATCCAAGCTCATGCTAGGTGTCAACCTTAGATAGGCCGACTCAAGTACCTTACTCGATTTATTTCGTTTAACTGGTATTAGATTAATATGGAGCTCATGATGTGTGTCCATACAAGGAGATGAACCTTGTTATTTTACTAAAAAACATAAAGTCCTTGGCAAAAAAAAAAAAGGATTCATAACTTTGGAAATAACCAATGTATGAATTTGGAAGAGGTTAAATAAGAATCAACTCTTCGTGCATGACTTCAATATTGACTCAAATACAGAAAAATCCGAATTAAAGACTTTTTAGAGAAGAAAAAAGTAACTAGAACACAAAAAGGAAATAGAAAGAAGAAGAAAAAAAAAAAAGCGGCTTTTGAAGGACAAGTTCCGTACGAGACTTGCGCTTGGAAGCCAATCATGCACAACACAACGCTCACACCACAAGAGATGGTACGACAATGACTTGATGATAGTTAGGTAGGTGAGAAGGCCGAAAGTAGTAGAGGGGATACAGAGAGTTTGGAGAGAGTGTTGGGGTGGGGTGGGGGAGAAGGAAGATGGGAATCAAAGGGGAGGAGACTTTGGATTTTGACTTTTGTTCTAAGCAAGGGTAAAATTGTCATTTAACAATTTCATTGAGCTCACACAACGAGGCGAGGTTTTTTATGAAATATTTGGAAGTCCGGTTCTTTTTAAGTAAATTGATGCGATTGAAGGAGCCTTGTGGAATTAATCCAATTTTAAATCCTGACAAAAACTGGAGTAGTTCCTTTCCCTTCCTTTTACAACAGACCCGACGGAGTCGACGATAGAGACGGGAAGCTTGAGAAGCCGACGGCCTCCAAACCCCTCTGAAAAAAGTTGAGTCAAATCCGGCAACGTGTTTAGGTTCCCGTGGAGTCGTCCTCGTGTTACGACATATAATCTCGAAGCAGACAACACTGCACTAATTCGGCGGCAGGTACATGATATGCAAACCCTAGCTGGATTTTCTGTTTTAATTTTGATTTTTCCCTTTGTTTGTCATTCTTGGGTTTTGGCATCAATCATATATCTGTATAATTTCCAATTTCTAATCTTTGCCTCCTTAGAATATTTAATATTAACATAATCGGACTCTTGAATTGATCTGGGTTTTTGTCTTATGATCACATTTTGACTGAATACTTGTTGGATTGGGATGGTTATTTTTCTTTTTATAAAGCCGGTATGGCAGACAGATAATTCCATATGATGGAGTGATCCTTTCTTCACCTTAATTTGTTGTTACTAGCTTTTAGTAGATATGAAAAATTGTTACTGTAAACAGAATATATTTCCAGCTAGCATATGATGTGCTGTAAAACCCTTTAGTATAGCAGTATTCATCAAAATCAGATTTGTAAAGCGTACAAAAGTCTATGTACTCAGTGCTTGATCAATCTTTTATCGAATTACATGCCCATGTTTGATCTAATGCTATATAATTATTGTGATTACATCTTATCAATGTACTGAATTCAATGTCGTGTTTCTGGATTTACTGGCCTCTCATATTATCAGATTACTCTATATTAAATCTTGATCAGTACATAACTTAAAGGTGCTCAATGTTAGGTTCCGTGCCATTGTTTGATCTACTTTCTCTTCTTTGAGTAGATTTATATTTATCAAGATTGAATAAAATTAAGTAAGATTGAATTTTTTAAACAACAACAAAGCCCTAGTCTCAAAATGATTGAAGTTAATTATTTTAAGGAAATCCGAAAAAACCGTACGCAGGCGACCTGATCAAACTGTTACCCATTTGGAACCACCCTTTAGCTAATCGGGGTGTGCAGGGCTATGACAGACACAGACCTGGCCCACTACCCATTTTAATACGAGCCAACCTGTGTGACCCAATCTTGCTTCCTGTTTTCAGTGTGATTGCATTTTCAACGATATCATATGATTTATATCTATGCATAGGCCTTTACTGATGTGGGTGTATATGTATAACAGGCATCATCTTGTTTGAAGTATCAGAACAACATTTAGATGCTAAAAAATAGGAAAGTTGCTGGTAGGGGAGAGGCAGTGGGGGCACACTACGCCTTTGGTGCAGCTGAAGATGATATAATCATAAAACACCGTCTTCTTACCAGGACAACAACCACTAGGGGTGAGCCTCCCCTTAAAAAACTCCAAAAGAAGTTTACTTCTTTCGCTCTAGAGACCGAAAAGGACGCGGATAACTATGCGGACTGTGAAAGACTTGCCAAGACCTTCTTACAAGAGCTAAAGACTTTTGAACTGCCACTTCTCAAGAGCCAAGCAGTCATTGATGCGAATCTTAGAGAGAAAGGGAACTTTGATGAACTGAAAGAAAAGATAAATAGGAAAATAGTAGAGATGACGGATGATATTGAAGATCTGAAGAAACAACTTGAGGAGAGTAAGATTGAAAGGAAGCACAAGGAAGAGTGTGAGACAATCAGAAAGTTAATTGCGATGCAACCACCCCGATCAGAGACGCAGAAGCTCATCACCGATTTGGGCAAGGAGATCGCATCGCTGGAGGCAGAGAACACTGCTGGTTCACGGACGCTGGAGCTTCGGAAAAAGCAATTTGCTCTGCTGTTGCATGTGGTATGTATCTCTCTGCATAAGACCCATGGTTTTTCTTTCTCTGTTGTTTCTTGTTAGTGATCCCAGACAATTTATTTGCTGCTTCCGTGCAAGCTTGCAAAAGGTATCTGCAAGAGGTCAAAAGTCTTGATTTACAGCCTTGCATTTAGTTATGGTATGCTTTGTGGAACATATTTAATCTCTGTCTTATGTATTTCTCAGTTCACAATTCCATTATTTGAAGGCTTCTCAAGTATCAGTACTTGTGGTCTGGGAAAATTACATCTTACTGCCTCGGTTTGATCACCTAGCCTCAGCCCATATATGTCTGCCTTCTTCGCTCGGGCATTCTTCTAAGACATGGAATTGCATTCCTTGAATAATCGGAAATTCTGAATGACCATTATGCCAAGGAGCTTCATAATCTTCTCACACACGTTCTCTCAAATTAGGCCCAATATGTTACCTGATTCTGGCTCTTGGGTCATTGAATGGTGTGGTCAGTTTGACTCGGCCTCTGAACCCGTATTCGTTTCCACTTTATTCCTGATTGAAAAATTGAAATTTTGTTTCAAGTTAGAGCATGTGTGGCATCTTTTTATGTTAATAAGCTCAACAATGACTTCTTGCAACTTCATAGACCCCAATAGAATCCCTGGACTGATGCATGAAATGCAGGTCTTTTTTTGGAACCTCATGATTACCTCCTTATATGACGGTGCATGGATCCTTTGAAAGTATGTTTATGGTGGTAGGAGAAGCTAGTTAGTCATTTCCGTATACTTACAGGTTAGAGGGTTTACTTTGGTAGGTGAAAGCTACTCTAATCTGTCCCTGTAGTGTGTTTGTTGTTCCATTGTGCATTTGGGATAAGAGAAAGGCCAACATTTGTTTTGGTGCCCACAAGTTTCACCTTAATCCTACTTTGGGTCTTAAAACTTTAAAAATCCAACACAAGATCCATAAGTAAGCTTTAACATAAAATCAAGTTCTAGCCGTAATGGTTCATTTAAAATCCAAAGATAGTGGACGTATGTTCCTCAAAGTTAACCACCCTACAACCAATTTACATCACACGGGTTTGGTAAAAGTTGATACCAAAAGCCTTAGTTAAAAGTGACCAAAAGAGCATGTCAAAACATACCGATTCTGAACATTTAAAAGAAAGTTGGGTTATTTCAAGTGCGAGAACAATGGTTTTTGGAATATATGAATGGAGGGCTAAGTACAGTTGGATTGGAGGAATAAGTGATTACGTGAGTGTGTGGAGACTGGAGAAATTATTTTTATATGGGCTAGCCATTAGGGAGTAATATGTGAGGGACGTGTGTGTGTTAGATGAAGTTTGTGGTGTAGAGAGTGGTGATGACTGATGTGTATGAGTGTATGTCGTGTATCGATTTTTCTGACTTAGTATTTATAGAGGAAATTTCATATTTGAAATATAATGTGGAGTCGGGTTAGAGGTGGGGGCCAGCCATGGGGCTGGTTTTCACATTTTTCTTTTGGCAATTCAGGTCCAATCTTTCGATATTGTATCGGGGGTGCTCAAAATAAGGTATTTCATATAATCCTTGTCAATGGGTCCAACATGAAAAATGCTCACTATATTTCCCCTCAGTCAACATGGATTACCTGCAGTTCATTAATAAGCAAGAGTTTGGGTCCGTTTGGGGTCTCGGGGCCCAATCTCAGGGTCCCAGGCACCTTTCTGAACTTTTGACCTATTTTTCTAGTTTTTCGATTTCAAATCAGGAATTGGTGTAAGCATATTGTGACTTGTTAAGCCTACATAAGGTGTTTGAGGTTGTGGATGTGTTTAGGGTTTAGATAGGGGATTTGAGATCGGGGTGTCTACAATTAATGATGCGTATGAAGGAGGACAGAGGTTCCTGTATTTCTTGACTTGTATTTCCCTGGATTGGTAGGCCTTTATGGTGTGCCGTTTTCTCTTTGGTGCCAAATTGTTGCTTTAAGGGCTTTAATCTTTGAGGGCAAGGCCCAAAGAGATTGATCGGTCTCCAATTTTGTCTCTTTCCACTATGAATAGTGATTTATGAGATCTTTGGCTTTTTTTTTTTGCTAGAAAATGACATGGTTCGGGAGGAGCCTGGGAATCTGACCACGTGTCTCTTAAGGAATAAAAAAACTAGCCTTGCCTCAGACACCATCTAACTGCTCATCTTCATATTTCTTGGCGGTTTTCTTTCGGGGATCCTTGAATCTCGCTCAATTTTTTTATTTTTTTTTCTGCTTGAAGGGTTCTCATTCATCTTTCGTTCTATGTACTATCTTTTCCTATAATCAACATAAAATTGTGAATTTTACCTTGGCATCTAGAGGGGATTCATTGGCACTTAAGAATTCATTTGTGTGACCATAAGAATCTAAAATACCACCTCGATAGATAAGTGAGAGGGTTGGATCTGAAAACTCAAAACTACATAAACGCTGTATGATGGTATATATGGAAAATTGGAAAGGTTGAAGTATGTGCAAGAGTAAGCGAAGCATGACCGGAAATCCATTTGACCTTATTGGAGGAAAACCTAGAACCATTGCCTCATTGTGTTCTCCTAGTGACAATGGTTAACCAACCTTCCTTTTCTCCAAGTGAAGTATGTCCTTCACAGGTTTCTGATGGTTAATATTTATGTTGACTAAATATGAATGACTGCAGGTAGGGGCTAATACTTGTAAAAGTTTTGGTTATCTTTATTAATTATCAGAAAATTTTTCTATGGAAATAAAAGTATACATTTAAAATAAGTTCTAAAACACTTGGGACCATAGTTACCAGGAACGTGGGACGTTTCGAGACACGGGACGGGTACGGGAACGAGGAACGTGACTTAGTAAATTTTAGGTACGCTGGGGGTAGGATCAATTGGGAACGTGGTACGCTCTTTATTGGAAACACATCACTAAGTTGAATATATTAACATATATATACAAACTTACGTGTATATATATATATATTGTTAGAGAGATAAAAGACTATCATGTAAAGGCGGATAACCGTAAAAGATTGTGAATGCAGACAAGATTCTACGTTGCTGACCGTTTATTTTCCGGTACGATTGTTTGAGTACTTTGGGTCGAGTTCCCTTGTGAACGCGGGACGCGTGTTCCCGGGACGTGGGACGAGGGGGGGGGGGTTGGGAGTTCCCGGTAACTATGCTTGGGACATTGTTATGTGTTTTTGTTTGATATATTGGCGGTGAAAACACCCCTTCCGTTCTGGAAAGATAGTCCCATTTGACTTTTGACAGTCAGTGTAAGTGAATGTTTGTTCAAAATTGACCATCAAAAGTCAAGTGGGACCATCTTCTTGGGACGGAGGTAGTATCAAGCTCATCCTTGTATATGTCAATAATCCTGGTTAAAAAAAAAAAAAAAAAACAATTTGTGCAGGTAGATGAGTTACAGAACACAATTGAAGAAGAGCAAAAGAATTTGGCAGAGGAGATGAGAAATACAATGGATGAGCTCAAGACTGGGATGGAGGATACTGCTCCAGAACCCATGGCTCTTGATTAGCCTTTATCACTTTCACTTGTAATTTCAACTTCTTAACTTATGTTTTTGATTGTTAATGGATATGTTGCTTTTACTTGATAATATGATAATTCAATTATTTTCTTTGAAAATTCAGATGCTTAAGCATTTATACATTGTACTCCCTCATTTTAATGGCCTCATTGATCTTTGACATAAAAGTAGGAAAATGCGATTGTTCTCATAAAATTTTAAAATTGTTAGTGGCAGTAATCTTAAACGTGAATCTCTATGAAAAACGTGTTTTATACTCGTATTAGCTTAAAACGTGTTTTGAGTGATATTTTTGTAAATAAGTAATTTACTACGTGGGGTGAAATTTTTGTAAATAACGAAACTTACAAAAACTCACCACACTTTTTGATACTGTTTCCAATACTACAACACACTTTTTAACACTAGGAAAGACACTTGTTTCGAAACTTATAAAAATTCACCCGATACTTTTTGACATGGTAAGAAACATTTTTCAATACTACAACAAACACTTTTTTAACACTAGGACATGCAATTTTATACACTAGAGCCGACAATTTTTAACACTACCACTAAAAGTGTTTGTTTAAATGTTTATAAGTGCCGGTTTGAATGCTTTATAAGTGTTATATTAAAACAAACACTTTCTAATACTAAAACATGCACATTCTAATACTACAACAAACATATGATAATATTAGAGCATGCAATTACGGAAAACATGTTTTTCCATCTATTAGCGTAAAACATGTTTTTCATAAGAACAACTCATCTTAAATATGTGCATCAATAGCAATTTCAATCAAAATTACAAACAATTGTGTTGTTGTTTTCAATTATATGTAAATTATAGTATAATAAGTTTCTCTCCTAAGTCGAGAGCCGTTGATTTCTCTCCTCGTTGAGAGGATGTGTTTCTTTGTTCGTTTTTGTTCTTGTTATAGTCTTGTAATTGCGATGAAGCTTGCATTATTTCACAATAGAAAGATTGTTTTCATTCTTACTACACAAACATGTTTAACGGATTTTGGTTGGTGGGTGTCTCTTCGTCTACTCGAATTCTCAAGCATATCAAGCGCTCAACGGAAAATATTATCCAATGTGTGATTTCTCGAATGTCGAATGGAGGCAGTTTCCAAGTTGTACTTGGAGTAGAATTCGTATCTCAAAATTTCAATAAAAAATTTCATTGTTGTAGTTTAGGAAATGAAACATCTACTCATATTTGAGATTGGGATGAACCTTCAATCTTTATGGAGTGTCATCTCTTTTATTATTGTGAATGAATTTGATTTGTCGTTTGTTAAAAAAAAATGGTTAATTACAAATTAGGGCCTGAAGTCTCGTATGAGGTCCCCAAACGGGGTCTAACTTTTATTTTTTAGCGAATTAGGGCCTGAATTGATATGTTTTTTTGCCCAAATTAGGGTCTTTTGACGATTTCCATCCAAAAATTCCGTTAAGTTAACACGTGCGTTGCATATTACTTTGAATGAAGGATTTTTTTGTCATTTTGCGTTCAAGTCTTGGTTAGATATCGATTAAGGTTCCATGGAGGCTTCATTACAATGAAATTGCGGAGAAGTTAAAGAGGTTTTCAACAAATTCCGTTGGGTGGGAGAAATACTTGCGTGGGAGAAATAGAACTGCGTTTGGTTTATGGAGGGAATATGAGGACATTTTTGCGTTTTATAGAACTAGCCCTAACGCAAAACCCCTCATTCAAAGTCATAGACAACATACGTGTTAACTTAACGGAATTTTTGGATGGAAATCATCAAAAAGCCCCAACTTGGGCAAAAAATGTCAATTCAGGCCCCAATTCGCTAAGAAAAAAAAAGTCAAGACCCGTTTGGGGACCTCATACGAGACGTTAGGCCCTAATTTGTAATTAACCCTAAAAAAAGTGTATAGTGTTAAGTTAAAGGGTTAATGACAATTTAGGGCCTGAACTGGAGGGGGGTGCGTCTAAAAGGGGCCTGGGTTTTTTTTTCTCGCTAGATCAGGGCTCAATATCTTAATTTTTCGGCAGTTAAGGGTTTTTTGACGGAAATCGTTAGAAAAGTCAGTTAAGTGCCATGTGCATGGCACGTGATCGTCAAAATGGATGGGTTTGTAATGAATATTAGCAATGAAGGACTTTAATGAAATTTATGAAACTTAGAGGGTTTAAAAATGAAATAAATAATTTTTTCTAAATAATCAAGTATATAATAAAATAAGTAATTATCATATATAAAATAAATTTATTAAAAAATCAAAATTATTAAGCAAATTAATCTAATAGCTATATTAAATATAAAAGGATTTAGATTATTTTCTAAATAATAAATTTAAAATAAAGAAAATTATAAATAAATTTAAATTTTATTCTATGAACAAACTCCCTCCGTCCCACTCGAAATATGACGTTTTGTTATTTTGGGTGTCCCACTCGAAATAGGACATCCCAAAATGGAAAGCTTTTATTACTTTTTTATTAGTAGGACTCACTTGTAATACTCACAACAACTTTTCATTTATTATTCCCCACCCACTTTTTCTCTTTTTCATACTCACAACACCTACTTTTCAAACAACTTTTTATAATAAAATATTATTATTCCTTAATCCCCGCGTCGGACCAAGAGTCCTGTTTCGGATGTGACTGAGGGAGTATTATAGATACTTAATATTATTATACAACATTTTAAAAAAATAGAGTTATTAAAAAAAATCAACATTCTTATTTAAAAGGATTAATTACAAATAAATAGAAACTTTAACAAAGTAAATTAAAAAAAAAAAAAAAGACCAGCAAGAACAGTAAACCTCCATAGAAAAATTGATTGCTCCTTCCCCTTCGTCTTTCCTTTTTCCGGCCACCGCCACCACCGTGCCGCCACCGCCATGAGGAAACACCAAATTCATTCTTTTCACTTCATTTTTTTCTAAATCCAAACAATAAATTAATCCTAAACTAAAACCAAATGCCATTAAAATTTCAAATGAAAGATCAAAATTGCAAAAGTCAGTTAAAATCCAAACCCATAATTTGTTTCACTAGTACTTCAGAGCAAGAGATAATCAAATTCCGGCAGTTTCCCAGTACTTCCATCGGAATCCCATTAATTCCGATCACTTTTGATTTCGACTTTCCAGTCAATGAGCCCCAAAATCTGACCACACTCATTCTGCGTTGGTTACTTAAAAGAAGATTTCACTTCTAGATCTAAATCTGAATCGAAATCTTGAGAGAGAGAGAGAGAGAGAGAGATTGAGAAGTGATTGGGGGCGATGGGGAAGGGAAGAATTAGATCTAAATCTGGTTTGAAAGCTTTGCGTTGTACCTAATGGTGTTGTCGGTCCTCATACGAATCCAGTGAGGAATAGGCCTGCCTCATCTTCTTCGCGAGGTTCTCTTAATCCTGAATGTCTTGTGCGGCGGCATTTTTGCGTCGGAGGGGGAGCTCTGCAACGAGGCTGGGAAATTGTAAGAAGAAACCTGAAAGTGATGGGTTTTGTTTGTTTGTTTTTTCTTTTTTTTGCAAAAAATAACTTTTTAGCCCTCTAAGTTTCAAAAATTTCATTAAAGTCATTCATTGCTAATATTCATTACAAACACATCCATTTTGACGATCACGTGCCATGCACATGACACTTAACTGACTTTTCTAACGATATCCGTCAAAAAGCCCTTAACTGCCAAAAAATTAAGATATTGAGCCCTGATCTAGCAAAAAAAAAACCCAGGCCCCTTTTAGACGCACCCCCTGCAGTTCAGGCCCTAAATTGTCATTAACCCTAAATTAAATAGTTGTCAAATGTTAAAAAATGGGTTAATGACAGATTAGGGCCTGAACTGCAGGGTGGTGCGTCTAAACGGGGCCTGGGTTTTTTTTCCCGCTAGATCTGGGCTCAATATCTAAATTTTTCGGCAGTTAAGAGATTTTTGACGGAAATCGTTAGAAAAATCAGTTAAGTGCCATGTGCCGAACACGTGATACACGGATTGGATGGGTTTGTAATTTATATATGCAATCTAGGGTTCTGATGCACATTGTGAAACTAAAGGGGCTAAAATAATAATGGGCTTAAACACAAATAAAAGACTCCTCAACCCCCCCTCTCCTCTCTGTTTCTCCCTACACCGACCTCACCAATTTCGCGTCTCTCCCAACGCCGGCGACTCCCAACGCCGGCGACTTCCAACTGCCGGCGTCTCCCAACTCTCTCTCTCTCTCTCTCGAACTTCCGGCGCTACCCACTCCCTCTCCACCACTAAATCAACAAACCCTACCCCAATCCATCAACACCCCCTTCTCCAGATTTGTTGAAGCCGCACACCCCCTCCTCCCCTTTCAATCGACAACCGATCGGACCCTCACCAATTTCTCCTCTCTCTTGTGCGAGCAGAATCGAGACATTCGAGAAGAATATCTGGTCTAGATCTGACCAAATTCGCCCATGAAGATGCCGATTTGTTTGAAGCCTAGATTTGGGATTTTTGATTTTTTCCTCTAAAATTGAGCTGGAAATTTGATTGTAGTTCTAAAGATGTGGTTGTGGGAGAATGAAGGTGGTGGCGGTGGTTTTGGTGTGTTGACGGTGGGGTGGTGGCGGTGGTGGTTTTGGTGTGTTGACAATTTGTTTGAAGCCCAGATTTGAGAATTTTGATTTTTTCCTATAAGATTGAGCTGGAAATTTGATTGTAGTTCTAAAGATGTGGTTGAGGGAGAATGAAGGTGGTGGCGGTGGTTTTGGTGTGTTGACGGTGGTGTGGTGGCGGTGGTGGTTTTGGTGTGTTGACGGTGGTGTTCATAGTTGGCGGTGTCAATGGTGGTGGAGGTGGTGGCGGTGGGTGTGGTGATGGTTAGTAGGAATATTATAATCCCTCCGTCCCAAAATGACTTTCATACTTTTTTCTAAGAATATTATACTCCCTCCGTCCCAAAATGACTTTCATAGTCCCAAAATGACTTTCATACTTTTTTCTAGGAATATTATACTCCCTCTGTCCCAAAATGACTTTCATACTTTTTTCGACGTTACTACGAAGGAACTTTGACCAATGATTTTAGGTTAATATAATTATTCTAATGAAAATCTAAAACATGTTATTGATAGTATTGTTGATGCTGTGTCAATACTCAATAGCAAGTTTTAGATTTTCATTAGTGCAATTGATTTAACCTAAAAAGTAATTTATTATATTCATAGAATAAAATTTAAAATTATTTATAATTTTATTTATTTTAAATTTATTATTTAGAAAATAATCTAAATCCTTTTATATTTAATATAGCTATTAGATTAATTTGTTTAATAATTTTGATTTTTTTAATAAATTTATTTTATATATGATAATTACTTATTTTATTATATACTTGATTATTTAGAAAAAATATTTACTTCATTTTTAATCCCTCTAAGTTTAAAAAATTTCAGTAAAACCCTTACTAAATAATATCATTACAAACCCATCCAATCTGTGTATCACGTGCTCGGCACATGGCACTTAACTGACTTTTCTAACGATTTCCGTAAAAAAGCCCTTAACTGCCGAAAAATTTAGATATTGAGCCCTGATCTAGCGAGAAAAAAAACCCAGGCCCCGTTTAGACGCACCCCCCTGCAGTTCAGGCCCTAATCTGTCATTAACCCTTAAAAAAATATTGCGAGAGTAATACTCCATTTGCCTCCAAAAATAGTCTCATTTAACTTTTAGAACTAAAACACTTTTAATATAAAAAATAAATAAACTTTGATCAAATATTAATATTAATTTAATTATTCAAATAGAATTTTAGCATTTATTATCATAAATTATGTGATAATTTATCATTAACAAGTTAAAAAATTCATGTCTGAGTTAAAATTAACTTTTCTTGATAGTGAAAGAAAATTATCTTTGGATGAGGGAGTAAGATAAATAGTAGGGGTGTCAGTGGTTCGGTCTAGACCGCGGTTTGGGACCGAACCGAACCAAACCATATGGTATGGTTCGATTTTTAAGCACGAGTGGTTCAGTTCAGTCTCAAAAATTGGTAAATCGCGTGGTTCGGTTTGGTTTGTGGTCTGACCTCTTCAGACCAAACCAAACCAAACCGAACCAAACCAGACCAAACCGCCAGACCGAACCATCAGACCAAACAGCCAGACCGAACCATCATCAGACCGCATATATTAGTCATATTTTTGTATGTTAAGTAACATCTACCTTTGAAATATTAAAAAAAATACTACATTACATTAAACCATTCCTAAATCTCATTTTACATCTTATTCAATATTCATTTCATCAAGTGTTATATTTGTTAAGGCACATAGTTAACAAAATTCTGATGTGTGTTCACTTCATTCAAATTCTTTATTCGTTAAATATTCTTCTTCCTCCATATTTTCTCTTTTCGACAAAGTCTAAACCATAATTTGAATCGTCATTTGAACCTCGGTCTGAATGGTGGTTTGAACCACGGTCTAGACCACAGTCTGAATCACAGTC
Source organism: Campanula takesimana (assembly GCA_026119855.1). NCBI lineage: Eukaryota > Viridiplantae > Streptophyta > Magnoliopsida > Asterales > Campanulaceae > Campanula > Campanula takesimana. The sequence continues at coordinate 206,085 of JAOWBW010002063.1, forward strand.
TAAACCGCAGTCTGAACCACATCATTGAACCGCGGTTTGAACCAAACCGAACCAAACCACGGCGGTTTGGTTTGGTTCGGTTTGAACTTTTTCGTGGTTCGGTTCGGTCTGGAATTTTCCCAAACCGATGACTGGTGGTTCGGTTTCTAAAATGGCAGAGACCAAACCAAACCGAACCATTTACGCTCCTAATAAATAGTGCCGGGTAACTGTGAATAATTTAAAAGAGCATACTCCCCGTCCCAATTTAAACTTAAAAAAAAAAATTGGGTTTAAGAATTAAAAAAAAAGTGATGTATAGTAAGTGTAGATGGTTTGGTAGGAAAGAGAAATGAGGTTACAGAGTAGTTAGTGGGTAATTGTTGTGAGTATAACATGTAAAATCCATAAATAAACAAATACTATAAACAATTTCTTTTTTGGGTTTTGAATTTTAAAATGGAGCCGTCGCCAAAGGAGTGCCAAGTGGTAAAGCCAAGCCCCCACCCTCGAAACTAGCTTTCTTATGGCATGGACGGGAGAGGAAGTTTAAAATGGAATCGAGGGAGTATACGAGTTCTTATATTCAGAGAGGAAGAGGAGAGTGGCATGGCGGACTTTACAAAAATCCTAATCCCTTGCTCATTGTCATTGTTGTTACCTTCAACTTCAATTCATTGGCCTTTCTATTTTGTCTCTTTCCCTCCAAAACTGCTTTCTCAACATCTCACTAACTAAATACACTTCCATTATTATTACCATTCATATTCTTCATCAATTCCACCATGGCCACCGCCGAATCATCATCACCAAACAACCAGGTAAACACAAATTTTAATTAATCCCTCCGTTTCCCCCTCCCCCCCCAAAAAAAAAATTAAATTAAATTATACAGTACTTCTTGATTTAGCCTTGAAAAAAATATTGTTTAAAATTACTTATCTTTATTTGTTTGAACCAAAAGTTAATTATCTTTATAGAATTCTGTTACCCTATGTTTAATGTTGCATCAATCACAATTTTAGTATAACATAATTTTTACATTTTTGATCAAATTTAATTAAGTTTATCAAGAAAAGTCATATTAGGAAATAGTTTTTGTTATACTACCTCCGTCCCAGAATGATCTTCATACTTTTTTCGCCGTTACTACGAAGGATCTTTGAGCAATAATTTTAGGTTGACTCAATTGTACTAAAGAAAATCTAAAACTTGTTATTGATGCATCATCAACAAAACTTTCAATAACAAGTTTTAGATTTTTATTAGGATAATTAAATCAACCTAAAATCATTGCTCAAAGTTCCTTCGTAGTAACGTTGAAAAAAGTGTGAAGATCATTTGGGGACGGACGGAGTATGATTTATTTGGGATTATATATCATGAGCTTGATAATAATCCTTTTATTATCTCAAAATGTTATACTACTCACCATCCTAAAATAAGAGTCCACAATTCCTGTTGATTAATTCTAAAATTAATAATTATAGTGCAGTTTCAGCTGTTAGGTGTGACCTAGTAAATCATTGACCCTAAAAAAGTTGTGCTTATCATATGGACTTAGTTTTTGGAAGGGAGTAATAGTTTTATTCTCTGCAATTAAGTGTAATGGATCACATTTCCGAAGATGATAACTATCTTCTTCTTTAAGAGGATGCAGTGGTGGGTTTATTAGCCCTTACAAATGATTTGGAGAAGGCGTATGATAAATTATCAAAAGAGGTACATAGGTAGGCATTAACAAAGAAAGGCATTTTAAGGTAATATATTGACATCTCGATCAAGTATATGTATGAGGGAGTTAGTAAAATTGTGCTAAATAGTTTTGGAAAGACAGTACGATTGAAGTGTATCAAGGTTCTTCCCTATGTCCGTTTCTCTTTGCTATAGTCATGAACAAATAGATGAGATCAATTCAAGACGATATACCATGGTGTATGATGTTCACGGATGATTTAATGAGACAAAAGAAGGTGTTGAAAGTAAGTTGTAATGTAGGCATGCTTTAAAATCTCTAGGTGTTAGGTTGAGTAGACGCAAAATCGAATATTTGGAGTGTAAGTTTAGCAGGGTTGGAAACAGGGAGGTAGGGCTTAATGGGAAGATTTATTTTCAATGGGTTGTGGTGTTTGCGTTGGCCCATGCCTTACTTGCAGGTTGCCTTTGGGAATGGGAACTCTTATCTCCTCTTTGGCACCACTTGTTGCTAGTGTGTCAAGACAATCTCATTCCCTTTCTTTTTTATGATTCTGCATAGAGGCGAGAGATGTAATAGACCATTTTTCTTGGGCTTGTCTGATCAGAACTGTATGCGTACAGAAGTTAGCCACCCAATACTCTCTTGTTACACCTTCATTGAAGATCTTGCTTCGTCAAGCATGAAAACATGGTTTTGATAGGATGGTTAGTGAAACAAAACACTAAACCCTTTGTCACCGAAGATTTTCTGGTCTTAGTGCCAGTGTGGCTAGTGACAAGGAGGAGATGAAAGTGTCACGAATCACAGATATACCATTATTGTTTTGTTAACATGCTTGTTTGTCAGCACTTTTGAACAAAAAGATTTACGGTAATATGCGGAGTATACTATAAAGATGCACTTAAGGCTTCATTAGCCATCTTCTGGTTGGTTGCAAGTTATTACGCATTCTTGACTTATCCTTTTCTTGGTAACACAGGTAAAATACATTCGTGCCCGTGATAATCCTTTCTTTGATGGAATGAGAAGAGGAGAGGCTTCTGTTAGGACAAGGGCACCTCTTTTCGGTTTTCTAGGCAAGACAAGACAGAAAATATCTCGTTCAGCATCTGACATTGGTGTTAAAGGGTATCAAAAGATTCTTACAAATGTCTCCGAAAATTATCATTACAGTCCAACCAAAGATTCACCATCAGACAATATTGCACAAACTGCTGAAATAACTTTTGATCCAGTTGAAAAAAATCTGTCAGATTTTAATGATAATAAGTTAGAAGATGTTTGTGGTCCAAGGCAATATGAAGCAAATGAAGAGTTCTATACAGTAGATAATCAGGTTAAGCCTGCATTGGAAAGATCATATAGAGTCATTAAGAGAACATCAAGTTTCCATCAAATCCCTCTTCCACAATCTGCAGCATCATTTTATAATGGGTATTCGCCACAAATGGAAGTCGTCGAATCATGTGATAGTATTCATAGGCTGAACCTGTATCTGAAAGCTAGAAAAGAGGACATTAAAGCTGGTGTGCCCGGAATGTTCTTGCATGCTGTTATAGGGCAGGATGTCTCAGGTAATTCAATTTTTGAATAGTTGCTTCATACAATTATAGTACATCTGCAAGAAGCTCATTTTCCCTTTCTATTTACACTAAATACATATGAACTATACTCCATCCGTCCCTTAACACATGTTACTTCTTTTCCTTTTGGGTGTCCCATAACAAATGTTACTATCCCAAAATGGAAACTTGATAACACTTATTGGTTCAATGGGATCCACTTTCCACACCCACAACAACAATCCACTTATTATTCCCTACCCCACTTTATCTCTCCTACGTTACCTTTCATACTCACAACGGGTACCCCACTTTCTCTCTCCTACAGTCACAGAAATAGATTGAACTAAAACTAGGAAAATATATTAAAAAGAAAATGAAATGCTTGCTTTTAGTCCCTGCCTGTCTTGCTAGCCTTTCTGATTCTCCTGCGTCATAATTGCTGCTTTCCAATTTGCCTTTATTTATTTATTTATTTTATTTTATTTTCAATTGGGCCCTTTCTTTTACTTTTTCTGAAGGTTTAATTTCATTTCAACCATCATACTTTCATCCGACTTAAACTTTTAGCATCATGCTTTACATTTTGCACAAAAACCAATGAACTTTGGTAAACCTCTCATCCCGACCCCAAATTCGTGACTAATCCGTGAGTAATTTCTGCCCTAATCCATGATTTTTGGGTGGGGATGAGAGGTTTCCAGAAGTACAGTGGTTTTTGTGCAATAGTGAAGTATGATGGTTAAAGTTGAAGTCGGATGAAAGTACGATGGTTGGAAATGAATATAAGCCTTTCTGAAATACGATATCTTTTGGTTGCCTTGAAGAACTTTTTACAAAACATCTGACTAGACAGTTGCATTATTCTTTTGAGATTTCATCTGATGCGCCTGGGAATTTCTAGAGAGTGTTCTTTTTTCTTTTTCTTTTTTTCTTTTTGGGCTAAAAAAAGAGTGGAGCCTTAGTGAAGGAATTAGGGGCATATCATGGATGAATGCACCAATTCCATCTTGATTGTAACCTCGATTCCCAATATGCTAATTGGTTTAGTGGATTTGGCATTGAAAATTAATGACGATACACAATAACAATATGATTCATAATCTGCAGATGTTGGATCTATTGTTTCAACAATACTGTATGCCTTCTACTTGAACGAAACACTGAAAAACAACCAGTTTTGCACTGTCCCTGTCATCAACATGAAGAGGGAAGACCTGAACTCTCATGCTGAGCTCAAATGGCTACTTGATTCATGTACAATTAGTGAATCATCCTTGGTCTTCATTGATGAGGTAGGAACTGTTTGAAAAGATTGCGATAGCTTTTTCCTTTGGCTTGTTATGAAATCAGTGTTTATTTCTCCGGTTGGTGAAAAGGCTAACACATTAATATTATCTTTATGTATATAGTGATACTAGTAGTCATTTTATTCATCTGTAATAGCTACGAATGCTACTCCCTCCGTCCCTAAATGAATGCCCATTTTCAAGAAATTTCTGTCCCAAAATGAATGTCATTTTTGTAAAAATGTCCCTAATTGTTTTCTTTACCAATTTTTTTTTCCACTATCATTTTATACTTGCAAAACTAAATGTTTAGAAAGGGGATATTAAGAATATCTATATGCCTTTGCCATTTGATTGCATTAGAAGAAAACATTTTCATAATGTCCCTAAATGAAATTTGGACATTCATCTAGGGACCGTGGGAGTACATTTTCTTGTAATTTGAAGATTTTCTGTTAATTGCTATTGTGTGGTAACTAGTTCTCGTGTTTTTGCTGATAAAAAAGACCCCATAACACTGATACATAACTCAGTGGTCTTTGGGCTTTTTCTCCCACCTTTTGTTGTTGTGTCGTAGTAACTCATGATCTACTTAAGTCCGCTTATCATACTAACATTTTATTTTCTCTTTCCATTGATTTGAACTGTTGTCATGGGAACTACAAGAAGATTGACCTTTCATATTATGATCTGTATGGAAGTCTGAAATTAGTTTTACTAAATGGTGATAAGCTTCCTTACAAACAAGAGGTATATATTTTTGTTAATTATCTTATGTTCTCATTGAAAAAAACCATGCAATGCATAATCACTCGTCTCTTTTCGTAACAGGCATTAAAGGAGTCCGTAGTGGATACCTTCAATTGCAGAAAGGTGCCGACTGCCCAGGTGAGTTCGGAAGTACATTTTTGTGTCTCTCTTTCATTATCCATGTTAATGATATAAATGATACACTAGCGCTAATAAAAAGAAAAGGTTACCTTTCTTTTTTACTCCCTCCGTCCCCAAATGACTGTCCATTTTTTTTAAAAAAATAAATTTGCTCTTGATGAAAGGTTTTTGGACATTCATTTTGGGAGGGAGGTAGTAATTGTTTTCGTAGACTAGGACCTTATACCGTGCCTATCATGTCATAGTACACCCTAAACTTGTTCAAGGGAACAACAATTAGAGGGGAGCCTTTTGTCAGGAAACCGTAAAAGTTTTCTTTGGCGAGTGTAGACGTGCAGAAGTGAGTCATGAAGCCTTAGAAAACTCTAAAGGATGCAAAGGAACACATTATTCTAACCTGGTCAAGTTTTCATGTTTTTGTGTATCAGAGGAAAAAATGGGACAAAATGTTACCCTGTTGCTACAGGGATTGGGGGAAGCCCTATACAGAAGACATTCCCGCCTACACTTGGGGATAACCGTCTTATAGATCCCTTTTCTGTTATTAACCACAAATGTCTTTCTCACCGCATGGGAACCATTGAACTTGTTGGCATCATTGATCCGTTCCAAACTTGAACGGTTCATCTCCACAGATAAGAAGTCCATATCGTTTTTGCGACTGAAACCTTTCTTTTCACATATGTAGCCATGCCCAATCCGCAGGCTCAAAGATCTTCATGCGTCACCCCCTTGTTAGCTTGTTTAGGATCTTGCTTTGTATGTCACACCGTGGTTTTTTTTTTTATTGCTCTTGAATCCTCTTAACAAACATAGTATTCTTTTTTACCATCAATTGCCGTAAGTATCTATTTCAAGGACTCATAATAGGTAAAGAAGATAAAATGGAGATATAAAAGATCTAGGACTGGAAATAATAAGAACCCTTGCACTCAAATGCTTCTAAACATTATCTTGTGGAGACACTTTCTTCTCATCGAAAGGTAAAGATTATTTAATCTAGTCCATTTCTGAACGGAAGACATTTTTTTAAGCCAGCTGCCTTTTAGTGTTTAACAGTTTTACATAGTTCTTATTGTATATAAAACCTGGCTGTATCTTGTGGCTGATGCCAATGATGTGATTCATTAAGAGAATTATGCTCTTTCAAATCCAGGATTGTTCGTCTTGTGCAATAGTTGCTGAACTGTTTGCATCGACTTCACCTGAGATATTGGCCAGCAAAGGATTCTGTCGACTTCTGGTACCTTGTGCTTCTTAACCCGGCAATTTTAAATTGTCCAAATTTATCTATCAAGTACTCCTGTCAAATTACTCTCTCGCTTTTTTTTTTTTTTAAAAAAAAAATAGTCTTCATACATGATTGCCCTTTGTGTCAACACTATCATATAGTTAGCGAACAATGGGGCATGACAGATTGTAGAAAGAGGTTTTAGTAAAAGAAAAAATACACATCTTGGGACTAAAAGGTCCCAAACAGTAACTTCTATATTGTTGTACTTTGTTGTTGTGCTATAGTAAAATGTTAATTGAGTTGAAGTAACCTTGAGAATAGACAAGTGATTGTCTCCTTGCAGCTGGCAGGCATTCTCCTGGATACAGGAAACTTGAGCAGCCCTCATTGTACTACCAAAGATATGTACATGGCGACTCTGTTAATCAATGGGGCAGGTCGATTTGGATGCAATGGTCTTTACCAGATGTGTAAGCTAATAATGACTTAAAATTTTCGACTTTGCAGTTTTAAGTTTCACGGACCTCTTTCAAAATAGCCGAGACAATTCTTAAACTTCCTATCTATTATTTCAGTGAGATACAAGATGCATGATGTTTCTGACCTGAAAATGGGAGAAATCTTGAGGAAAGATTTCAAGAAGTGGACAAGGATCGGTAAGAGCATGTTCCTTTTCTATTGAACTCCTTTTCTTTTTTGAGAAATGTCAGATTTATATAACAATGAAAGTATTAAATAAAAAGAGTATGTAGAAGCGTAGTTAAGAACATGAAAGCAAACGCATGCAGATTCGGGGTGTTCAGGGCTGCTTGAAAGTCTCGAAGGGGAGCGGAAATATGGATCTTTTTCTTTCTATCTTTCACATGGAACACAATTTGAAAAACCTTTCACAAGGCTATTATTCTAGAGGCAAAACACACATAATTTTGGCTCCCTCTCGTGTATTCCTGTCACCATCGGACCATCAGACTCATTAAATTGTAGCTAAAGGCCCTCCCTGGTCAAAAGATCCACTGGCAATAGCCTCGCTCAAAAAGATCTATCGTTGCTTTTCTTCTTTGTTGCGGATCTGTAGGGACATTTATAGTTAAGGTGAAAGATGGAAATGTGAATCTTGTTTTTTAAGTAAGAAAAACTATTCAAAACCACAAAATCTTATAGAAATGAGTGTTTATTTAACAATAGGGAAAACTGGTTTTGAGTTTTAAAACCAGTCAAAAATCTCCCTCCGTCCCATAATAAATGATTCACTTTCCTTTTTGGCACGTCCCAAAATAAAGGCCGTATTTCTAAATAAGAAAATAATCTAAAGCACATTCCTTAGAAACGCTGACAAGTTATAGCGTCATTTATTATGAGACGGAGAGAGTACAAGTTACCTTGTTAAAGTTGTAAAACGGAGGCTTTAAAACTTCCTATTTGCAAGTTAAAACCCCTAGTTGACTAGTTTAAACCACCCAACTTATACTTACAACATCCAGACGACAGCGTGTCTGGTTCCAGTGCTATAAACTTTGCACTCGGGAAAGGATAAAGGTAGGAATGAAGCAAGTATTATCATTGACATTGACAAGGAGTATATCAATGATGTGGTGTGACCGAGTTGTAAGTATTAAGCTTGTGATAGGGGATGGCGTTATGACGAATATAAGTCCATATGCACCACAAAGTAGGGTTCGATGCATTCATTAGACAAGTGTTTTCGGAATATTTGGAGGAGGTGGTGCAACTGGTTACTTGTAGTGAGAAAGTGATGCTGTGTGTAAGAGTACGCTTGGTTGGGTTGTGCGTCACATTTTGTAGCACACAATTTTAATGACTAAAAGGCAGAAATAAATCTCTGACTGTAAGAGCATATGGTTTCTATTTATATTTAGATAGATGCATTTCATTTTGTGTTCGCACAGTGATGAACTAACTAGGCAAGTCGCGTATTCCTTCTCATAGAATTCATGTCATTTGAATTATGCTACATATGATATGGCAGCACTACAGTAACTTAAACTTTTGAGCAGTTTCTTTTCTGGATATTGTTAACGTGCTGTATTTCTTTTGCAATTGCGCATTTCCCACTTATAAAAAGACTTTTGAAACCAGGTAATCCAGACAGTTCTGGTCCAAGATTGACGTCGTCACATGTGGGAATGAGTGCAATTGGAATATCAGTTACTCAGCTTCTGACACATGATGTGATACCAACTTATGAAATCATACATTTCCAGCGTGAGTTTTCAATCTGAAATGAAATAATATACTCCCTCCGTCCCCCCAAAACTGCCTACTTTCCGCTTTTGTTTATCTTAAGAAAACTGTCCCATTATAAAATAGAGATATTTATGGTGTAATTTGAAAGGTACAAGCAAGTGAATCATGTTCCATAAAACTTTGACTTGTCAAATAAGGCAGTTTTTTTTTTTTTTTGGGACAGAGGGAGTGTGATATTTCAACATACTGAAATTGATACTATGTTCTGGATGTTTGATCTTTCCTTTCATCTTTATATTACAACTTTCATGCTAGTGGCTTCATAATCAGGCTTGTGTATTGCCATGCATTCTCTGTTTCCACGGACTATATATTGTTTGTTGACACAGATGTTACTTTTAAAGTACAATATTTAAAATATCAATAGTATCAAAATAAAAAAGGAAGAATTTTTAACATATTTGATCGTAGAAGTCAGGGATTATTAAATTTTGTTTCTGTTGATCATTATTAAGCCTTGCTTTACGATGATGCAGTAACATCCTTTCAGTGGTCCTATATATTCCTACTTTACATCCATTTACGGGTCAAAGTTTTGGATCATGGAACATAAAATAAGAACCATGAGAACCAATAAAGTTAATTACCAACTTCTTCTACATGACCCTGAAGATTATAAAGTTAATTACCAACATCTTCTACATGTATCCAAGTATATCAACTGTATCTAAGTGCAATTTTCAAAAATTAGCTATTGCGTCCAAGTGTATCCAACTTCAATGTTTAAAATTTTGCTACCGTATCCAAACGTATCTATTGTATTCAATTGCAAAGTTCAAAATTAAGCTATTCAATCCATGTGTATCTAGTGTATCCAAGTGGAATGTTAAAATTTTAGCTATTGTATCCAAGTGTATCTAATGTATCTACGTGCAATCATCAAAATTTAGCTACTGTATCTAAGTGTATCGATTGTATCCAAGTGCAATGCTCAAAATACACTTGGATACAGTAGCTAACCAGCTAATGTATCTAAGGCGTATTTTGAAAATTAGACGTTGTTCAATATTATTTTTTCAAAACCCTATCTTCAGGGATGTAGTTTGATTCGACTCGTCGAGACGAAAAAATCAGTGTTCTCAGATTATTTTTTCGATTTCTAGTTAATGAGATATTTAATTTTTAAAATTTAGGGAAATTTAGAGTGATGACGTGGCAGATTCTGGAACACACATGATTTTTTGCCCTTCCCATTCTCAGTCAACCTGATTACAAGATTGCCACTGAATTTTTAAACTAAAAAAGTAATCTAAACCCTTGATTTGTGTCTAATCCTATGGGTATGCATGGTTCTCATGGTCCTCATCTTATATACTAGTTCTCACTGGAGTATGACACTATGTCTGTGTGTGTGTATATATGAGTATTTATATTTATGCTTATGTCCCTCAATTGAATAAAAACTAATGCTTTCATCGCATTTGCAGAAATAGAGAAACTTCGAGTACTCATGATTGTTTCTGGTTATTATGATCATCAGAAGAACTTTAAGGTTAAGCGGACTCTTTATATTTGTAGATTCTTTCTGCTTCAAGTAAATCTATTAGTTTGTTAGTGTCATTATCTATCTCCGGTCATTCATCAATTTTCACGTTAAAATTCTCTAGTGAGGGAAAACATTAGCAATTAAAGAGTGTTTCCATTAAATGTACTATGTAAATACTTACCTTTTAGTATTTCAGAAACTGAGATGATACTAATATTGGAGTATTTTCTATGTAAATTATACTATTCTCTGTACAATCCTTCGGAAACTGGCATTTTGAAACTAATATCGGACTCTTTTGTTTATGTTTTAAAGGTAAGTGTATTGTAATTTAACACTTTCCATTTTTGGTGCAATGCAGAGAGAGATTCTGGTCTCTGCTGAGTCTACAGAACTTATGACACAGTTGCTTCAATTCTTTGAGTCCCACGGATCCTATATACCACTTTCGGATTTGCACCAACCAGGTCAGTTTCTATTAATTCTCTCTACTGAATTTTGGTATTTTTAAGCTTGAGATACATTGTTGAGTTCCTGTCTATGAGATTAGGCAATGAGCTAGTAACTTAATACTAATCCGTTCAGGAAAGATAGTACTGTCTGACTTTTGATGGTCAACACAAGTGAACTTTGACCAAACATTAATGTCAATCTAATAATCCTCGTGAAATTCTCAAAATTGTACTCCCTCCGTCCCGAAATGATCTTCTCATTTGTCATTTTTCATTGTCCCAAAAAGTTCTTCTCATTTCTAAAATTTAGGCTTAAATGTGCATAAAAACAACATGGCTAGTGAAAACCTGATTGTTCCGGTTCAGCAAACTCAGGAGTCGAATCGCAACTTTGAAAAATTTAATAACCAATTGCAATTTCGTGTAAAACTCAGGTAACTAAATTGCAATTTGCCCTTAATATTTAGTCAAAGTTCACTTGTGTTGACTATCAAAAGTCAAATGAGACTAGTAGTTCACTTGTGTTGACCATCAAAAATCAAATGAGACTAGTAGTATTAACTTATGTTTGGCAAGGTCATGTGTTTTCTTAAACAAAAAAGCAAACATGGATTATTAATTTAATGAATAACATAATCTATAACAAGATTCACACATGAAAGTGAATTTGGTAAGGAACTAAGGATTGAACCCTTGGCCTTTCACATGGAAAGGTATACCAGATGCCGATTGAGCTCTTTGGCGCAAGGTCATGTGTTCATGTCACCCCTGTACTTTTTGTGTGTATATGTTGGTACTCTATTTGGTTTGTGGTGCCCTGATGTGTCATGTTTGCTCAAGTCCCCACACTAGCAAGGGAGAGTGTTAAGTTTGATGTACATTGTTGAGTCCCTATCTAACACCTTCAACTTTTGCTCAAGTTGTTAACATAGCATGTATTCCCATATTTGGTCATTAAATTCTCATTAAGCATTTTGTTGGGAAAAAGATTAGAAATTAGAATACGAGATGCGTACACTAAAACATCGACTTCTATAATTTTGGAATAAGAGACTTTCGCCCAAAATACTGCAAGAAGTCAACTATAACCCTCTCTCTACTCAAACCAGAACTATATTTACTCCAACAATTCTTCAGTACTAAGAAGTAGCACTAAACACATAGTATAGCCTAACCTATCCCTTCTACTCCTTCAGTCTTGTAAAGATAGTCTCGTTTGACTTTTTATGGTCAATACAAGTGAAGTTTGACCAAATATTAATATCAATTTAATCATCCTTGTTATTGATAAATCACTTAATGAGTTATCAATAACAAATTTTAGAATCTCTAATAGGATGATTAGATTGACATTGTTTTTTTATGTGCATGGCAATATATATACACAAGAAATCTGTACAGTGATTACATTTAGGTAATGGTGATATATGGCACAATATAGACTACAGAAATATTCAAATGACCTACCTGTAAGTAAGTAACTACGCCAAGAAACTATCCTTGCCTGTATCAAGCTCAGAAAAAGGAGGGTGGTTGTGGTAGGCGCGTGACAAACAATGTAAAACTTTGTCACATTATAATGAATAGTCGACCCAAAGCATTTCGAGACTAAAACTTTGTTTTTGTTGTTATGACAACGGTTGCTTAAATTGTTTTATTGCGCAGGCCTCAGAGATGATATAAGAGCATTCAAGATTGACAAGGGTATATCAAGGAGAACTATTGAGCGAGTCTTGGAAGATTTCGCAGACACTTTGAGATGCTGACGTAACCACTACTTGAACGTCGCCCACTCTGCCCGAAATAAATATTGTGTGTTTTTTTTTTTTTTTTTTTGTTTGTCCCCAAATAAGTGTAGTGTTTTTGAGATCGGCAATAAATTTGTGCATTCTTATAATAATGATATGACCAAAGTAACCATCCTATATATAACCCTGTGAATGGTATGCCTCATGCTCTCTCTCTCTCTCTAGCTCTTTCTCTCTCTCCATATACAATTTTATATCACACATTGTCCTGATTCTCATACCCCACCCCGCTCCCCTAACCATGTGCTTATTTTGTAGATATTCTTAGCCAAATAACCGAGAACATAGACACCATATAGTGGCCTGCACACTTATACCAAATACAAAAGATAATACTCCGCAAAAGGCCAAATATACACTAATTCCTTCTATATACTCCATCCGTCACATTTTAAACTTTAAAACCTAAAAAAAGAAAGTTTTTTTTTTATATTTTTTAATTTATGGGCTCTACATGTCATACTCACAACAATTACCCACTAACTATTCCCTACCCCACTTTCTCTCTCTTACCAAATCATCTACACTCACAACACAATTTTTTTTTCACAACACAATTTTTTTTTGAAGTTTAAATTAAGACGGTGGGAGTATAACCCTTTTCATCTAGTGTAAATGGTATACACATATGCTCTATCTCTCTCTACTACACTATGCTCTCTAAAGCTCTCCCTCTCCATATACTCCCTCCATCCCAAAATTGATTATTCAAACTTTTTAAGGATATGAACACTTGCTTCACTAGCCATGTTTAGTTTGTACACTTTTAAGCCTAAATCATAGAAATGTGAAGATTTTTTTGGGACAATGAGAAATGGCAAATGAGAAGATCATTTTGGGAATGGAGGGAGTACAATTTTTTCTCTACTTACACGGTCCAGATTGTCATACCCAAGAGTTATAGCGGGGTACCCCACCCCGCTCTCGTAACAGTGTGCTTATTTTGTAGATATTCATAGCCAGATGGTTTGTATCTTGGCCGTCATCCGGATTATTTATTTATAGTAGAAGTCGATCGATGTGGATATTTATTTAAAAACATTCAAAATACAATAGTAAAACAAAAAACTAGAATATGGAAATGTTTAGCAATCAGATTCAGACCCACCTGCCTAACAATAGTGAGTGGCAACATCGAGAAGGCAATGAAACAACTCTTGTGGCTTTGAAAACATTGCCATGTGATCTGCACCGTTGATCTCTTTCACCTCATTTACAGGGTTGTTCTCAATCATCCACACCTGAAATTCTTTCGGTATCGCTAAATCTTGATCGCATAAAATATAAACTTTTTTAACTGATCCATATCTTTCTGCTGAATACTTATTGCACTTTGACAAGTCTTCCAAAAACAACGATCCTGTCCTTATCAGTTTCATCCCTACTGAAATGTCCTGCAAAATGCAAATCAATCAATTTATATCTTAGTCACTGACTGCTAAATTATACTCCCTCCGTCACACAGTTAAAAGTTCTTACTTTCCTTTTTAGTCTGTCACAGAGGTTCTTAGTTGTTTTATTACATAATATAGAAATAAGAGGTGGGTTTAGAGAAATAGATGCTCACCTCAGTAGAGGAATTTTGATAGAGTTTTAAGGAAAGAAATTTGGGGCCGAAATGCATGGTGGTGCCGCCGCTGTAGGGTAAGAATTGAGTGTCCAACCATGACTCCGGCGAGGTTCGCTCATTGTACTTGATCAAAAACAAATGTAAGGATTATATGTTTAGTTGAAATAATGAAACATATTTCAAATCTTATAACAATTACCAAATATAATTTAAATAAGCTGATTATCATAGTTAAGTAATACTCCCTCTGTCCCGATTTCCGATTTAAGGTTATTACTTTCCTTTTTAGTCTGTCCAAATTTAAGGTTCTTACTTTACTTTATTACCTAAAATAGAAAGTGGGACTCTCTTGTCATTCTCACAACAAAAACTACCTACCCACTTTCTCTCTCTTACTTTACTTTCCACACTCACAACATTTACTTTTTCTTAATCTCCGTGTAAAGTAAAACTAAGAACCTTATAGTGGGACGGAGGGAGTACTACTATTTTCAGACAATTACTTCTCTTTTAAAATGAATATTTAAAAACAACTAAATTAAATTGCTGATCAAAATTAAATTTAAAATATTCAAAACATCTCATATGAAGAGGAGGGGGTACAGTATATTGTGAATTGGTCAACAAAGGTCATTGCACTACGTTGTGAGACCGTCTCATGTCTGAGATGTGCCTCCTCGATGAAAAAAGATATAGGCTTTTTCCGCCCCACTTATAAGAGAATAAATTATTCTTTCAACAAAATCCGTCTTATACATAAAACCTTCTCACATAAATTTTTGTCACGCGCTACTTGGAGCGGTCCCTATTTCCCAATTTTGGATGCTTCTTTACAGTTGAGGCGTTGAATTGAATTTCTATAAGAAAGCAAAGCGACAAACTACTTTATTATTTTCAGCATTTACCCTCTTCTTGTCAATTTTTTTGACGTTTCAATAATTGGCACTTGTATTGTACTCCCTGTTCAGTTTCTACAATCTTTCGTGCATGCACCAACAACAATCTACTACCTACTCCTTTCTGTAGCTATATAGGGGCAGGGGGGGGGGACCCCTTAAACTTTTATAAATTCCATATCAGTCCCCAAAATTTAAAAAAAAATAGGTATCATGTTCCAAAGTATCAAAGTATGTTGATTTTCAAATAAATGGAAGGGTATAATTTACTTTTGAAATCATTTAGAGGTTAAATCTTACTCATCTGTCCCAAAATAAATATCACATTTTTTTTTGCTGAAATTCCTTCATACTAATATAAAAATAATGTAACATTTATTCTGAGCCTAAAAGAGTTTGTATGATATATTTTTTTTTTGATGATGTCCACGCCATAAAGAGGCGAGTAGAGGAGATCGAACCCTAGTGCTCACCGAGGGTGAGGCTTGGCTTTACCACTGAGCCACTCTTTTGGAGACAAAAGAGTTTGTATTATAATTATCATCATAAAAAACCTTTGAAAATATTATTATCACAACAACGGAAATACTATCAAATGAATTTTAAGATTTCATAGAGTTATTGTATAAATTTATATTTTTTCTATCAACATACAATTAAGTTGACCAATAAATTTAAAAAGTGATTAATATTTCTAGATAATGGCTAATACTTATTTACTGTTATTTTGAGTTAGAACTATAGCCATTGGCCTTTTCAATCCATTTTCTCAACATCTCATAATAAATACCCCGTCCCATATTTATATTTATGGTTACTTATTTCTACTTTGTAGTTCTCATATACTTATCGTTACTTATTTAAATTAAATTGTTTAATTTTCTCTCTCATCCCCATACATAACAATTGTCTCTATCTCATTTTATTTCTCATTTTCACTCACAACACCTAATTTTTTCTTAAGCTCCGCGCTTTCAATTTTAGTAATCATAAATTTGACACGGAAACTATTTTACGGGACAGTGAATATCTCGAAAATGACAAAGTAAGCAAAGTAATGTCACAAATGTTACTCCCTTTGGTCCAAAATAACTGTCGTTTTTTGTCAATCAGACGTAACTTTGACCAATAATTTAAATAAAAAATAATGATTCTAATAAAAATTTAAAATTTGTCATTGTATTATAATTAATAATATTTTTAATAAAAAATTTTAGATTTATATTTGGATCATTATTTTTTATTTAAATTTATTGGTCAAACTTACATCTGTTTGACAAAAAATAACAGTTATTTTGGACAGAGAGGAGTACCTTATCTAGAACATAAGACGGACCATGTGTGGTGTCGGGCATGAAGGCAGCGAGGAATACACCGACATTAACCTTGTTCGGGTACATTTCCATGGCAAGTGCCAAGTTCAATCCGCCTAGGCTGTGCCCAACAAGTATCACTTTCTCGCCGGCCGGAATCGCTTCCATGAATTCAATCAACGGCAAAGTATAGTCGTAAAGGGTGGATATCTCCTCGATTTTCCTCGTACTGGTGCCGGAGGCGGACATGTCGAGAGCGGTGACACGGTGGCCGGCGCTCTCCAGGTGGGGCTTGAGCTTGAACCAGCTCCAAGCTCCATGGCATGCACCATGTACAAGAACAATGTGCTTTTGTTTTGGGCTACTTTCCATTTTATTTATTTTTTGGGTTAAGAAAATGGTGCGTGATCTTATTGTTATTGATGGCTAGCTGGATTCATTCTTTATTGATTCTAGCTGGGACCCACATGCACTAATGACCTTTTGGAGTATAGTATGCAATAACGTACACTGGTAATGATATCATCGTACTCCCTCCGTCCCATTTCAAATTGCAAAACTTGTCAAAAAGAGTGTCCCAACTAAAATTGCAAAATTCAAAAATTGTAAGTTTTAACCCACTTGCACACTCACATCCATTAACCCACTAACTATTTTCTACACCACTTTCTCTCTCCCACTCAACTATCAACACTCACAACACACCACCTTTTTCACTTTTTCCCTTAATCCCCGTGCCAACCTAGTATTTGCAATTTGAAATGGGACGGAGAGAGTATAGTAACTAAATGTGAAGAGTGACGGTAAGGATGATGTATGATGTAAAGAGATGTTGCAGCGGAATAACAATAAAATAAAAGGATAGGCAATTAATCGAATCAATGAATTAATTGACCCAATTCGAATCCACGAATTAGGGTTTGGCATGAACAACAACAATAACGATGAAGCTCTTGAAGAAACGAAGGAATCCACCTTCAAACAAACCAACAATGGTTTTCTAGGGTTTAACCCAAAGTTGCAAAGTTGCAATTGAATAACTAAAACAATGAATAATGTTTACAAACCCTAAAATAGGTTTTATACTCCCAAAAACGAAAACAACAAAAATACCAAAAATACCCTAAAGTGTTTTATTAAACCGAAAAACGAAACTGCGTAAAAAATCCTGTTCGGCAGGCGGGCGGGCGCTTGGCCTTGACCAGGCGGGCGCACTTGACGGCAAAATGAAACGTAGAGGACAACTGGCGTTCCACCTTTTTCGCTCTGGTGATGGTTTCACTGAGTGAATGAGTAGTAAATAAGTCTACCTGATTTTGGATGGAAGGATGAAGACCCTCGATAAAGCGTGCGACTTGAAGAGATTCTGTTTCATTCATATCCGTGCGGGCGGAACGGGCATAAAAATCGCGAGCATATTCGTCTACTGTCCGATTACCCTTTTTACACTTCAAAAATTGCCGATAAATTTCATGATCAAAATCTTCGGGTAGAAAACGGTCTTGCAGTGCAGTCTTCATATCTATCCAACGACGAATCGGCTGCCAATTGTTACGAATTCGCTGTCGCGTTACTTGCGTCCACCACGCAGAAGCACCCCCACGTAATTTATATGCAACATAAGGAACCTTACGATCCTCCTCAGTGTGCATTAAATCAAAGAATTTTTCAACTTCAGAAAGCCAATCCATAAAATCTTCAGTATTCAACTCACCAGAGAAAAACAGAATGTCAGCCCGAATCTTGGGTCGTTGATCTGCAGGAGGCACTACCCTGGCCTCATAAAAATCACCATCTCGGAAAGCCCCTTGAACCGGATCGTCGCGGCGGAGGTGTTCCCCACGAAGACCAGTCGCTAAAACTGTCAGAAGTTCAGTATGACGAGCTGCTGCTTCTTGTGACGCGGTAGTAGTTGCTTGTGCTAGTTGCGCCTGAGATTCAGAAAGCTGTCGCATACTATCTTGCATACTGGTTGTCAAAGCGGCGATAAGGTCCTTGATGTCATCGTTGGCCATCTTCCAAGGATCGTCCTTTTCTGATACCAATTGATGTAAAAGAGTTGTTGCAGCGGAATAACAATAAAATAAAAGGATAGACAATTAATCGAATCAACGAATTAATTGACCCAATTCGAATCCACGAATTAGGGTGTCTCTGGTATTAGTGATCTGTTGAGTCCTTATTTAGAATATAAGTTGGTAGTGAGGGGCTCTAGAGTCCTAAGCCCTAGAAAGTATAATACACTCTCTTCCATAATTACAAGTAAAGAAA
The DNA here is from genome assembly GCA_026119855.1 of Campanula takesimana. Taxonomy (NCBI): domain Eukaryota; kingdom Viridiplantae; phylum Streptophyta; class Magnoliopsida; order Asterales; family Campanulaceae; genus Campanula; species Campanula takesimana. The sequence continues at coordinate 224,800 of JAOWBW010002063.1, forward strand.
AATATTACTCCCTCTGTCACTAAATGAGTGTCTATTTTCAAGAAATTTCTGTCCCAAAATGAGTGTTTTTTTTTAACATAACTTTGTCCCTAAATGTTTATTTTCAAATTTTTTTTCTCCAGACTCTTTATAGGTGCAAAACTAAATGTTTGGAAAGGAGATTACAAGATTATATATGAATCTTTGCCACCAAATTGTACAAAGGGTTGAGATTTTTAGGAGTCCCTTAAAATGAAATTTGGACACTTATTTTGGGACAGAGGTAGTAGTTTTTTTAATTTTAAATATAAGTTAATTTTATCATTTTTAATATAGAATTTATTTAATGTAACTGTATCTAATACTCTTTTACCAAAATATCCAACATTTATTAGACATTTAATAAGAGGATATATAAGTTTTTTTAACATTTTTTTTTAAATAAAGGCAATTAAAGAACCTTGTTACACCTACCTTCTTGAGTAAAGGTTTTGGGGGAAACAAGTGTCTCCATAATTTAATAAAAGTCCACTTTTTAATATTAGTATTACCCCTAAACTCTAAACCTTAAACCCTATAAAAACATGAATTTTATAACTTGGAGGAACTAGTTTCCCTCAAAATTTTCTGTACCGTCTTAATTAATATGTGTGTTTTTGGGTTTTTTTCCCTCTTATTGTAGAGGTCGGAGGGAGTACTTCCTCCTTTCGAAGGAAGAGTTGTATTTGACTTTGCACATTTATTAGGAGAATAATAAAATTTGGTAAATAATTTAAGTTGTGGAGGATATAATCATTTAAAATATTATTCATAATTGAAATAAGTTATAAAATTTTAATTTCGTCGTAGTTAGATAAATATTAAAAGGACTATTCATAATTTATTATTTTGGGTATCAATGTAAGTTCTTTAACAAAAAGAAGACTTTAAACAAGGAAAACATTTATTTTGGGGCAAAAGTGCAAGGCTAAGGCCAAAATACATTTAACCACCCGAAAGCACACACCCATTGACCACCCACAATAGCTTATTTAATGGAGGTGTTGGAAGTGAATCAATTGTTGAAACCATTTTGGAAGGGTTATTGAAAGTGAGGGGGTGTTGAAGGCTATCAACACTCGTTGAGGTCAGAGGTGGGGCCGGCTTGGACACACTTGGCGAGAGTTGGCGGCTGATTTTCAAAGTCTTCTCCTATGTCCTGACACTTGGCGCTAAATGGTTGGCCCGTTTATATTTTCTCACCCATTTTTTGTTTTCGAATTATCTTATAAAAAAAATAAAAAAAAAATATACGAAAATTCAGCATTTTTTTTTCTCTATAAATAGATGCAAATTTCATTAATTTTCGACAAAAAAAAACCCTTTTTTGTTTAACAATAATTATCGTCATTTTTCGTATTTATTTAATTGCAATTTCAAAAAAATAATTAAGTGTGATTTTTTTAATTATAAACGATATTTTTTATTATTATTATTATTATTTTATTAATCATAAAAATAAAGAATATAAAATAAAATAAAAGTGGTAGAGTAGGATGATGAGTCGGAAGGGTGTTGAATGGTAAATATTAAATAAACCATTGTAGGGTGTAAAAGTCAATGAGTTGTTGAATGATTAGGTGGATGGAAAGAAAAGATGAGGTGGAGTGTAAAAGTGAGTGTTGAATGGAATTTGGTTGTTGAACCATTGTGGATGTAACACTTGACTTGACCATGAGTCTCACTTTACCCCTAGCATAAAACGACATTAGAAATTAACAAAAATCTGTCATGCGAGGGGTTTTTTTTTTCTTTTTTTTTTCAGAAAAATGCTTTTATATCATGTAACCTTAGATCAGAACAACCAGTTAAAACCACTCCCAACCACCACAACTAAGTCACCACCACCCATCACATCCATTAATATGAATTCAGAAAATCCATTTGAAATATCGAACTCAAATTTGTATCTTCATATTTGTACACAAATCAAACACCAAACAACAAATCCAAAAATAAATTTAAGCACAAATACAAATGATCTCTCCACAAATTCAAAGATCAAACTTGAAAAAACGAAAAAAATAATACTCCCTCCGTCCTAGAGTAAGAGTCTTACTTTCTATTTTGGTACGTCCCAGAGTAAGAGTCTCATTCCTAAAATGGCAAGAAATCTTTACTATTCATCCCACTCATTCTCTCTCATACTTTACTTTTATATTCACAACACCCATCAACTTACTATTCCCTCCCACTCATTATCTCTATTACTTTACTTTTACACTCACAACACTTAAATCACTTCCATCATTTCTTAATCTCCGTGCATTTGAGAGGTAAGACTCTTACTTTGGCATGGAGGTTGTATCTCGGATTCTTCAATCAGGATTGGTGCGTCTGACGAAAGTGATGATATGGGCGAAAGTGATGGTGCGACGTAGATGAATTGAAGACTGTAGTATTGGTACGAGTTGATGGTGTTGGTGATTTTAGTGTCATCAAAGATTTTATGTAATTGGATTTACTAGAGACCAATGCGATCTCATATTAGGCTCGGATATGAGTAAGGAAAAGTGTGGAGTACACACTCATTTTGAGTCAATATGTTTTCGACCACGATAAAAAAGCAGGGGTCAAGGGGCAGCGCCCCTTGTTGGGGTCCCGCAATTATTCTCAGTTTCATTGACGAAAAACCTGAACGGTATTGTTGGTATTGCAATTATTCTCCCGCCAGTTTCCCCACCAAAACCCGCCAAAAACCAAGAGACGTGATCAGTTAAATATTATGACTGTTGGGCCAACAGTCATGACTGTAAACAGTGCAACTGATTCTGCTCTTTTACTGCAATCTCTTTATAACCTGATTTTGTATCTCAGTTTCATTGACGAAAAACCCTAATAATACTCTAAGTGTCTGATCTGTTTTCTTGGCCTAAGATACAGATTGTTTTGATTGTCTTATCCCAATGAAAATTTCGTGAAACCTAGGCTTAAAGGGTCGAAATACTTTACTCGGATAGTGGATTGTACACGATTCAATCAATATCCAGGATTATCAATTACCCTGAAAGAGTATGAAATACTCTTATATTTATTTTATGTATCTTTGTGATTCTGATAATAATTATTGTATATAATTAGTTTAGTTATTTTAGGAATTAGTTGTAATTATTTAGGAATAGTTTAATTTGAATTATTTATTATTTTTGTGATTTATTTGACTAACATATTAATGGTTATCTTTGGTAAGTTATGGTTTTGTGTTATATGTAAGGAATGACTCTCAAAAGGAAAGGTTGATTGGATGCTTGAAGATCTTGTGATATTTGAAGTAGCGGCCAAGAAACCCTATATAAAGAAGCCGTCGTATTCCTTTGCTGATGACGGATTCTGTGTTTTTATTCTCCAAAGTCAGAAGCTTAGAAGAGTCCTTTGTTTCTTAGAAGTTTTTCCAAAAAGACTTCTAAGTGTTTGAGTGTTTAGTGAGTTCTAGTGATCTAGAATAGTTTGATCTTTTTATTGTTTTGTTTCTTTAATTCATCTTGTATTCTGCAAGATCGTTTTCATATATGAAAGTTTTCCAGCAAGGTATTTCTTGCTGAAGTGTTTAATTTATTTCGTTTTAATTCCGCTGCATTATTCTCTGTTCGTCGTGTCAACTGACAGGACAACTGTCTTGACAACTGTGAGCACAGTTGAACTCACAGTTGGTCGGTTCCCAGAAAACAGTCCTAGCCGCATAATTTCTTACAATTGGCACCAGAGCCTGGTCTCGACATACTGAGATCGATCTTTGAAAGTGGTCATTATGGACTGTACTCATACTCGTAATAAGCCGCCTACTCTAGATGGTTCAAACTATACCATTTGGAAGGCAAATATGACTATATACATCAAAAACATAGATCATCGTGCTTGGGTCAGCATTCTAGTGGGATATAAATCCCCTACCATGGAAGTGGCTGATCCAAAAGCTAAAGCTTCTGTGTCTGACGAAGAAAAGAAAGAAAAATTTTTTATTCCAAAACCCGAGCAAGATTGGAATGCGGAGGAAATTGCCCTTGCAAATTTCAATGCAAAGGCAAAGGCCACCATTTCTGATCACGTTGATTGTAATCTGTATTGGTTGTTCTCAAACCATACAGTGGCCAAAAATGCTTGGGACATTTTGCAACTCCATTGTGAAGGGTTCGATAGTGTTAAACAAACTAAGTTAAGAAGGTTGATGACAGAGTTTGAGAATTTGAGAATAGGAAAAGATGAGACAATTCAAAATTATTCTGCTAAACTAATGGACATTTCAAATGAATCCTTCGCATTAGGGGAATCCATCTCCAATGCAAGGTTGGTTAGTAAAGTTTTAAGAACTCTCCCAGAAAAATTTAACATCAAAATCTCTGTCATTGAAGAAACTTTTGATACTCGGACCGTGAGTCTTGAAAAGGTTCTAAGTATTCTAACTACGTTTGAATTGAACCTTGAAGTGCAACAAACTAGCAAAGTAAATTCAATTGCTCTTGCTAGTGCTCTTAATGTGTCCGAAGATCTTGTAGAATTATCAAAGGATATTGATGATTCAAACTTAGAGGAAGATGAATGTGACTTGATCTCAAAAAAATTCAACAAAATGTTGAACAAAAAACGTCAACAAAGGTTTCCCAATAAGGGTATTGCTTCCTCCCCTAAGATTGAATCATTCAAGAAAGAAACAAGTAAGAACAAACCTTTTTCTGAAAACAAGAAAATAATTGAGAATGTTCAATGTAGGGCGTGTCAAGGATACGGGCACTACGCCAATGAGTGTGCTAATACACTTAAAAAGAGAGGGATGAACAGTCAACTGTCATCACAACTGTCAGCTCAAATGGTACTAATGTGTATACCTGTTTTAACTCTACTTCTGCAGGTGAATCTAAAGAATCCAATCAGGAGGATGAAGATAGTACAACCTATGAAGATCTGTACAATACATATGTTGAGCTTCATGCAGATTGGTCCAAGCGAATGGAACAACTCAAGGCATTCAAGAAGGTAAATGAAAAACTCACATCTGACAATCTGAAATTAAAGGCTGAGAATGAGAAGTTGTCGAGTGAAAGTGATACTCAAAAGGACTCCATAGCTAGGTTAGAAGTCATGCTTACCAAAATGGACAATGAGTGTGAAAAGTAAAAAACGATCTTGAAAAAGAAACTATCACACTCACTAAACTTAACAATGGCAAGACTAAACTAGAAGAAGTCCTGAATATGGGAAATCAAGGAAAATCAGGAATAGGCTATGGAGATCCAAGTTTTGTTAAGGAAGGTGAGGGAACTTCGAAAAACAATGAGAGATTTAATGCTAATCACATGTCTCCTCACAAAAACAAAAGAAATATAAAAAGGAGATACTTGTGTCACCATTGTTTTGCCCCAGGACATATACGTCCATTTTGTTACAAGTTGAAACAGGAACTTGGCTTGGAAAAGAACAACAGCCACTTAACAAGACAACTGTGGGCACAATTTGACAATCAGTTGCCCTGTCAACCGCCCAGGCAGCAGCAGGTCGAAAAAAAGACTTGGGTAAGAAAGGAGACTTTACAGTGTCAAGTGGTGTTTACCTCCTTCAAAAGTAGTGTGGAAGGAGTTTGGTACTCTGATAGCGGCTGTTCTCGTCATATGACCGGTTCTCTTGAGCATCTCATAGATTATGAAGTCTTCAAAGGAGGAAATGTCAATTTTGGTGGAGGTGCTAAGGGAAATGTCATTGGTAAAGGTACGTTGTGTGTTGACGGCTTGCCAAATTTGCACAATGTCTTACATGTAGACGGGTTGAAAGCAAATTTGATAAGTATCAGTCAACTGTGTGATGATGACTTATTTGTTAAGTTTGACAAGTACAAATGTGAAGTTTTTGATAACAAAAGTGTGTGTGTTCTTTCTAGCATTCGATCCGCTGATCATTGTTACAAGTTGGTTGAAAATCATTCATGTTTTAACCCAATTTTTGATAATACTCCTGATCTTAGTGTCAATAGTGTTGAGAATTGCATTATAGGGTGCACTTGGGAGCATGAAAAGATTAATGATGAATCTGATCCAAAGTCTACTACAGAATCTGCAGTTACACCAACTGTGAGGACAATTAATAGTCCAGATGAACAGTCAACTGCCACGACAGTTGGTCAGACAGCAGCAGATTCTGGTTCAGATTCTGAAATCTTGGAAGATCAGGAAACCAGAGGTAATGATGCTACAGCAAGGTTACAGGGAGATCATCCCACTTCCCAGGTCATTGGGGGAGTGGATGAAGGAAGAAAAACAAGAGGAAAAAGGATAGATTACCGGGAATTAGCCGGTTTGGTATGCATGAAATCCGCGTACCATCAGGTAAGCTCTTGTTGTTTCGTTGCTACTTCTAAGCATGATGATGAGGCAGAAACCATAAAAGTTAATAATTGGACCAATGTCATGTAAGAGGAAGTGGTAAATTTTAAAAGGAAAGATGTTAGGTTCTTGGTTCGTAGGCCATCTAATACTGAATATATGGGAGTTGTTACGTGTTGTACTCAATTGTTGAGGTTGAACCAGATAATAAAGGATTATGGTTGTTAGGATTCATTGTTAAGTTCACCCACCTTAATTTGATTGATCCATGCCACGTGTCTTTCTATGGACTTTAGGACCGCATGTAATGAAGTTCTACTTCAATTTTTAGATAAGTCCATTTCTAGATTTTTGATTGTCTAGGCTGAGTATAGTTCGGTTGTATCATTAGTTGTTTAGTGCTTCAAGCCGTCATCTTTAGACCGCCAGCATGGAGCCCTTCAGTTTTCATCAAACTGCAGTTTGCATGTTTGATGAAACCGCCCATCAAGATCATTCTTCAAACCGCCCCTATGCTTGGTGAAACCGCAGAGCAGTTATTGAAGAATTATAGAGATGTCATTTATTCCTTAGACAAACATTCCCTTTTTGACCGTAAAAGGATGTTGTTATGTCATGTCAAAATAACTCTAAGTTAACTTGGAGTTTCTGCAAGGAATGTCGGTTTGTCTATCAGTTTGAATTGTTTAACGTTAGTCCTTTCTGCAACAAAGGACAATTGTCAGGTAGTGGTGCAACAACTACCTAGGACTACAAGACAAAACCAAGGACAAAAATGACAGCTCAACCAATGGGAATTCGACAGCACTGTACCCTTCAGATTTGATTCAAATCTTTACCCAACGGTCACAAGGGTGCTCTGCCTATAAATAGCCTTCATTATTCAACAATGAAGGTTGCTGAGCTTCAAGAGATTCATTCCCAAGTATTCAAGTTTGCTTTGAAGAGTTAAACCCAGATATTCAAATCTTCAAACCATCTCCATTGCAAACCCAGTTCTTCATCAAAAGCTTCAAGCCTAACAACCATTCATACTTAGCCTTTACACCGAAAGAATTCCATTTGCTCAACCATCATTTAGATACTTAGAGCATTTGATTTCTTTTCACACACACACCCGATTTATATGATCACATAGATTATATACTTCGAAAACACCGGTTGTTATTATAGCTTAGGTTAGACTTATTGTTTAGAGTTTAGATTCATCTTGTAAAACCTCCTCTAAATTAATACAAGTCTTATAGCTATTAGAAAATCCTAGACTAACCATCTAGGTAGAGGACGTAGTTCATTTAAGAACGAACCTCTTCAATTTGTGTGTTTGATCTTTATTTTCTGTCTTGATATTTATCTTTTTGTTTGTGGTCTTTAACTTGTTTCCATAAACGAAATGACTTGAAAGATGAATTGTGTTTTCCTTTAAACTTTAAGTTTAACTATTCTGTTGCATCATAGTGTTTTCTCAACCTGAGTCAAACCTCCCAACTCTTTAACTAGCATATTTGGCCAAAACCGCAAACTCCGCTGTGCATTTTATCAGTTCGGTTCTTGTGCTTTGAACCGCAGTTGGCCAAACTGATAAGTACTCGGTTGATTTTAAGGGTATTTTCGAAAAAGTTTCGGACCGCTATTCACCCCCCCTCTAGCGGTTCTATACCCTTGTTGCCCTCTGGGACCAACAAGGGTCTTAAAAGTAAAACCTTGACTGTATTTTGTGATAGCTTAAGCTCCCAAAATATTGCCAAGAATCCGGTACAACATTTCCTAACGAAGCACATAGATATTAGGCATCATTTTATAAGAGATCTCGTTGAACAAAAAATCATTATTCTTGAACATGTAAGCACAACGGATCAACTTGCTGATATATTTACCAAGGCTTTGGATTTTGAGAGATTTTCTCTCGGATTGTGTGATACCAGTTGACTGCACAAGTGTGCAGACAACTGACTGCATAAATGTATAATTGTATATTACAGTAATCACAAAAAAAAAAATAAAAAAAAAATAATAAAATTGTAGATTGCATTCATCCTTGCATGACTGTCTCTTATGATCACTTGGTCTTCTTCAGTTCCTTGACTCCGAGTTTTGACCCTTGAATGTGAGATCCTTCTTAACTTGATAATAAAATTATCCTGTTAATTCCTACGTGCTGTTTATCATGGAGTGGGCACTCAATCTAAGGTTACGGGGAAAACAAGCTGCCTCCAATCTTTGAAGTTACTACTCATTTAGGCAATGTGCTGACGTGTATTCATACATAACTTGAGAATCAGTGTAACACTGTATTGTGAGAGTGAAAAGCTCCTCCCCGTAACTGATTCATAAGTCATAAGCCTTCAAAGGGAGTGTTCTAGAGGCTGCATGATTGAAGGAGAATCTTATTGAATTCTTGTGAGTTGAAACCGAGTCATCGACTGAGTTGATCATACTATGTCACACCAAAATTGAGACAATCTTCACTTGTGTGTTTAGGCATAATTTTTTCTAAGTTTTTTTTTTCTCCCTTGGTATTTACATCAGCAAATTTGAATTGTTGTTCTTATGTGTTAAAGATTGATGCTTTTCATGTGATTAACGATAATCTAATGGCGTGATGTTCAAGTTTCAGTGTGATGTCGGTGGAAATTATGGTACATTGTGGATAAATGGATTCAGTTGAATTTGGCAAGTTCTAATTCTGGGACAGACAATTTATCACAAAACATGGAAAAAGTTTGAATTTTAAAATCAAAATCCTTGTTTGTTTTGGAATTTAAATGGGTACTCGAGTTCTTAGGAAGAATCACTGTCCTCCCTTGATTTTTTCCTCCTTGTCAAATCTGGTTGTGAATTATGGTTTAATATATCTTCTTCCTCATGGTTTCTAGCTTCATTTCTCTCATCTCATCTTGTTTCTATTCTGCAAATGCTCACTTTCTAACATTTTTGCAGATAAATCCGAGAATTCAGGAGAAACTCTAAGTGATTGTGTGTGACACAAAATGATTGTTTGCCACTGCTCTGATCAAACTCAGGCATTTTTGTTGTTAAGCATCCAGCTGGTGCTAAGCAACTTGTTCGTGCAACTGTGCGGACAACTGGACAGTCAACTGTACAGTCAATTGTACAGTCAACTGGTAAGTCATCTGGTAAGTCATCTGGTCTATAAAGGTTTGCTGCGATATGAGTTGAGATTGATGATGCTCTTAGAGGTATTTTTTTGCTGGGGAGATTCAAATTTAGGGGGAGTGAAAGATACTCACAATTTTCTTTCTTTGAGTTTGATGGTTCTTCACAAAAAGGGGGAGAAAGATGTGTTCTAGGGAGAGTAGAATCCATTGCACAAATTCAGGGGGAGAGATTAGTATTTTGGATGTTTTGATCAGAACCACAAAGATAGGGGGAGATTGAAAGAGTATGAAATACTCTTATATTTATTTTATGTATCTTTGTGATTCTGATAATAATTATTGTATATAATTAGTTTAGTTATTTTAGCAATTAGTTGTAATTATTTAGGAATAGTTTAATTTGAGTTATTTATTATTTTTGTGATTTATTTGACTAACATATTAATGGTTATCTTTGGTAAGTTAGGGTTTTGTGTTATATGTAAGGAAGGACTCTCAAAAGGAAAGGATGATTGGTTGCTTGAAGATCTTGTGATATTTGAAGTAGCGGCCAAGAAACCCTATATAAAGAAGCCGTCGTATTCCTTTGCTGATGACGGATTCTGTGTTTTTATTCTCCAAAGTCAGAAGCTTAGAAGAGTCCTTTGTTTCTTAGAAGTTCTTCCAAAAAGACTTCTAAGTGTTTGAGTGTTTAGTGAGTTCTAGTGATCTAGAATAGTTTGATCTTTTTATTGTTTTGTTTCTTTTATTCATTTTGTATTATGCAAGATCGTTTTCATATATGAAAGTTTTCCAGCAAGGTATTTCTTGCTGAAGTGTTTAATTTATTTCGTTTTAATTCCGCTGCATTATTCTCTGTTCGTCGTGTCAACTGACAGGACAACTGTCTTGACAACTGTGAGCACAGTTGAACTCACAGTTGGTCGGTTCCCAGAAAACAGTCCTAGCCGCATAATTTCTTACATACCCTAAACCTAAATTCTCTAACAGATGGTGGGGATGAGAAAATTATACGAGAAATTGGCCAAGTGATTTGGTATCAACAATCTGCCAAAAAAATTATCTAGGCTAAAAGAAAACAAAGTGTACAGAGTTATATCTTCGACGATACTACCCTGAAAGAGTGCAGATATACTCAAATTGTGTATCATTTGAGATATTTTTTTTATTTTTTTTATTTTTTTTTGGGACTGTTTTTTGTTTAAACTTATCTTTTGAAAGTTTGATTCTTGATTATATATACTCCATCCGTCCCAATTTAAAATTATAAAAAAAATTGGGTTCAAGAATTAAGAAAAAGATGAAGTGCTAGTGTTGTGAGTGTAGATGTTTTGGTATGATAGAAAAAGTGGAGTAGGAAATAGTTAGCGGATAATTGTTGTGTGTATAACATGTGGGGCCCATAAATAAAGAAGTATAATAAAATTTCCTTCTTAAATTTTGAAATTTAAAATGGGACACACAAAATTGATTTTTTTTAAAATTTAAAATGAGACGGAGGGGTAAATATATACTATATAAATAACTTATGTGATAATATTTCAGTGTGTAGTGTCTAGTTATTTATGGACTAGACTCTTCTTTGAAAGCTTTAACAATTTTACATTTTCCCTTTCAAAAAAAAAAAAAATTACATTTTCATTCTTCAAAAAAAAAAAAAAAAACAATTTTACATTTTCAAAATATCCATTAGGTGAAAAAATAACATTTTTAGAGTTAAATTAAGGCTTGTCTATTTGTAAAATTAACAATGTTGTCATTAAATAAACAATTACTTTTTTTTTAAAACCAAACAACATAAATACCATTAAAAAATTAGAATAAGACGGCACTCCACAACTGTCGGAGGCTCATCCCAAAATTGAAATTTTTTACAAGTACTTGCAATCAACCACAAACTGTCCGTCACAAGGAAAAAGCCTAACTCATCTTATCTTGTATAATGAAGCCCAACCTTGAACCTAAAGAGAATTGTCAAAAGATAATTTTATTAATGTGATAACACAAAATATATATACAAGTAGCCCTAGGGTTTCTCAGCTAATGATATACACAATCTCTTAAACTATACAAGAGATAATATCAATCTTTATATTTAAAATAAAGATACATGTGCTAAGTATAAACAAACTATGATATGAAATGATCTTGTGGGGCTGGGTCATGTGGCGCGGCCGGGTCGGGTGATGGTGTTGTATTCTTAACACGCCCCCGAAAGACTGACGATCCAAGAGTAAGTCCGATCTTGGAGATTAATGCTGTGAACCGGGTCCGAGGGAGAGGTTTGGTGAGTGCGTCTGCGAGTTGATCCTTGCCCGAGATATGCTGAACTCGAATTGTTCCGAGTTGAACCTGTTCACGAACAAAATGAAAGGCAAGGGCGAGATGCTTCATACGGGAGTGAAAACTGGATTTGCTGAGTAGGTGGTAGCCCCAAGATTATCAGAGTAGATCACCGGGGGAGAGGGGAGAGAGAGCCGAAGTTCAGAGAGAAGGTTGGTAACCCAAAGAACTTCAGCGGTAGTTGCAGCAATAGCTCGAAATTCAGCCTCAGTGGAAGACCGAGCAATGGCTCGTTGTTTCTTGGAGGACCAGGAGATGGGGTTCCGTCCAAGGTAAACGATGAAGCCATGGAGATGAGATCGTCTCTGTCACCGGCCCAATCGGCGTCACAGAAAGCATGAAGGGATGTAGGTGAAGATTTATAGAGATGGAGACCGAGATGAATTGTGCCATAAAGGTAACGAAGAAGGTGTTTGAGAGTAGTCCAGTGAGATTCCTGGGGGTGATGTAGAAATTGGGCAAGCTTGTTTACCGTGAAGGCAATGTCGGGACGGGTAAGGGAGAGGTATTGGAGACTTCCAATAAGGGCACGGTACTCCGAGGGGTTGTAGATAGGTGTACGAGGGGTGGCCGAGAGGGGCAGGTAAGTGGCCATTGGAGTGGGAGAAGGTTTGGAGTAAAGCATACCGTGCCGGGTAAGAAGGTCGGTGATGTATTTGGACTGAGTGAGTAGGACACCCGTAGGGATAGGAGTGACTTCAATGCCAAGGAAGAAGGAGACAGGTCCAAGATCTTTGAGATAAAAATGAGAGGAAATACTGGTGATGAAGGAGGTGAGAAAGGTGGTGGAGGGGCCAGTGACGATGATGTCGTCAACATAAACGAGGAGAAGTAGGGAGTGGGAGTTTTTGGTGTAAATAAAAAGAGACGGGTCAACAATAGAAGAAGTAAATCCAAAGGAGAAAAGAAAATATTTAAGAGCAGTGTACCAAGCCCGAGGAGCTTGTTTGAGGCCGTATATAGCTTTAGAGAGGCGGCAGACATGAGAAGGGTTGGTGGTGCTTTTAAAACCCGGGGGTTGAGACATGTAGACTGTCTCAGATAGATGGCCTTGGAGAAAGGCATTATTGATGTCAAGTTGAAGGTTTCGGAGTAGTCTAGACCGGGTCTTTGATGGAATCCTTTGGCTACAAGGCGGGATTTATATTTGTGGATGGAGTTGTCGGGATTGTATTTGATTCTGAACACCCATTTGCACCCAACAATGTTGGGTGCCTCATGAGAAGGGACAAGAGTCCAGGTGTTGTTACGGAGAAGGGCGTTGTATTCTTCTAGCATGGCAGTGTGCCAATGAGGGGTGGAGAGGGCTTGTTTGGTAGTGGTAGGAAGGGCTGTAGGGGAGGAAAGGGTGGTGAGATTGGCGTATTTGGGGTTAAGTTTAATGATGTTATTGGAGAGACGAGTGATGATGGAGAGAGTGTGGGGGGGGGGGGTTGGTGGGTTGAGGGGGTGGTTTATTGTGAGGGGTGGGAGGAGAGGGAAGGGGTTCTGTCATGTGGGTTGGGTGTGTGGGCGAGTCAGGTGGAGGGGGTCCGGGCGGGTTGTTTGGGGGTGCGGTCAGACCATTTGTGAGGGGGTCCGGGCGGGTTAGGTAAAGGTCCGATTGGACTAGGGGTAGATCCGGATGGGCATGAGGTGGATCCGGGCGGGGTGGGTGCTGTAGTGGAGGTCGTGTTTGGGTCGGGTGGTGTGATCAGTTGAAGACATAGATGGCACCATTCAGAAGGAGATAGGGGGTGGAGAGGTAGTGGATTTGGTGAGAGAGGCGTAAGGAAAGACGGTTTCAACAAATTGAACATGGCGAGAAGTGTAGGTACGGTTTGTAGATGGATCTAAGCAGTGATAGGAGCTTTGGGATGGGGAGTAACCGACGAAGATGCATGGGGAAGATTTGGGAGCAAGTTTATGAGGGGTGTAAGGGAGAAGCCAAGGGTAACATAGACACCCAAAAGAGCGGAGTTTGGAGTAGTTAGGCGGATTGCGGAAGAGACGAAGATATGGTGAGTCATGTTGGAGTGTGGGAGTGGGTAGGTGATTAATTAGGTATACCGCAGTAGTAAAGGCATGAGACCAAAAGGTGAGAGGGAGTTGGGCATAAGAAAGAAGAGCAAGGCCAGTTTCGACAATGTGGCGATGTCGGCGTTCGGCAAAGCCGTTATATTAAGGAGTATGAGGTGGGGAAGTGAGGTTAGAGATACCCTCTTGCAAGAGAGAGAGGGTGACAATCGGTGGGTGTCCATGTTGATATTGAGTCGGTCCAAAGAAAGACTCAATATTTGACAAGATTTTCTTGTTAATATTTGATCACTAAACTTGTTGTGGTAAACATGTGACTATCGTTGAGTATCCATGTGGGTATGAAGGCGGTCCAAAGAAAGGCTCCATACGTGACCAGATTTATTGTCAATGTTTGTTCACTTAATTAAGAAAGTCACTTACAAGTTAATTTATGTCCAAAGACTATAATTAATGTTGCACCGATTTTCTTTTAGTAAGATTATAAAATTCGAACATGTTTTGCATATGGTTATATGTGCGTGTAGTTGGTTTATATTTTATTCTCTATTTTGCTAACATCGACTCGATCCTGTTGAGTGGGAAAAATATTAAAGTCTGGATAGGCAACATGATAATCGTTCCTGGATGTAGAGAACAAATGGTTATACACTCACATTTATAAAAGTTAGATACTAAGGTTGAGATCATTTGGTATTTGAATTCTGACTTTGTAGATGCCAAAATACATCAAATCAGGAATAAGACTGTGAAGTATTATCATTAGGCTTATGGAATTGTGATGCCACTAAAGTTATTCTGTGATAATAATTTGGTAGTCTTTAACTAAAGTAATTCAGAGTGAACAAAGTTGTATTAAGTATATTGAAACAAACCCCATAATTGCGGGTGCACATATTAAGTTAGCACCAAAGGTTCTTAAGGATACTAATTGTATGGGTGTTTCGAATTAAGTATGCCATGATTCAGTGAGAGTTGCTCATAAATTAATGGTTCGTTGTCATGGCATTAAGTATTTAATTTCAGTTTTGGTAAATTAGATATTCAGTTATTCAGCACTCTGAATATTTGGTTGATCTCATAAGGTTGGACCTAGACGTGTCCATGCCGGTTAACCGCCGGTTAGCCGGTTATAACCGCCGGTTAATTTTACCGGTAATCCCTAACCGTGGAGTAACCTTCTAACCGCCACATCCGGTTACGGTTATCCGGTTAACGGTTAAACCGGTTAAGCCGGTTAACCCGGTTATGAGACTTTTTCAATTTTTTTTTTTTTTTTATTTTAAAAAGAAACAGTTTTTTAGGATTTTGTTAGAAAACTGACTAAAAATCATTAAGAAACTAACTGAAAATGAAATAAATACACCAATTTTGTTAGAAAACTAACTGAAATCGTTAAAAAACTGACTGGAATTGTTAAAAAAACTGACTGTAATTCTTAAAACTAACTCGAAAATGGTAAGAAACTGACGGTTAGTATAGACGGTTGAACCGGCGGTTAGCTTCCCGGTTATAACCGCCGGTTGACGGTTATCAAAATGGACTAACCTTAACCGAACCTTGAAAATACGGTTGACGGTTGAGACGGTTCACGGTTAACCGGTTAGCCGGGTTTGACCGGTTTTGACCGGTTAAAAAACCTCCGGTTAGCCGGTTCCGGTTAGATTTTGGACACGTCTAGTTGGACCTGTTGGAATAGACATGTGAAGATGACAATGCATGTAATTTTCATGCTACACATTCATACTTGATCCATGTCATTTAGTTAATTGATATATGTGACCATTGATGGGTTTAGTTACGATTAATGTAACGACCGCCCCTTTGATCCTTATATTAATTTTACTAGTGGACGAGATTGGTTTAAGATGACACACTACGGATAAGCATATGCGACTAAAGTTTATATTATGATATGACGATTATTTAAGGTATTATATTTATGTACATATATAAGTCCAAATGGGAGATTGTTGGAAATTTTTAGTGGACTATACATTGTACATATATAATAATAAAGTATTTGGGCACGCAGACGTGTGTGCATTACGGGTTAATCACATAGGACATATTATTATAATGTAAGTTTGGCCTGATTAAAGTGATCTAATAAAGTTCGGGGGCCTTAAGTCATCTTTTCAGAAGTATGGGGTTTATTTTGTAAATGTGTAGAGACCAGATTGTATTTATAAATAGATGAGGGGTTTATTTGTAAATACTATTAATGGATGCATCATTTCATCCTAACGGATGTGACTATTCCTAACGGATGCATTCTAACTATAAATAGGGGGTCGGGTCCCCAATTGAACGTATCATCTCTAGTTCTCCTACATCCCTTCAGTAGAGACAAACAATGGAGTATACAGATCAATTGGAAGATCGATCATAGGCTTGTTTAAGGCTTCCGCTCAATCCTTAACAGATTAATCAAGTCTTCCGTTAAAGTTTATCGTTAATAACGAATTAAGGTACGCTTCTGCTTTTATTATTTTTGTACTCATTGAATTGAATTTGATTGGTATGAGGAAAATCTCCCAACACATCGTCCGCATGACCTAGAAAATAATACTTCCTCCGTCCAAGAAAGATAGTCCACATTTTTTCGTTGAGTTGGTTTTGGGGGAAACTAGTTTCTCCATAAGTTATAAAAAGTCCTGTTTTTAACCCTTCTTAAACCCTAAAAGGCCTAAATCCTAAACCTTAAACCCTAAACCCTAAA
This sequence comes from Campanula takesimana, assembly GCA_026119855.1. Classification (NCBI taxonomy): domain Eukaryota; kingdom Viridiplantae; phylum Streptophyta; class Magnoliopsida; order Asterales; family Campanulaceae; genus Campanula; species Campanula takesimana. The sequence goes on from JAOWBW010002063.1 coordinate 241,329, forward strand.
CTTTAACCCTTATAAAAACAAGACTTTTTATAACTTATGGAGAAACTAGTTTCCCCCCAAATTTTCTCCTTTTCGTTGTTACTAAGAGGTAACTTTGAGCAGTTATAAATGCTACTTATAATTATGTTAATGTGAATCTAAAAATTGCTATTAATAGTATTTATAATGGTGTATCAAGAACAATTTCAAAAATTTCATTAGAATAATTAAAAATAACCTTAATTATTACTTAAAGTTTCTTCATAAAACCCATAAAATTGGGGGATTATCATTTTGGGACAGAAGGAGTACGAAACTTGAGAGAGAAATTGGCATGAAATTGAAAGAGATGAGTACGACATCGTCGACATGCCACCCAAAATTGGTCAAGTGATTCGGTACCCACAATCTGCCAAAAAAAATTGTCTAGGCTTAAAGTGCAAAGATTTTCACTCTATCTTGGACGATTGTAGTCTGAAGTCTGAACCACACGATTGATTCCTTGATCTTTTGAATTTGGATAGAGATAATTGCATAAAAAACTTTGTACAAGTTTTATCGTTGCAATTTAAACCTCCAACAGAAATAAATAGCATAACAAATCTTGTGCATAGATTCTTGTTGCAATTTGAACCTTCTTCCAGTTAACTAGCTAAATATAGTTTCAAAACATACACTTTCACCCCTTATAACTTATCCAATTTATTGTATTAATTTCTCTAAAGCTCATTTTTAGGGAATTTCTTAGTATTTCACCAAACAAATAAAATATAATTCACATAAATAATAAATAAAATATATGTTTTTATTTTAACATCATCATATCTGTTGATATGGATTGCAAATTATATTTACTCTAACATATTTTATAAAAAATATATTGACAAATTAATAATTTATTGTTAACATAATTTTTAAAAGAATTACATGAATTTTGATGGATTTGAATTATATAATTTACAAGAATTTACTTATTTCTTATGAATTTAATTTGACTTTATGATAATATTATCATAAATATTTTATAAAATAAAATCATTTTTGGAAAATCATTATTTAAAATACTCCCTTTGTCTTAAAACTATAATATTAATTTTTAGTGGTGGAATATTTTAATAAAAATTTAAAACCTATTAGTGGTACACCTTTAAAAATATTATTTATAATAAATTTATAAATCCATTAGAAAAATAACTTCTCTACAATTTTTGTAAAATCTTAGTCAAATTAACACTAAAAAAGTGGGACTATCATTATGAGATATAGAATATTTGTTATACATGCTTATAATTATTTTAAAAGTGGTTTTAAAATGTACAAACAAATAAAATTATGTTCTTAACAAAATAATTAATAAATATGTGAAAAATTAATAAAAAATTCTACATAACATTATTTTAACTATTTATATTATTTACTTTTTTATTTATACATTTTCTAAATTATTTAACACAAATATGTAACTCATTAAACTAATTTGTTTATGAAAATGATTTAAGAAATATCTAACTCATTTAACATAAATTTATCACAAATGTATAACAAAATGATTTAAGAAATATGTTAAGTTTGTGTTAAATGATTTAGAAAATATGTAAGATAATGATTTAGGAAATAGGTTAAAATATGTAATCCATGTTGCATATGTGATGCTAAAATTAACACACACATTTTATTTAAGTATTCATGTGAATTATATTTTTTTGTTTGGTAAAAGATTAACAAATTCTAAAAAAAAAAAATGGCTTTTAAAGAAATATAAAAATTTGATAAGTTATAGGGGTGAAAGTGCATTTTTTGAAATTATATTTAACTAGCTAACTGGAAGAAGGTTTGAATTTCAACAAGAATCTATGCACAAGGTTTTCTATGCAATTTATTTATATTGGAGGTTTAAATTGCAACGAAAAAACTTGCACAAGGTTTTTTATGCAATTATCTCATTTGGATACATGCATTCAACCAGTGACAGCGATTGAGCCACATTTTTGTCAAAGTTCATTTCCTTAAAAAAAAAAAAAAAAAAAAAAAAATCAGGAAATGAACTTTGACAAAAAATTGGTGTCAATCTAATCATCACAATAAAATTCTAAAATATGTTTTTTGGGTCAAACCTAATTTTATTTCCTGATTTTTTTTAAGGAAATCTTGATTCTATTCAAACATGTATAAAGAACTTATGTCCACATATCTCAAGAGAGAAAATGGCATGAAACAGAAATTCAGGACTCCCGAATGAGAAAATTTTGGGGGAAACTAGTTCCTCCATAAATTATAAAAAGTCCTGTTTTTATAGGGTTTAAGGTTTAGGGTTTCAGGTTTAGGGCTTAAGGTTTCATGTTTAGGGTTTAAGGGTTAAAAACATGACTTTTTATAACTTATGGAGGAACTAGTTTCCCCCAAAACACACTCCTCCCGAATTAGGCCCATGTGTTACGGCATCCACATTGATCCGCCAGAAATATTGTCTGAGCTACAAGAAAGTGCAAAGATTTCTTCCTTCACGATACTAGTCAATTTAATGTCCACATTGTCTTAGAAAATGACATTAACAAAAAATTTTGCTCAATAAAAATATCATTTTCTTATAACTCTACTTACATACCAACAGGTCCATTTATTTGCTGGAAATTTAATATGAGCATAAGTGCAGTCAGACTTTTGTACAGTTGACTGTACGCAGTTGATTAATAGTTTGAAATTGTTGTTGCATTACAATAGTTTGCGGTAAAAATTGGTCAAGTCTGCCACTTATGTAAAAGATGGATGTGAATATGAGATAAAAGACATGACTTTAAAGAGTAAATTTGTGTCTACCATCCATTTTAAAATTTACTCCCTCCGGTCCAAAATATCTGTCGCTTTTGAGCAATTTTTTTGGTCCAAAATAATTGTCACTTTTGAGCCAAAACAATTAAAATTCCTTATTTACCCTTGCATTGGAAGTTGTTTTACTTTATTAATTGACTTAGTGAGTGTAATAATGTAAGAAATTTGAACAATAAATAAGGATAAGCATGGAACTTTCACCATTAATATGCCTTAATAATTGCATTTCTTAATCTTTGTGAAAAGTCAAAAAACGACAGTTATTTTGGACCGGAGGGAGTATTAATCTTTGCGGTCCATCACCAGAAACAGATTTTGTTCGCCGAAGATGAACGGGACTAAGCGAGCCGACATTCCGGTCAAAAATTGTGACTTGTGACACTGCAGCAACAGTTGCAATTCCGTACTACTCAGCCGAATAAGGCCCATGTGTTTGGGCATTTACATTGATCAGCCTAAGAGTTTGGTCTGGACTAGAAAAATAGTGTACTGGAGTTTTCTCTTTACAAGGGTCCCGGACAAGAATAAGGACCATGTATTGTTATTCTCACGACAAAAATTCTCTATCCACTTTTTTCTACTTTACTTTTCATACTCACAACATTTTTTTTTCTCTGTGTAATTTCAAATGTAATATTTATTTTTAAATTCTTAAAAATATATATTTTAATATGGATGAAATAATAAACTAATTAGAGAGAGTTAGGTTTGAGAAAAATGTCTAGCGAATCTTTTCATATCGAAAGGGATATTGGATATACACTACTAAGTTTTTTTTTCTCGAAATCTTAGTAGTGTATATATCCGATATCCCTTTCGATACGAAAAGATCGCTAGAAGATAGTACATGGCATTTAACTATAAATACTTAGTTTTTAACTGTAAATACTTAGATATTTCCCGGAAAAAAAACAACAACAACAACAACAAATACTTAGTTAGGATTGTGGATTCAAGGTAATGCAGTCCGACTTATTAAAAATAGGATTGTTCAACAGATTAGATTAAATCTCTCACAAATGGATGATTATTTTTTGTTATGGGGTCAAAGGACAATTAAATCCTGAATAAATAATTGAATGACTCTGGATATAATCAAATGGAACTGTTGTGCCGCTTAACTCTTAATTAGTCATATCTATATTTATGTATATACTCATACTAAAACAAAAGCCGCTAAATTATCAATGCCACGTGGCAGTTTTCTGATGAAAAACTTCACTCAAAAATCACTTGTTGACATCATCACTCATTAATTAAGTCAATTAACTAATTTAAAAAAAAAAGAATTTCAAATAATTAATTGATAACTTCCTAAAATTATTCCCTCCAATTTACTTCTTTTAATTACTATTTAATTTAACCAATTTACATGTCTCAATTAAAATTTATATTGCACACACTATAATTTAATCAAATTTAAAAGTTTACATGTTTGTATTGACTATTTTCCTCTTGCAATTAACTTTTTCCTATTTTTTATTGTAATTATTAAACTTAACCCATTTACATGCAAAAAAATAAAACTCAAACTTAGGCCATGTCCAATAAGGGGTTGAGAAGGGGGTTGAGAGGGGGTTCAACTGGTTGAGATGGTGCAATAAGGGGGTTGAGAGGAGGGGTTGAAGGGGAGGGGTTGAAGAAGCTCAACTAGGTTGAGGGAATTTTTGTGGGGCCAGAATAGACACCTGTCGGCTTGGGAGTGGCCAGCACTTGGAGAGTGCAGCTCACCTCCCAAGCCGGAGAGTGGCTGCTGCTTTTCTCTTTTTTTTCTTCTTTTTTTTTTTTTTTGTTTCCAGCTTTTTGTTTTCTTTTTTTTCGGAGATGTTTTTTATCCAAATTTTTTGAGCTCAATTATTTCATAGTAAATTTATTTTTTTTATAAAAAAAAATAAATCACCAAAACTTATCATTTTTTCCCTCTATAAATTGATGTAAGTTTCATTTAATTTGGACACCGAAAAAAAAAACCATCTTTTCTCTTTAAAAATTCCTTAATTGTCCTTTTTTTTATTAAGTGTGAATTAAAAAAAAATTAAAAAAAATTCTCGAATTTATAAATAAAAATATTAATAATTTATTTTATAATAATAAATTTTTATTATTTTTATTATTTTTTTAATTATAAAAAGAAATATTGTAAATAAAATAAAAAGTGGTGGGGTATAGAATGATGAGTTGGGAGGAGTTGAATTTTAACTAAACTAGCTTATTGTGGGAGGGGTAGTTGAGAGTGTAGTTGAATGATTAAGTGGATGGAGAGAGAAGATGAGGTGTCGTGATATTAGGGTAGTTGAATGTTTTTTGGTAGTTGGATTATTGGACATGGTCTTAGATGAGTATGTTTTTTTGGTGTATGTGATGTCATCTCTAGTTTTTTAAATAATAAATTTATAACTCTGTGCATCCCAGATAGTTATTTATTTAGCCATGTGATTAACAATCTTTTGATAGACAAGCTAAGAGAAACGGAAAGGAAAATTAAATATGGACTTCCTAATAATTTCCCTTGTCTTGCTACTCTCCTGGATTTTAATTCAATCCATTTTTTCCATTACAAACTCATCATCAACCAAATCAAAGAAACTTCCGCCGGGGCCAACGCCGTTACCGGTCATCGGAAACCTCCACAACCTCGGAGAAAAGCCACACCAATCTCTAGCCGAGTTAGCCAAAACCCATGGCCCACTCATGTCCCTCAAACTCGGCGGCATCACCACCGTAGTCATTTCATCGTCCTCCGTCGCAAAAGAAGCCCTCCACAAACATGATCTCGCCTTCTCCACCCGCAACACCCCCGACGCCGTCACCGCCCAAAACCACTCCCTCTTCTCTGTCGTTTTTCTCCCCGTCGCCGGAAAATGGAGAACCCTCAGAAAGTCAATGGCTACCAATATTTTTACAACAAGCCGACTAGACGCAAACCAACATTTACGATCCGAAAAAGTCAACGATCTTATTTCCTACTGCAAAATGAGCAGCCGAACCGGAGAAGCCGTTGACATTGGTCGTGCGGCGTTCACGACTTCAGTCAACGTCTTGTCCAACACTATTTTCTCCAAAGATTTGACCGACCCATATCAGGATTCGTCGGCGAAAGAGTTTAAAGAAGTGGTGAGTGGGATTATGATCGAGGCGGGGAAGCCGAATTTGGCCGATTATTTTCCGGTGTTGAAGAAGATTGACCCGCAAGGTATAAGAAAGAGAATGGGTGTCCATTTTGGCAAAATTCTTGACCTGTTTGAAGGCTTGATTAATGAAAGGGTGGAGTCAAGAAAGTTAATAAAGAGTGGTGGAAATGGAAATGGAAATGGAAATGGAAATATTGATGTTTTAGATTCGTGTTTGAATATGAGTCAAGATGATCCAGAAGTCATTGACAGCCTTCAAATTCAGCACATGTTTTTGGTTAGTGACTATTCTCCTTTTTCTTGTATACTTAATACTCCAAAAAATAATTAATCTCACATTATTAATACATTACAAATAATAGTATAAATTTATAGTAACAACTTTTGAACAAGTCTGTAGATTGAGACCACATCATCTAAAATTTACTGAAAATAAATGAATATATAAATTATTATCTACAGCGTTTTTTTCACCACATTAAGCCTTTGTCAGCAATTTCAAATCCGGCTTTCGCGTAAGACTAGGGATGGCAACGGGGCGGATAAGGGGTGGGTTTGACCAAAACCGTACCCGCCCCTCAAAGAACCCCATAGTACCGAACCCGCCCCGCCCGCCAACTAGTGAACCCGCAGCCGCCCCGCACCGCATGGTCCAAAATCAATTTTTTCCTAAAAAATCAATATCCATTGAAGAACAACCGAAATGATAGTGCAAAACATCATTAATCAGCCTAAAAAATCAAAATCCATTGAAGAACAACCAAAATAAACATCATACAGAAATGTATAGATCGATATTTGATGGACAAAATCCTCATTTAATAAAAATACCTTGCAAGTGTACAAGTGCCGAAGAAGCAGCAGTATACAAAAGTAAGGGTCGAACCACAGAGACTTGGATTAATTCTGAGTAAATTAACTATTTTAAAAACAATAAAATAAAAGATAATAAAATAAGATAAATGATCAACATGAACTAGCATATAAATGATAGGATTTGCAGAATATAGATTCACAATCATCTCCCCTACGCTATGATAATAATCAAGTTATCAATCTCAATTCATGGATTCGTTCACTTATGTAAAGATTGGGACGGTGAGGCGGCCGGATTGCAATCTGTTTCTCTTTAGCTAATCACACTTCGCAAATCAAGTCCATGTAATTGTTTAAAGAGTTATTACGTTCTAAAGAACATATGAACCTACACCCACTTGATTTCTATCACGGCATCAAATAGATATATTAATCAAAGCATTGGTCTACACTTTAATCCCCAAATCAATGGCGGAGTTAAAACCCTGAATTGTTAAAAAGGCCAATAATGACTACTTCAATTATTGAAACCCTAGAAACTTGATTAAAATACTTTGACAAACAAGAATGAGAAAGAATACAAGATTAATATTAAATCATTAAATTGATAAAAAGTTACCTCCAATTCGTAGTTGGTGAAATTGTTCTTCATAGACAAAGAACAAATTTCTCCAATCTTGCAAACCTTACAAAATATTAACTAGCTACATGATTGATAAAAAATACAATAAACCTAGTCTAGTATTTATAGAGAAAAACTAAAATCTAATTCTAAAAAGAAAAGGAAACCTAAACTTGTAGGAAAAGAAATTTAAAAGAAAAAAGAAAACTAAATAATACTAGAATCCTAAGTAAATTTAAAAAACCTAAAATCGTTCTCATATTGTGCTGTGCGGCTGACTTTTGGGCCAGAAATCGGAATTTTCAGTTTAGTCCCTGAAGTATCATGATTTTGCAGTTTAGTCCTCAAACTTTCAGTTCATTGCAGTTTGGTCCTGAAGTTCCAGAACTGGCAGATTGGTCCCTGGATTTTAGCAGTCTTTGCACAGCAGTCCTTGGCCTTCATAAGTTTACTCCATTACGCACTTTTCATCCCTCTTTATTGTAGATTGAGCACATAACCACCCTAGACAACAAAAACACAAGAACACCCAAATCAAATAACAAAAGCATGAGAACAAAGCAATAATTAAGCCTAAAAGTACCCAATAGAATGAGTAAAAACTCATTCATCAAATACCCCCAAACTTAATTATTTACTTGTCCTCAAGTAAAAATTAAAAAAAAAATAAAACTAAACAATAAACATAAATACTACTATAACTAAAACAAGAAAATAAACAAAACTAATACAATATTTTGGGTCTCTCCCGTAGTTAACATGAAAAATAAACTACCATACTTCTCAACACGGGTTAGGAACAAAACCATGCAAATGACTATACACTTGGAATAAATTAAATATTTTTCTTAGGCAAAATGATCAAGCTATAAATCTCTTGTGCATATAGAATATAAATACCATTCATTAGCCTATCAAGATATGAATAACTTTATAAAGCACAGTACCCAAACATTCTCTTGTTGAATCCGTATTAAACCAAGGCATAAAAAAAATTCAACACATGATTCTCCTTTGATGAGCTCCCACACAATTTATCGCTTGATTCCCCTTTATATTTATTTATGTTTATATATATATATCTATATTATTTCTGGCCATTTAGGTCTTCGTAGGTACAATAATTTTTATTTATTCTTGGAATGGGAATTGGCACCAAGGATTGGGAATTATCGTATTACCACATATCCCTTTTATTTTTGGCCTTTATCGCATTTTTGCGAGCATTCGATTCAATGCTTTCATTCCTTGCCATTTCTCCCATTCTTCTTAACTAAGACCATTTTATTGGGGGATTTTTCCACTTAATTGAGACTCACTTCAAGGAGACGCACAGTCCAATTTTCCCCATGCCTACCCTTTAATCTCACAATCTCACATAAGATAATGCAAGGGTACTATAACTCGATAAAGATAAGCAAAATTTTAACACCCAAAGATATGGTATATATTGAATAGTGCACTAGGGAATTATAACTTAATCATGGAACATAATTTAAATATTTAATAAATTCTACATGCATAGAAATTCACAAGCTTTTATTCCTATTTGCAAAACAAATCATCATTTAAGGTAGTAAACTAGTACTAAGAACTACGAGAGATTTTTTTTTTTTTTTTCAAAAGAAATAAATGGTTTTGACCGCACCGAAGTTGCCTACGTTCCCCCTAGGACAATAAGGGGCTCAGGTCACCGTAGTTCGAACCCGACAAACACAAAAAAATAGAAAAACAATTTATAACTAAAAAAACAAAAAAAAAAATAGATTAAAAATGCATTCCCGCCCCCAAACTTAAAATCTGCAATGTCCTCATTGTGATACACCAAGTTAGATGGCAAGAACATAATATATGGTGGCTATTACTCTTTCAAATAGCATATTAACATCAGTAAGCAAAAAATCTACTCTTGGGAATTATATCAAACAAATGGTACGCAGCCATTACACACAGAAAGGGCACCAAGAGTAAAATAGTAACAACCGAAATAGAGCAACAGACTAGAAAATATCTCCCCTCCAACATTCAGATTACAGCTGTGTCCTTAACTACTAGACAATCATCACAGCTCAATAATCATAGATAATTTTAGACACTAAGTAGTGCAAAAAGGTGGAAATTGGAACAAGTTACCTCAGTGAGTGCCATGAAAATTCAGGCAGCGAACCCAAATTTTGAAAATTACGCTCCATTGAATGCTCTGCAATGGGCCAGATCAGACCTGTTGTGGCCGGATCAACTGAGGGAGACCGGAGAGTGTTGGCGGGCACTGATTTGATGAACGTTGGCCGGCCTTGGGAGAATCGCCAGCAAAGATGGGGGCGGTGGTTGCCTGAATTGAAAGTGGAGACCGGAGCGGTTGTTGGACGGGAGGCCGGCGAATTTGATGGAGATAGGGACGGATTCAATTGAAGCCATTAGGGTTGGCAAGGTAGATGATGGCGAAGACCAGCTATGGGGAATGTGCGGACTGAGGCTGTCGACGACAAGATTGAGCAAGGCCGACAATTTTTGAATTGAAGAAGGAACTAGAGCTTTTGATTTGGGATTTTTGAAGGTAACACCACGCCCTCTTCCTTTTGCCTTTTTTTTCTTTAATTTCGCCCATTGAACGTCTAAAAGGCCCAGTCTCTGTAAATCAAGTGCTCGCATTGTGCGAGCGCACAAACATTCTGTTTCATACTGCTCCTTTGATCCCTGCCTTCATATATCAAACCGATCCAAACTGCGTTCTCTAGGAAACTGCAATCACAACACAGGAAATCCACAAGAATAATATCTTTCGAGAAAACAATAAAACTAAAAACTAGAACCTAATTTGTTTTCACTAAAAAAATAGTAAATAAGCTGCAAGGTTTACAATTGGAGGCACTTTTAAAATAAAAAAATAAAAAAAATATTTGTGGAGGGTGACACTATTTACACTCCTCTATAAACCCACAACTCAAGGAGATCCTTTCGGATGACACGAAACAAAAACTAATTTTTTTTTTCATCTTGGCCAAGATATTTTTTTTTTTTTAAGAAAAAATAAACAATAGTCAAATAACTAGAATTAAAGCGCAAGTCCCGGCAGCGGCGCCAAAAACTTGATGGACAAAATCCTCATGTAATAAAAATACCTTGCAAGTGTACAAGTGCCGAAGAGCCAGTATACAAAAGTAAGGGTCGAACCACAGAGACTTGGATTAATTCTGAGTAAATTAACTATTTAAAAAACAATAAAATAAAAGATAATAAAATAAGATAAATGATCAACATGAACTAGCGCATACAAAATGACTAGGATTTGCAGAATATAGATTCACAATCATCTCCCCTACGCTATGATAATAATCAAGTTATCAATCTCAATTCATGGATTAGTTCACTTATGTAAAGATTGGGACGGTGAGGCGGTCGGATTGCAATCTGTTTCTCTTTAGCTATCACACTTCGCAAATCAAGTCCATGTAATTGTTTAAAGAGTTATTACGTTCTAAAGAACATATGAACCTACACCCACTTGATTTTCTATCACGGCATCAAATAGATATATTAATCAAAGCATTGGTCTACGCTTTAATCCCCCAATCAATGGCGGAGTTAAAACCTGAATTGTTAAAAAAGGCCAATAATGACTACTTCAATTATTGAAACCCTAGAAACTTGATTAAAATACTTTGACAAACAAGAATGAGAAAGAATACAAGATTAATATTAAATCATAAAATTGATAAAAAGTTACCTCCAATTCGTAGTTTGTGAAATTGTTCTTCATAGACAAAGAACAAATTTCTCCAATCTTGCAAACCTTACAAAAATATTAACTAGCTACATAATTGATAAAAAATACAATAAACCTAAGTCTAGTATTTATAGAGAAAAACTAAAATCTAATTCTAAAAAGAAAGAAAAGAAACCTAAACTTGTAGGAAAAGAAATTAAAGAAAAAGGAAAACTAAATAATACTAGAATCTAAGTAAATTTAAAAACCTAAAAATCGTTCTTCATATTGTGCTGTGCAGCTGACTTTGGGCCAGAAATCGGAATTTGCAGTTTAGTCCCTGAAGTATCATGATTTTGCAGTTTAGTCCCCAGACTTTCAGTTCATTGCAGTTGGTCCTGAAGTTCCAGAACTGGCAGATTGGTCCCGGATTTCAGCAGTCTTTGCACAGCAGTCCTTGGCCTTCATAAGTTTACTCCATTACTCACTTTCATCCCTCTTTATTGTAGATTGAGCACATAAACCACCCTAGACAACAAAAACACAAGAACACCCAAAACAAATAACAAAAGCATGAGAACAAAGCAATAATTAAGCCTAAAGTACCCAATAGAATGAGTAAAAACTCATTCATCAATATTTCCTCTGAATTGAACATTACTGAATTTCTAACCCTAGAAATTGACAAATCGGCATATGAGAGAGAGAGCGAGAGAGAGATTTACTTACCGGAGTGGAAGTCCTGGAAGCGGCGGAGTCGAAGACCTGGAAGCGGCGGAATGGAAGTCGCCTGAATGGATGTCGATCTCTAGCGCCGCATCTCACAGACTTCGCTTTCTGTTCTAACCCTAGGAATCGATTTTGAGAGAGAGAAGTCGTGGGTCTGTAATATGCCGATATAGGGACTGGGAGTGGGGGTAATAATTGAAATGGGTTAGGGACATTATAGTAATTAAGTACATATATTAGTATACGGGGCGGGGTGGGGCGGGGCCCCGCAGGTTGAGATGTGAAACCGAACCCGCCCCGTGACCCCCCGGGTTTTGAAAAAAGGCTACCAAACCCGCCCCGCTGCGGAGCGGATTCGGAAAAATTGCCATCCCTACGTAAGACCACCTTTATCGGCAATCTTGCCAAAGATCGTGAGAATAAGACAAAAGAAAGTGAGAAAAAGAAAAATTGAGTGAAGATTGGCAATCCGTTCGGTTCACCGAACGAAATTGCAATCTCATACTAGAGAAAAGTGTCAAGTTGTTGCGACACATGGCAATCATTTGTTGGTCTAATAAAATTGAGTTAAAATTTTAGTAAAAATAAAAAAACTTAAAATTTAAAATGAGTCTGATATTTATATATTTGAAATTTTATTTTCGTCATGTATGTATTTGTAACGAGCGGCATTAAATTTTAAGTATAGTTTCAATATTATTGATAGGCTAAATCGCACACCTACAAATTAAACCTGGACTAGGTTCTAAAAATATATAGCTAGGGATAAGTCCAGGATCGATCCACGAAGAACGGTTATTTATTTACTCAATTGTCACTTGACAAGATTGGGGAAAAATTATAATTATTAAATCTTAAAACATAAATAAACTAAATTAAATTGAGCTAAAACAATAATTAAAAAGCACTTCAGATTTGATTCCGTCCTCACAAAATTATTCAATTATCATTGATACCTCTTTTCACTTTTTACCCTATTCACTTGATCACGAGATTTATTTCAATCCCTGTTTCTTCTTTCGGAATAGTTACTAGCAGTGGCACACTCACTAGAAACCCTAATTAATAATTTAATCTAACTGGCACAGTCTAGATCTCAAAATTAATTGATGAACGATTTAAGAAACTAAGATCAAAAACGCTTTCTACAGTTATTTCATATAGATAATCACCTAATTTTATTCACTTCACAATTTACCATGGCACATGCATAAACTATGAAGATGCTACTTAAGAATTTCTACACTGGCACAGTCATAGAAAATTCTAGCAAAGATAAATTAACCAGAGCAATTAGATTGATCAAGTCTACAAACCCTAGCAATAAATCTAGATTAAGCACAAGTAAAATTATGAATAGAGATCAAAGATTGAAAAGAAAAATACCTCAAATTGATAAAAAGGGTTCAAGAAATCAACCCCAAAGTATGGATTTAGTTCCTCATTGAGACCTCCATTGAAAATAAAACCCTAATCTAATATTGTGTTATGTACAAAGTCTCCATCAAAAACAAAACTAAAAACCTAGTTTTTATAGTTAGAAGCCTAAAACCTAAAGAGAATAATAAAAGAAAAAGAATAAGAAAAGAATTAGGAAACTAAAACAAAATCATAAAGAAAATAAAAAAAAAACCTAAAAATCCTACTTTTTCTCCAATTCAACCGTGCGGGAGTGTTTCTGCCTTTTTGGACTTCATTCCGAAAATTACAGTTCAGTCCCTCATGTTTTGGATATTTGCAGTTTAGTCTACTAGATTCCATAAATTCCAAAACAGCCCCTGAATTTCAGGTTATTTTCAGTTAGGTCCTCAAGTCTCAGAGCGGTCAGATTGGTCCCTGAACACTTTCCACAACAGCCATTTCTCTTCTGGATGTTCCTATTAAGTCCCTGGTCTTGCAGATTTCGCCATATCTTGTCCGAATTCTGCATTTTCCACATGTTTTACCTTTTTCTAAATAAACACTAAAACACATATTAAATACACAAAATTACGCTAAGATAAGTCTAGAAAGTACTGAATAAACGAGTATAAAAACTCGTTCATCAATTACTCCTTCCGTCCCATTTCAAATTGCAAATACTAGGTTGGCACGGGGATTAAGGGAAAAAGTGAAAAAGGTGATGTGTTGTGAGTGTTGATAGTTGAGTGGGAGAGAGAAAGTGGGGTAGAGAAGAGTTAGTGGGTTAGCGGATATGAGTGTGCAAGTGGGTTAAAACTTGCCATTTTTGAATTTTGCAATTTTAGTTGGGACACCCTTTTTGACAACTTTTGCAATTTGAAATGGGACGGAGGGAGTATATGTTTATTTATTTTCATATAATGTATTTTCAGTGTAATAATAGAATTTTAGTAATATAAATTATTTACATAAACTATTACTAGATAGAAAATTATTTAAAATTGAGGTTGAAAATAGTTTGTAATAAATAAAAAATAAAAAAATAAGAGATAATTTGGATTGGGTTGGATTGGATTGTGAATAAAGGATGAAAAAAAATAAAGTTAGTTGGGGTTGTAGATTGTGCATCTGGAGGAGGGATAAATAATACTCCATCTGTCCCAGAATGATAGTCCCCCTATTTTTATGGGTTTTACGAAAGAACTTTGAGTAATAATTAAGGCTACTTTTAATTATTCTAATGAAATTTTTGAAATTGTTTTTTATACACCATTATAAATACTATTAATATCAATTTTTAGATTCACATTAACATAACTATAAGTAGCATTTATAACTGCTCAAAGTTCCCTCGTAATAACAACGAAAAAAAGTGGACTATTTTTCTGGGACGAAAATAGTATTTTATTTGTAAATTGGGTTGAGTTAGATTGTTGATAAAAATGGTCTAAGCAGCACATGCGGACACCAATCAAGCTTGGTGCTTGATTGTTATTTGTTGGGCTTTCAGAAAATATTAACCAAATCAAGGAAAAGCAACTGAATATAGTTAATATAATCATTTTTTGTGCGTCAATTAAATATGGGCAATGCTAAGACCATCTTTATTAAAAAAAAAAAAAAATCCAAACCCAATCCAACTACTATTAAAATAGTATTTCTCTTTCCTCTACGTACACAATCTACAACCTCAATTAGGGGTGAGCTCGGTTCGGTTTGGTACGGTTTCTAGCTAAAACCGGTACCGAACCGCATCTTATCGGTTTCTAGCATTTGAGTACCGAAATGATTCGATTTTAAATCGGCTCGGTGTGATCGGTTTCGGTGTCGGTCGGTATCGGTTCGGTGTCAATGGGCTGATTAAATGGGCCATTTAAGTTGGGCTTGCGCCAGGCCCAAATTGAACTACTTGGGCTAAAAGAAGTGACGCAGAAGGTTAAAAGTCGGAAGCAGTATACTCACTCCGTCCCAGCACAAGTAGTACTAGAGGGGTGGGCTCAATTGTTCTGGGACGGCCTAAAAGGGAAAGAAGTCATACTTGTGCTGGGACGGAGGGAGTATATATAAAAGAAAAAAACGACGACGTTCAACAATATCGGTTCGGTTCGGTATGTGAAATCGGGATTAGCGTGTGAAACCGAAACCGAGCCGCCAGATTCGGTTTTTAAAATTAAAAGAACCGTACCTTACCAATAGCTTATTGGTTCGGTTTTTCGGTGTCGGTTTTTTCGGTGTTATCGGTTTTTGTCGGTTTTTCTGCTCACCCCTAACCTCAATCAACTTCCTATCTTTTTATACTTTATCAACAATCTAGTCCAACCCAATCTAACTCAATATATCTCTTATTCTATTTATATTTTTATTATTTAACTCATTAATATTATTTTTAATTATCCCTTTCAATTTTGTAATAATCTTATATTAATCCCTAATATTGAAACAAAAAAAAAATACAATATATTAAAATAAATAAACATATGAAATTGAGAATGAAAATATAGTATTTTATATTATGCTCCAAATTATATTAAGTTGGTCTTTATTTTTAAAGAGTGAAAAAACATGAATTTTGATATTTATGTTTATATTTAACTAAAAGACTTTTTTCGTTAAACTTTTTTTTATATATAAAAAAGCTTCCTTCTCAAAATATTATTTTGATTATTTCGACACGATTATGTGTGCTTACATCTGTGTACAAGTGCATATGATTATTTTTATCTGTATGTGAAATAATAATGTTTATTTTTTGTATTATTCTTATTTAGTTTACAATATGAAGCAAATTCTTGGAAATGTTTGGTTCAAAAGTTGCACAATTGTAAAGAATAGTGCAGATTTTGCACTAAACGGCTGGAAATGGTCATGTCCAAAGCGTTATTAATGAGTTGATACTCATGAATGCTATAACTGACATCAAAAATGACAATAAACAAGATTTAAAATGTCATGAACAGGACCTATTCGCGGCTGGAACGGACACAACTTCAAGCACAGTAGAATGGGCAATGACAGAGTTACTACGTAACCCAATCATCATGTCCAAAGCCAAAGCGGAACTTGAACAAGTCATCGGTAAAGGCAACGTGCTAGAAGAAGCAAATGTCTCTAACCTACCTTACTTGCAATGCATCGTGAAGGAAACCCTAAGGGTACACCCACCGGTACCATTTTTGATTCCTCGTAAAGTTGAATCTGACGTGGAAGTCAACGGATTCATCGTGCCCAAGGATTCACAGGTATTGGTCAACGTGTGGGCCATTGGGCGTGACCCGAGCGATTGGGAAGATCCTTTGAGTTTCAAGCCTGAGAGGTTCCTCATGAACTCGGAAGTGGATTTAAGAGGGAGAGATTTTGAGCTTATACCGTTTGGTGCAGGACGGAGAATATGTCCCGGATTGAGTATGGCTGTTAGGGTGGTTCCGGTGATGGTGGGATCGCTTATTAATTCGTTTGATTGGAAATTGGATGGTGGGATTGAACCAAATGAATTGAACATGGAGGAGAGGTTTGGGATTACATTACTTAAGGCTCAACCTTTACGTGCTGTCCCTGTGCCTGTTAGGGTTTAACCTTAGATTTTACTCATTTCTTCCTTAATGTTTGCATCTTAATAAGGTTGAAGATAAGTATTTGAATTTTACTTTGGCAATGTCTTCATTACAATTTTGTATGTTTTCTCTTGGACGTTGTTTCAGGTTGGTTGTTAGTGTCAGCGGTGTAATTTCGCGTTTATCATAATTAATACTACATCTGTCCCTAAATGAGTGTCCAAATTTCATTTTAAGGGAAACTGAAAATCTCAACTTTTTGAACAATTTGGTAACAACGATTCATATATAATCTTGTAATCTCCTTTCCAAACCTTTAGTTTTGCACGTATAAAGAAACCGGTGAAATTTTTTTCGAAAAAAAATATTTAGGGAGAAAGTTGTTTCAAAAAAGACACTCATTTAGGGACAAAGATTTCTTGAAAATGGACACTCATTTAGGGACAGAGGGAGTATAATATACTATCCAGTGATAGATTAATGCAATGTATTTTATTAAGTTAATATATATAATGCAATTTACGTACTATTTTTATTTTCATGTAACGTGCTTTATAATTTTGACTCAAATAGTAAAATTATATTATCTGCAGTAACATGAGTAGAAAATACATGCATTATACTACTCCTTTCGTCCCAAATTAATGTTCTTAGTTTGACTTTACACGGATATTAAGAAAAAGTAAATGTTATGAGCATGAAAAGTAAAGTAGGAAAGAGAAAGTGGATAGGGAGTTTTTGTTGTAAAAATGACAAGTGAGTCTTATTTTCCATTTTAGGCAATAAAATAAAGTAAGAACTTTAAATTGAGACAGACTAAAAAGAAAAGTAAGAAGCTTAAAGCAAGCAGGAGGACAGAGGGAGTATCATTAAATAGTACACTTCTGTTATTGAAATGAAAGATATGGATAATGATATGTAAAGTGAAAACTCAAAAGGAAAACTCATAGCGAAACACTGTAATCCGTTGGATTGTAATAAATTTTTGTGGACCCCACTACTAAAAACTCATCTAATGGATTAGAGTGTTTCACTATGAGTTTTCCCTTTGTGTTTTCACTATGTGTATCATTGTCCGAAAGATATATACTCCCTCCATCTCAAGTTAGTTTGAACAATTGGTATAACTTTGACCAATAATTTAAATAAAAAATAATCATCGTAATAAATAAAGAAAGATAGGAAAATGATACAACATCCCTAGAAAATGTTCATTACAGCCAAGGTTCTAAAAAACGCTAGGCGTCGCAGGGGCGCCTAGCGCCTAGGCGGGGCCAAGAATCCAGAAATAACTATAATATCCTAGACGGGACATTGGCGTATCATGAATGCCTAGAGCTTAGGCTGGGTCTAGGCGGCCTAGACGGGCGTCTTTTAGAACACTGTTACGGCGCATTACATCCATATTTGTGCGCAATTTGGTGCAAGCACTGGCAGAACTCTTTGGGTTTGGATAGTTGTACCATATGCCCGGATCCTGATATGGTCCTCACCTCTTTGGGCGGGCTATTCTCAATCACAAACTTCTGGAAATCTTGCTCCATAATTTCATCTTCTTTGCATAAAACATAAACCCGGCTAACCGACCCATATTTCTCTTTTGTTACTAGATTCTCTTTACCCATATCTTTCAAGTACAACCCGTTGGGCCTTACCAACACCTTTGCCAACTCCGCGTCCTATTATTAGAAATACCATACAATCACATTAGAAAATAATTCTTCTAAAAATTAATCTCTCCATCACTTCCCTCTAATTCCGCTTTGTCTTTTTTAAGTTAAACACGTGTTAATTTTAACCGTACATTGTGCCAATCTAGCGATCACAATTTTTTTTTTAAAAATGTCATTGGTAAATTACTTAATTATTTATCAATTACTCCCTCTGTCCCTATTTGAATGTCTATTTTAATTTCAAGAAATTTTTGTTTCAAAATGAATGTCTTTTTTAAAAATAACTTTGTCTCTAAACGTTTTTTTTTTCAATTTTTTCTCACTAGTTCCTTCTTACGTGCAAAATTAATTATTTACGAAGTGGATAACAAGAATATGCATGCATCTTTGCCACTAAATCGTCTAAAATGAACATTTTCTTGATATCTTTAAATAGAAACTTGGACATGCATTTAGAGACAGAGGGAGTACAATTTTTAGAATTTCACTATGATCAACAGCAATATTTGGTCAAAGTTCTTTTATGTTGACCATAAAAACTCATAGAACAAACTTTTTGAGACAAAAGGATTATTAAATTAACTTAATTTTTTTTTTTCCAAAGGAAAATTAACTTGATTGAACTTTGACTGAAAATATTATATCAACATACCTCGGGGTTGCAATGACGATACACCTTGGTCGATAAATAATTTGGGCCAAATAAAGCCGAGGCAGGTGGAATATCTTGACTTCCATCAACGTTAAAACGGCAATCCATAAAAGAATCTTTTGAACTTCTCTTGAAATACTTTAAAAATAAAAGAAGTTAAATTAATGTACATGATCAAGAACAAAAATGAACACGCATTTTGATATTTCAAGATTAATCGGTTTTGAGCTTGTGATTTAGTATTAGTTGTGCACATACCTCGCCCATTTGTATCGCAGGCGGGTCTTTACAATTGGGCATGTAAGAAGTCACAAAAACTCCAAGTGAAATCTTATGGGGAAATTTCTCCATGGCTAGAGAGATAACAAGACCACCATAGCTGTGCCCAACTAAAATTACCCGCTCGTCCTCGCGAAGAGAGGCCAAGAAGTTAATTAATGGTTCTACATAGTCAGAAATGGTTGGAACGTCCTCTAGCCGCTTTGGGTGGACCCCGGATGCACCGAGGTCCAGAGCGGTGGCACGGTGGCCGGCTGATTTGAGGAGGGTGATAACTTTGTACCAGCACCATGCTCCATGACATATTCCGTGAATCAATATAAAGTGCTTCATTGTCAATAGTGTATAGTGTATAGGTTGTTATTACATAAGATGTAAGTTATACATCATGTTTTCTTGAGATTGGAAGGGGTGGCTAACCATTTGGATAGCCTAAATTTGCTAACTAATGAGTGACTTATAAACCTAAAAAAAAACATGGGTGGATGGGTGTCAAGCCGATCAAATCATATGAGTTGCTAGATTTTATTTTTTTCGGGAGGCATGCCGGCGTAACTGTATTTGAAGGGTACGATAATCTTTAAATGTATGAGCTGTCGATCTGACTCCGACTGGATTTACGACTGTCCATCACTTTATATCCTATTTAATTACTATGTATGAACGACTCAAAATATTACCAGAATTGAGGATTTTTTAAACGCCGGATGAAGGCAGATTCCAAGTTTTACTTGGAGTTGAAGTGGAACTCTAACGTCTGAAGATTTCGATCTGAAATGTCATTTTTGTAGTTTAAGAGACGATACATCTACTCATATTTGAAGTGAGCAAGCAAAACAACAACGGACATGTGATTTTGAACAAAATTTCACTCCTATCGCGTAGTATATGTGCAATATCATAGTAAGAGAAAAATCAATAGTCAGTCGAATTGGGCATATATTTCTTCATCTTTCCTATTTATTTATTTATTCAAGTGAAAGTTTGTTGAAATACAGGAAAAATCACAAGCATGGTTGACTGACATATGTAAAATAATGAAACAAATTTCAATTCATTTCAAAAATTGTGACTAGGAGGAAAGTCCCAACACCAATGACAGTCAATACAATGTTTGCCACTCCCCCATAATCTTCAATTTTCTTTGGATTCCCTCTTCATCCGGACAGACAGTCACACCCTCGTGACTGAAACCAGGAAAAATCAAAATAAAAATTACATCAACGACGATCCTACTTGTTCTTTTCCTTCTACTTAGCTTTGCCACAATGCAACACATTCAGAGGGGCGTCATACTCGGTATAATAGCTTTTCTCATCGTTCCAGACTCTAAAATACAACTCCTGTCCGAGGTACCTGTATGGCCATATTGCTGACCTTACGTTCCACATACCCTTGTTGTCTAATGACACCAATATCGCGCTCCAACCATTTGGATACACCTGCATGGATTAAATAATAAACATAAATGCAACGGAAACAAATAAAAAGGAAAAAGAAAAAAGAATCTTTTTCAGCTACCTGAACTGTGTTCTGTGTGGTAGCATCAACCCGATTATAACGTCTCCTCATAGCAGGAGTCCATACACCATTACCATACCTGTCATTTATTTTGCAGACCCGCGTTCAGTAAAAGAAAAAAAGTACTCCGTCCCAAAATGAATGTCCTAATTTGCTCTTGATCAAGAACAAATTTGGTCATCCATTTTGGGACAGAGATAGTAACATATAGTTTCAGGCCCAACAAACAATTGGAGATTGACACAGTCAAGAAACAATTAGAAGAGAAACAGCATACCCGACTGTCCAAAAATCAGTTCCATCAAGATGCCATGACGAATAGTCTTTCCAGGGTTCTGGAAGATGATTTCAACAAAGTCGTGAAGAGCAAAGTCTAGTACGGATGTACCAAGAACTGCGGGGGTAGATGGAGGCGTGGGCTTGATTGTGTTTAAATTGAAGACGCCACTGATATTGAGAAAGTCGGCAAGCTTTAAGGGGGTGCTTGGATTAATGTATGAAACATTATTTACAGCATAACGTCTTTTGCCATTTATTTTGGGTGCTGAATTATATAGAATAACTGTCTTTGTTACGGGAATATCCCCGTAATGATATGAACCTTGAGGATTGGGTCTGGCTGCATTTGCTGTCAAATTCCATCTTAGGCACAAAGAGGGGAAGAGTTAGAATAAAAGGTAAATAAATCCTATCTTTGGCTGTTACTCCCTCCGTCCCAAAATGATAGTCCCATTCCCCCTTTTTGTTTGTCCCCGAAAGTCAGTCCCATTACCAAAATTTAGGCTTCAAAATCATTGAATTTCCAAAACTTATAATGTAACCTTACAATGACTAACAAGTCAAAAGGGACTAATCATTTTGGGACGGAAGGGAGTAGTAAATAAAATAAGCACTGTGACACTTCATACCTGATTGTCCTGGCT